>JBCNJP010000010.1:60383764-60505626 GCA_039602395.1 Deinandra increscens subsp. villosa | reverse complement strand
TTGCCGTATACGGTTTTTCAATAGCTTAAGTCATGTTGGAACTTTTAATAAGTGTGACTGACGCCATCAAATCTATTCTCGAATAATTCGGTTGAAGAATCCATTGTGATTTGATTCAGAGACGCGGGTTGTGATGCTCGAGGCTTGCAAGTTTGGACCGAAGACGTTTTCTGGAAAAGTCAACCGTTCGGGTCAACGGTCAACTTAAAAGTCAACAGAAGATCGGTTCGAGCGAGTCAAGCTTCATATTAATTAAATCATCTTTGATTTAATTAATAATAATTATGTCATTTGTTTTATTTGTATTTAGCTCATTTTATTTGTGTTAGCTAGTTAGTGGGCTAGTGAGCACATGGGCTCTATATAAATAGGAAGGGATAGCCTCATTAGATAGATGTTGAATAATAGATGAATAAGGATGATCTAGAGTGATGTGAGCTATCATTTTCTAGAGAGAGAGTCACACATTGGGTTTGAGCTCAACCCAATGTGACCATGGATTTCCTATGACGAGTTTGTAATCATTCGGTTCGTTGTAATCATTCAGCAATAATCAATGAATCGTTTGATTTTATTATTACTTGTCATTTATTATCTTTGATTTTCTCCATCCCGTCTTCTCCATCTCACCTTCGTTCTTGCTCAAGATCGAGATTCTCGATGTGAAATCGGTCCTGACAAATGGTATCAGAGCAGGTACCGGTCAGATTCATCTCACCGTGAATCTGGTCACTCGAATCTGTGATTTTGAGCTTGAATGAGGTGCTGATTGAAAAACCCACTTTGGAGACTTTTTTCTACTTTTTCTTATTTTTGGAGCTGATTGATGATTTCTGGATGAATCTGATGATAGATTCTTGTTATTGGGTTCATTTAGATATGATTTCATGCTCCATATGTTCAAATCAGTGAAGAAATAAGAGATCTGAGCTGAAAAAACGAAACTGTTAGAGTTTTCCCGTTTTTGGGGTTTTGAAGATTTTTTGAGCTTTGATTCTGAGTTTTTGGTGTTATACTCAGTGTTTTTGGATGAAATAAAGCTCTATTCTTGAAGGAAAATGCATTCCGGATCCATTGGGAGCATCGGTTTCGCCTGATTCGCAACAGATTTGACAGATCTGGAAAAACACACACTTAACGGTGCTTACTAGGTGTTCTTCGTGTTCTTGATGGATTTCCAGATCTTGAGGCTGATTCGGGACGTTTGAAGCTGCGATTCGAGTTGTTTGTGGCCAGAATGATTTCGTCTAATGCTTGGCTTCATTGTTCGTTCATGAATCTGCTTCTTCCTCATGTTTTGGTGGTTCAAAATCGATCACGAAGATCTGGGTTTTCTGCTGTTTTTTCAAGTGTTCTTCAGTTTGTTGAAGATGTTATTGGCGATCTCAGTGTCCTTGAAGATTGTCTTGGCGACCTCGGGTGTGTTTGAACTTTTTCTTGGCGACTCCGTGCTTGTTCTTGGCGGTTTCAATAAAGGTTGGCAATCCTGAACGGTTTGGCGACCTCGTATGGCTTGGCGACCTCAATGTGTTTGGCGATCTCGCCTAAACACGACATCTGGGTCTTTGTTCGAATAAGTTTCAGTGGATTTAGATCGTATAGATGTGTAGAGGATCGACACACGAGTTCAATGAGCTAAAAATCACGAATTTTGGTTATGAATTGATGGAGTTACGAACATAATACGTTTTTCCGGCGAGGGGGTTATTTTTTCCGGTGATCTGCGACTTTCTCCGATCGTATTAGGGTTTGGAGGTTGAAGAGATGACAGCGCTGACGTGGCGATATCCCATTGGTTAAGTGGGAATGTTGACTTTCTGCTCTCTCTCTCCTCCTTTTCTGTTGTCGAGCTGGGAGAGGCTGAAAATTATTCACGTGGGCCCATATTCGAGAAAAGAACCGTTGCCCTAAGGGCTGTTGTCTCTTTCCTGTATCGCTGCTACTCTCTCATTGGCTGGATTATAAGTCGTGTGGCCCACATGGAATAAAGACCCGTTGAATGCCCTCTCTGCTGTCGAGCTGTGATTGGCCGGCATTCTCATCACACGGATCACCTTATCCCAGCCGGTTGATCTCTGAAATCTCAGCCGTTGATTAACCTTGCTGCTCATTGTTTATTGGCTGATGCAACCGTCATGTGGATCAGCATCCACAACCGTAGATCTGCTCAAATTTGAGCCCATGGATCGATTCAGTGCTGATTTCTGATTGGTTCTTTTATTGGCACACGGATTGTGCTTTTCCATGGAGATTTTTCAAGACTATATAATTGTTTTTTTTTTTTTTGGCATTTTCGTTAATCACGGGGTTTTTCATATAAGTCTTTTACGAGACTTATGAGATAACGCCTGAACGGAATTGCAAAAATATTTATTGGTCATGGAATTATTCCGTTTATTCGACCGGGTTTCTAGCTTTTGTTGACGTCAACACCACGTTAGCTAACGACCACTGACGGACTGGTTTCGCTTCTCGGTTAAGTTTGTGACTGTTTCGTTATGTCTCACTTCAAGTTGTTTAGCTGATGCAGCGCTGATGTCATCTAACCGAATTAACTGGAATCTCAGTTAAATATTGGAATATTCTGTTAAATCTCTAACGGAAGGCCGTTACTTGAATAAAATTTACGGTCTTCTCAGATTCATTCCAAATTGCACCGTTTGACTCAGAATTCTTCACGGAATATTTTTCCGAGCTCGATTTTCTTCACCCAAAATTACGAAGACTCCGGTTATGAATAAATTTCTCGTTTACGCTCGGGATCTCAGTTTTTCACCGATTTGACATTGTTTTTGCATCCAACCCAGTCACGCGGAACAAGTTCAGTATTTATGGATCATTCACAACTGTCAGCACCCGGCTTCCGGTTTTTCGCAAGATTGTTCGATTTCAGGATTTTAATACCGTTTTATCTTCGGAACCGAGCGGAACGGTTCCACTCTCTGCATCTGATTTTCCGCTTCCGCATCGGATGTTTTCAGAGGGATATAGAGAAAAGGGGGAACAATAATAGAACTGGATTATCGGGTCGATTATCAGAAGTTGGAGCATTTTCAGTGATTGATTGGTTTGTCTGATTCGGTTTGTTGTGATTTTGACTCCAACGTTCAGCATTCTTAGTATTGTACCCGACCGTGTGAACCGAGTGAACTGCAGCACTTGGATCTCAACTGGAGCAACAAGAACAGAAGACGCTTATTCAAAGGGGGAAACTTTACAACAGAAAGATTCAGGTTTATCAGTTGTTCTTTGAAGATGCACGACAGAGCGGTTCTTCACCTGTATGACAGATTTGAAAGCGTCAGTCAAGGGGGAATTGTTGGAACTTTTAATAAGTGTGACTGACGCCATCAAATCTATTCTCGAATAATTCGGTTGAAGAATCCATTGTGATTTGATTCAGAGACGCGGGTTGTGATGCTCGAGGCTTGCAAGTTTGGACCGAAGACGTTTTCTGGAAAAGTCAACCGTTCGGGTCAACGGTCAACTTAAAAGTCAACAGAAGATCGGTTCGAGCGAGTCAAGCTTCATATTAATTAAATCATCTTTGATTTAATTAATAATAATTATGTCATTTGTTTTATTTGTATTTAGCTCATTTTATTTGTGTTAGCTAGTTAGTGGGCTAGTGAGCACATGGGCTCTATATAAATAGGAAGGGATAGCCTCATTAGATAGATGTTGAATAATAGATGAATAAGGATGATCTAGAGTGATGTGAGCTATCATTTTCTAGAGAGAGAGTCACACATTGGGTTTGAGCTCAACCCAATGTGACCATGGATTTCCTATGACGAGTTTGTAATCATTCGGTTCGTTGTAATCATTCAGCAATAATCAATGAATCGTTTGATTTTATTATTACTTGTCATTTATTATCTTTGATTTTCTCCATCCCGTCTTCTCCATCTCACCTTCGTTCTTGCTCAAGATCGAGATTCTCGATGTGAAATCGGTCCTGACAAGTCAAAATGGAGAAACAAACGAACTAGAGGCTTACCCGAGCTTCGTGGAACTTTTATGTGCTTGAATCTTCACACCCGAGGCTTCCTTTGGCCAGAGATGGCCTCCACAGGGGATTACCAGTCGAAAACTTAGAGCTCTCTAAGTTGGGAATGAGCAAATGAGCAGAAAATGAGAGAAATCTCATTTTTATACAACTGGGCGTCAATGAGGACCGCGCGAGGTACACAAATATACACCCATGCGGTCCTCATGGGGTAAAAACACGCGGATCCTGACCCAGCGACCCGACGGGTCATGAGGACCGCGAGAGGTTGAACCAGAGAGGGCATGCGGTCCTCATGCCTCCAAAAAAAAAAGTTTTTTTTTCCCTTGAAATTCTATATTTCGAGCTTGAGGGATTTACCAAAGGTATTACACATAAGCTCCAAATCATCTAGGTCGACTTGATCGTAGTCTTCTTCAGTCAGTTCCGTGTTACTAACTATTCCTATAATTACCCCATAATATTATGAAATCAATGCAGACAACAATGCCATATAGTCTTCCGTTGTTGTAACAGAAATATCCATTTTACTAGCATTCATAGTGTTGCTTGCTGGTATTGAAACATTACAACCATGTGACTCATAGCTATCAGAACTTGATACATTGTCAGAATGAGAGACACCACCAGCCACAGAAGCAGTTGCTGGTGTAGTATTTGCATGTTTCCCAGACTTTCCTGATATAGTTGCAGCATTAGAACTGTAGTAGACATCAAGATTTTGAACCACAGCAGAAGTATTATTTACATTTTTTATCTTTAAATCCCGAGCTTGCAATTTCCCCAACATCTTCAAGAAAGTCAAAGTTGAGTATTCATTATCATTTGTAAGCATCAAGACAAATGGTTCCTACTTTGGTGGTAGACCTTCGAGCAACTTTTCTTTTAATTCTTCATCTTCCTTTTTTTTGAACCGTATCCATTTCAGATAGAAGATGGCTGTCACACCCCAACCGACGACAGAAACGTCGGGGCATGATTAGATTGCCCAAAAGCTCATGACACTAAATTAAGATGACAACATTTAAATAACACCAATTTTATTAATATTAAAGGTCATTACATAAACTGGAAATTCAAACATAACATAAATGATTCAACAATGTCTTATTTAAAAAATTAACTAGGTCCAAATCCTACGTGGAACAACTTAGATCAAGCATTGACATTTCCTGCAACATGTATAAGATAAGGTCAACTACAAAGTTGGTGAGTAATCACAGGTTTAATATGTAACATATTATATAAAATGAAAACGTGTGAATTGTATCCTATGATAGAATGAAATGAAAGATCAACATACTAGATAAAATGACAACATGAAATAATGCATAAACAACCCTTAATGACAAGGATTCCCTAACCTGAAGGTTAGATTGTATGAAATAGGTCTCAAACACCCAACGCCAGAACCGGTCAAGTTGAGTGGGTTGTCAGCCAATAGATCTATCTTTGATTCCCCAGGCCTTACGTTAATATTTATGCGACATGACATACATGTAACACTATGAAAAACATGAAATTCCAACACATTGATAAGTTATGCTAGAATGAAATCCTACACACATTCACACATATGGTCTACAATCGTATTATATGAAAATCATGAAAACAATAGATTGATATAGGATACATGTTGCACCCCAAAATATAAAATACGAAAAAAGGGGCAAGGATTACTCACTTGGTAAAATGAAGGGTTTCCGCAAAAGAACGCGAGAATGATAGTAGTAGTCCCGAAGGTCAACCTAAAGAAAAACGAGGGGACCTAGTTGAATAACGAAGCTAGGAGACTACGGGTTCGTGGGCATTTGGGGTTTTGTTTAAAGAAATGTTATTTATTTGACAAAATTTATATAGTGTATTTATGAGTAATATAAGTGTTAAGTAAATTTCTATTGCATAAATGAGATGTGTTTTAATATCCTTTAATTATTTGATTAACTCAAGGTGTTTATATATTAAGTTTGAATTAGGTTACAACATTAACTAATGATAATAATAAAAATTTAAATAATAATAATAATGATAATAATGATAAATGTTGTCACAATAACTACTAATCCATAATTATTTGAATAGCTCATAAATGTTGATGTAATATGTATAGAATCTTATATAATAATAACAAGAATATTTATTAACAATAATGATATTAATAATAAATAAGAATAAACATAATAACGCAATTAAAATCGTCTAAACAAAACCTTAAATGGATTTCGTATAAGGTGATTGTGAAATGATTAATAACGCGAGAACGAACGACTTGTAAAAAAATAATATATGAAGTTTGAATTATATTTAGAGTATGATGTTATAACTACTACCGAATAATGTAATATACACTAATTATAAAAGTATTTTATAATGGGATCTAATGATTTAAGAAACCATCATAAATTTTATGATGATTTATAGTTAATATTCAAGTGATAACTTTTTCATATCATGTAATATATATATTTATAATATATGTGTATATTTAGAAAATAAAAACAAGTAATAACATGGACAAAATGATTGTAAATATATTCTAATTGCAACAATCGATTGATATCAAGATGCTTAGATTAAAGTAGGTTTCAATTTATATTTTTAAGAAAATCCCCAAATGTCACGAAGAACCCTAAAAATTGACTCATGAAATCATTCGATATAACCTAAATTTAACAGAGGGGTTTTGTAGATAACGAAAAACTAGCTGGAATGGACTACTTACTTGCTGAATTTGACGGAGAATTGAGGCCGGAATCGAACGAACAAGTTTGGAGCCCTAGAAATTGGGGGTTTTTTATTGCCTTTATGAAATATGATGCGTGTGAGGGTCTACAACTGATTACTGGTCTCAATTTATAGTGAAATAGATCGGAGCTGGGTCAATTGTAAGCTTTAAAATTCGTTTTAATGGAGGTTTTTATGATTTTGGAGGTTTTGGGTGAAAATCATTGATTGTAAACGGTTTTGTGTGGTTGTGGTGCCATTGGAATCGGTATTAAATGTGGGACATGAATATGTAATCAATTTGTAGATTAATTGGTAAACAAAACGGATTTGGGTGAGTTATATGTCTGTTCGCGAAAAGAAAAAAAAACAGAGGAGAAAAGAAGAAGTGCGAGGAGGAAGGAAGGGGGAGGGGAATTCACGCGCTGGTTACAGTTTAATAAAATGTAAACGGAATAAATTAACAAAACCAAAACTGTTCCACCTGGTAATATGCGAGAGTTAAAAGAGGGAGGTCGCTGGTTCGAAACCAGCGCCCCTAATTTCCTTTCTTTGAAATGTTTTTTTTCTTTGATTGTTTATCTATTTATATATATATTTTTCTTCATAACTATAATGTAAACCATACAAAATACCATTAAGTCCTACAATTTATGTTTTGATCCCGATCAATTGTATAGTTTTATTTGCTAATAAATTTGACATCCAATTTTGTAAAACTATTTACGAAGTTTATCGAAATTAGTATTGCCCACATTTTCCCCACGTATATAGCATACTCGAGTCTCGGTCCAACATAAATAAATTGAAATCTTCAAATATTGAGATACGAATTGAAATCAAAGCACAATATATTGAAATAGTCATAAACTACACGTTGAAACACCAAATGAAATGGAATTAACTTCCTTATGGAATAACTCATGGAATACAAGTCGGGTACGAATGAAATGGGTCGATCATGGATGTTACAGTCTCCCCTACTTTAGGAAATTTCATCCCGAAATTACCCTTGAAAAGACTACTCAAATAAATGCGGGTACTTGATCTTCATTTGGTCTTCGCGTTCCCAGGTGAACTCTGGTCCTCGCTTAGACTCCCAACGGAAATACGACTACGCTTGAGTTGTTTGACTTCTCGGTCCATAATTTCCACTGGTTTCTCTACAAAGTGCATTGTTTCATCGATGCGCACTTCGTCCAATGAAATGTGGAGGTCTTCGTTAGCCAGGCACTTGCGAAGATTGGATACATGAAACGTTGGATGAACATTTTCAAGTTCTTGGGGTAGTTCAAGTCTGTAGGCAACCTTTCCCAACTCTTTCAAGTATTTTGAAGGGACCCACATAATGAGGAGCCAACTTACCCTTCTTCCCGAAACGTATAACCCCCTTCCAAGGTTATACCTTGAGGAGTACCAAATCACCAACTTGAAACTCGAGGGGTTTACGACGCTTGTCAGCATAACTCTTTTATCTGCTTCGAGGGGCTAAGAGGTGATCACGGATTTGAGAGATCTTATCAGTCGTCTCCTGGATCAGTTCGGGACCGGTGATATGAGGTTCACCAACCTCGCTCCAACAAATTGGAGAGCGAAACTTGCAACCATATAGTGCTTCAAATGGATCCATGCCAATACTAAAGTGGTAGCTATTGTTATATGAAAACTCAATCAATGGTAAATGAGTATCCCAATTGCCACCAAAGTCGATTACGCAAGAACGGAGCATGTATTCGAGTGTTTGAATGGTACGCTCAGACTGCCCATCCATTAGAGGATGATAGGCGGTACTGAGGTCCAAACGAGTACCCAGAAGGCAGATTGCAAGGTTTTCCAGAACCGAGAAATGAAACAGCCGTCACGATTAGAGATGATACTTAACGGGACACCATGAAGACTCGCGATTTCCTTGATATAGATTCGAGCCAGCTTCTCGACTTTATAGTCTTCGCGAATGGGAATGAAATGAGATGATTTTGTCAAACGATCAATGATTACCCAAATGCTATCATAGCCACTAGAAGTGCGTGGAAGTTTCATGATGAAGTCCATCGCGATATTATCCCACTTCCAGACCGGGATCTCAGGTTGATGTTCAACCTTGACCTTAGAACAGGTGAGGCACTTAGCCACAAAGAGAGCTATGTCTTTCTTCATGCCAGGCCACCAGTATTGATGGCGGAGGTCTTGGTACATTTTGTCAGCACTAGGGTGTATAGAATATCGAGACTTATGAGCCTCGTTCATGATGAAAGCACGGAGGTCATCGTGATCGGGAATCCAAAGGCGATCCACGAAATAAAGGAGACGGTTAGGCTTGGTTTCCAATTAGAGTTCGGCACCACATGACATTTCTTCGTACATGTTGCCTTCAGTCACGGAAATACGTTGAGCCTTAAAAATACGGTTGTGAAGATCGGAACGAATGATTTGAAACACGATAATATTTGCATAGGCTCGACGACTGAGAGCATCGGCTACGATAGTTGCTTTGCCAGGGTGGTAGCGAATCTCACAATCGTAATCATTGAGAAGCTCGACCCAGCGTCGCTGACGCATGTTGAGCTCCTTCTGGTTCAGGATATGTTGGAGGCTTTTGTGATCGGTAAAGACTACGCATACGGTGCCATACAAATAGTGTCGCCAAATTTTCAAGGCAAAGACGACCGCACCGAGCTCAAGGTCGTGTGTTGTGTAGTTCTTCTCGTGCACCTTGAGTTGTCTGGATGCATATGCGATCACTTTCCCACGCTGCATGAGAACACAACCCAAGCCCTGATTGGACGCATTACAATAAACAACAAAGTCGTCGTTGCCATCGGGAAGGGTAAGAACAGGTGCGTTGCACAATTTTTGTTTGAGGGTCAAAAAGGCCTTTTATTACTCAGGACCCCACTCGAAAGGTTTGCCTTTATGGGTCAAGGCAGTGAGTGGTAGTGCGATCCTCGAGAAGTTAGGGATGAATCGTCGATAGTAACCTGCAAGACCAAGGAATGAACGGATTTCGGTCGGAGTAGTAGGGGTACTCCAACTATTGACCGCGTGGATTTTGGCAGGATCCATGTCGATACCCTTGTCGCTTACGATGTGCCCCAGAAACCGAAACTCCTTAAGCCAAAATTCACATTTGGAGAATTTGGCATACAGTTGTTCCTTCTTTAGGAGTTCCAAGACTAAACGCAGGTGATTGTCATGCTCAGCTTTTGACTTCGAATAGATAAGGATGTCATCGATGAAAACAATAATAAATTTGTCAAGATAGGGCTTACAAACACAGTTCATGAGATCCATGAATACTACAGGCGCGTTTTTCAACCCGAACAGCATAACAGTGAAATCAAAATGACCATACCTCGTGCGAAAGGCGGTCTTAGGAATGTCATCCTCAGAAACACGCAACTGATGATACCCAGAACGAAGGTCAATCTATGAAAAACAAGTAGCACCTTGAAGTTCTCGCAGGAGGAGCCCCACGGTTGGCAGTGTTGGTAGGACCATTGGCATTAGCCAAGTAAGGGCATGCATTGTGGAGATGGCTAGGATTTCCACAATTATAGCAAGCAGGAGTCATAGGCATAATAGCAGCAGGCTGAACCATGGGCTGGATGACAGGTTGATTGATAAGTTGGGCATTAGTAGGCTGAACATTTGCAGGCTGAGCATTGATTGGTTGTGCTTGAGCTGGAAACTGGCAGGTGTTGGCAAAATGACCAAAACGACCACAGTTGAAGCATTTCCTACAAGAAGAGCTTGCAGGGTGATGGCGTTGACATGTGTTGCACAACTGAAAAGTCCTGGTGTAAGGCTTCTTGGCTGGAGGGGCTGAAGCAAATTGGTTAATGGGCACAGCAGGGATGGCAGGGGTTGTTGTCACTGCGAAGTTTTGGCTACTAGACTTCCTCTTCTTCTCGTTAGACTTGGAAGACTCGGCCTTGACCTCCTTGGTTGGTTTAGTCGTAGCCTTGTCAGAAGTCTTTTCAGAATTTTTCTTGGAGCCCTTACGAGTCAAAGTGCCATTCTTGACATGATTGTCAGTCAGGGTAGCGGCTAGTTGTTTGGTTTCCAAAAGAGTCTTGGGGTCACGTCCCCAAACGGTGTCTTGGATCTGCATGGGCAAAACCTTGATGTACTTTTCAATAGCCACGGACACAGGAGTGACAAGGTGAGGGACCAATTCGGCAAGTTCATCGAAACGGTCATTATAAGCCTGATTTTCACCGCTATCCTGCTTGAGGACCCAAAATTCATTTGTAAGTTCACGAAGCTCACTTGCGGGACAAAACTTCTTCTTCATTAGATCTTTCAGCTCAGTCCAGGGCAAAGCCATTGCAGCATCTGTCCCACGGGCGTGTTTCTCCCCGTTCCACCAAGTAAGTGTCCTTTTGGAAGACACTGGTGGCATGACGCACCTTGAGGTTTTCGGGGCAATCGCTGTTGATGAAAGTGTTTTCTGTAAGGTTTCGAACGGGTTTATCAAAGTCATATTAACCATTTAATATGTAAAACGCAGCGGAATAAATTTACTTTCATGAAGTTATGTTATGTTAAAACCGATTTTAACATGCAAAGAGAAACCCGAACAAAAGAGGACTCAAATATAGAGTGTATGCTATCAAAATAAAACACAACCATAGTGGGTTTTAGATATATCTTTCTTGAAGCAAGAAAAACAAAAGGGAGATGAGGATCTTGAATGACAAGCTCCGAAGACACGAAGCCTCAAGCTTGTATACCCACGAGCTTCCAACAAACACTTTTGTTGCTAGGATTTGTCTTGAAGATTCTTCTTTTCCTCTTGCACCGTTCCAAGTAATGAAGAACACTAGAAAGCACTTGTAAAATTCGGTTCTAGCAAGTAGAACACTTAGAGAGAGTGTATGTAGGTTGTAGTGTCTCAAGATTAATCAAGTGGGTGTTTTAAAGATGCATGGGCCGAATTTTGGCCTTGGGAGGAGGAGAGAGAAACACATTTTTGTGTCTTGCAAGTCTCTTACATGCAAAATAATAATTACTCTCTTTTCCCAAAACTTTTCCACCTTTATTATGTTTTAAAAGACATAATAAAATGTCTTTTATTTTATATATGAAGTACTATTACTTCAAATATAAAATACCCACTTAGTTATTTAATCCATTTAAATAACTCCATAAGTTGTACTCTCTAAAAATAAATCATCCATGTGACTTATTACTTTTAGGTGCCATAATTTAGAAACCATTTTCTAAATATATATTCAAGAGGTAATAGTTATTTATATTATCATATCATAAATAAATATCACAAATGTTTGTCTAGCTCGTTATTGGGTATGACCTGACTTGGATCATAACGTACTAGCCACATCAATCTAATATGTGTCTTGGGCAGACCGAGTCCAACATTTTCGATGCCTTCAAACCACTGTAGTAGGCAGTGGCGCCCTCAGAGTCAAACAAATTGTGCGGGCTGCAGGAATTGAAATATTTGAAGTTGCAAGTGGGACGAGAAGCGACTTGGTTGGCAGGGGTGACGGGGGTGGCACCAAGGTTTTGTTAGATTTGCACCATCATGTTCGGGATGACTGCCGCCATTTGCTTAGCGATTTTGGCAGCCAACCTAGCGCCAGAGCTCCGACGACCAGTACCATTATGACGAGCAGACATGCTGAAATGGAAAGGGAGAGATTTATGAGACAATGAAAACGTGGAACGATCAATTGATAAATTCGAGGGTATACATTGTAAATAATGGAAGACAAAAACCACATAGTGAAAATAATGACGTCATATAAATCATGGAATTATAAGCAATATCATAATAGTCGAGTGTCATAAATCGTGAAATATTATGGAATTATGAAGCATTGGAATGTCATAACTTGGGAATCAAAAATAAAATTTGCATATAAACACGAAATCACTTTGACTTATTTAAAACATATGGAATAGTTCTCATTTCCCGATTGGGAAACTGCCAACTATGACTAATCAGAGCTAATATGGTTCCTAGCAATGTTTTTATGACATGCTTTGGCCTAATAGGCTACAACACTCTCATCAGGGCGTCCCAGGTAAGCGTCCAGGTCTGACGGTAGGTTCGAATTTATACGGAACACTTACCTTAGACAGAGACCCCAACTACCGGTGCTTTCACCCGTCCAGTTACTACATATCCATTACCAAGAACCTAACTCCGACGGAATTTGAAAATCAAAAAAAGACCCTAAAATGGTATGTAAGGTACCATCATTAAGGAAAAAGGCTAGGAAGCCTTAAGATTTCGTGTATGTATGTGTGCTAAGTGCTAAGCTTGAGTTTGGAAGATTGTGTGAAGTGTATGAATAAGTGTAAGGCAAATCCTAACTAAAGCAAGGTAAGCATAAAAGGGCAATCCCTAAACTAAGCATGCGTAACACGAGATTTCGTGTTTTGGACACCTAAGGCATATAGTCTAGGTCATTCCGTTTCTAATAACCTAATTCCCTATAGCCATGGCTCTCATACCAATCTGTCACACCCCAACCGACGACGGAAACGTCGGGGCATGATTAGATTGCCCAAAAGCTCATGACAACTAAATTAAGATGACAATATTTCAATAAAACCAAATTTATTAATATTAAAGGTCATTACATAAACTTAAAATTCAAACATAACATAAATGATTCAACAATGTCTTATTAAAAAAATTAACTAGGTCCAAATCCTACGTGGAACAACTTGGATCAAGCATTGACATTTCCTGCAACATGTATAAGATAAGGTCAACTACAAAGTTGGTGAGTAATCACAGGTTTAATATGTAACATGTCATATAAAATGAAAACATGTGAATTTTATCCTTTGATTGAATGAAATGAAAGATCAACATACTAGATAAAATGACAACATGAAATAATGCATAAACAACCCTTAAAGACAAGGATTCCCTAACCCGAAGGTTAGACTGTATGAAATAGGTCTCAAACACCCAACGCCAGAACCGGTCAAGTTGAGTGGGTTGTCAACCAATAGATCTATCTTTGATTCCCCAGGCCTTACGTTAATGTTTATGCGACATGACATACATGTAACACTATGAAAAACATGAAATTCTAACACATTGAAAAGTTATGCTAGAATGAAATCCTACACACATTCACACATATGGTCTACAATCGCATTATATGAAAATCATCAAAACAATAGATTGATATAGGATACATGTTGCACCCCAAAATGTAAAACGCGAAAAAGGGGCAAGGATTACTCACTTGGTAAAATGAAGGGTTTCCACAAAAGAACGCGAGAATGATAGTAGTAGTCCCGAAGGTCAACCTAAAGAAAAACGAGGGGACCTAGTTGAATAACGAAGCTAGGAGACTAGGGGTTCATGGGCATTTGGGGTTTTGTTTAAAGAAATGTTATTTATTTGACAAAAATTATATAGTGTATTTATGAGTAATATAAGTGTTAAGTAAATTTCTATGGCATAAATGAGATGTGTTTTAATATCCTTTAATTATTTGATTAACTCAAGGTGTTTATATATTAAGTTTGAATTAGGTTAGAACATTAACTAATGATAATAAATAATAATAATAATAATAATAATAATAATAATAATAATAATAATAATAATAATAATAATGATAATAATGATAAATGTTGTCACAATAACTACTAATCAATAATTATTTAATAGCTCATAAGTGTTGATGTAATATGTATAGAATCTTAAATAATAATAACAATAATATTAATTAACAATAGTGATATTAATAATAAATAAGAATAAACATAATAATGCAATTAAAATCGTCTAAACAAAACCTTAAAGGGGTTTCGTATAAGGTGATTGTGAAATGATTAATAACGCGAGAACGAACGACTTGTAAAAAAATATTATATGAAGTTTGAATTATATTTAGAGTATGATGTTATAACTACTACCAAATAATGTAATATACACTAATTATAAAAGTATTTTATAATGGGATCTAATGATTTAAGAAACCATCATAAATTTTATGATGATTTATAGTTAATATTCAAGTGATAACTTTTTCATATCATGTAATATATATATTTATAATATATGTGTATATTTAAAAAATAATAACAAGTAATAACATGGAAAAAATGATTGTAAATATATTCTGATTGCAACAATCGATAAATATCAAGATGCTTAGATTAAAGTAGGTTTCAATTTATATTTTCAAGAAAATCCCCAAATGTCACGAAGAACCCTAAAAATTGACTAATGAAATAATTCGATATAACCTAAAATTAACAGAGGGTTTTGTAGATAACGAAAAACTAGCTGGAATGGACTACTTACTTGCTGAATTTGACAGAGAATTGAGCCCGGAATCGAACAAACAAGTTTGGAGCCCTAGAAATTGGGGGTTTTTGATTGCCTTTATGAAAATCGAAATTGAAAGAGGGATATGATGCGTGTGAGGGTCTACAACTGATTACTGGTCTCAATTTATTGTGAAAGAGATCGGAGCTGGGTCAATTGTAAGCTTTAAAATTCGTTTTAATGGAGGTTTTTATGATTTTGGAGGTTTTAGGTGAAAATCATTGATTGTAAATGGTTTTGTGTGGTTGTGGTGCCATTGGAATCGGTATTAAATGTGGGAACGTGAATATGTAATCAATTTGTAGATTTAATTGGTAAACAAAATGGATTTGGGTGAGTTATATGTCTGTTCGCGAAAAGAAAAAAAAAACAGAGGAGAAAAGAAGAAGTGCTAGGAGGAAGGAAGGGGGAGGGGAATTCACGCGCTGGTTACAGTTTAATAAAATGTAAACGGAATAAATTAACAAAACCAAAACTGTTCCAGCTGGTAATATGCGAGAGTTAGAAGAGGGAGGTCGCTGGTTCAAAACCAGCGCCCCTCATTTCCTTTCTTTGAATTGTTTTTTTTTTCTTTGATTGTTTATCTATTTATATATATATTTTTCTTCATAACTTAAATGTAAACCATACAAAATACATTAAGTCCTACAATTTATGTTTCAATCCCGATCAATCGTATAGTTTTATTTGCTAATAAATTTGACATCCGATTTTGTAAAACTATTTACGAAGTTTATCGAAATTACATAAATGACACAAACTTTGAATATTTTTTTTAGTTTTAGCCCAAAACTTTTATACAACTATATTTTGTGTCTCAATTGTGTGAGTAACTAGTATTGCCCACATTTGCCCCACGTATATAGCATACTGTAGAAACAAGAAACGATCTTACTACTGCATGCTTTGATCAAACGTAATGAACACGGATGTAAATAAGAGAAATCTTATTGATCACTTGAAGATACAAGAAGTTCTCTCTAGTTTCTCTCTCTAGAAACACACACAGAAAGTGTAGAATGACAGAAGTGTTCCAACTAGTTACTTGCACATTCTAACACACAGCTATTTATAGTTAGTGACATAGCACCCAGCGAACCAAACTGATACGCCGGACCATATGATCCGTCGGATCATATGGTACGCCACCAACCAAATAGACACTACAACTCACTCTAAGACACACTCACATAGATACAATACACGAGACACTCATAGCATAGAAATATGCTCTAACAAACTCCCCCTTAACGTGTAGTGTATCTATTTTCTAACTAAACTTCAGTATTCAATCTTCAACATCGCTGCATCCGATCTTTGACTTGAAATCTTGTCAGAAATAGAGCTTGCATGGCTGGATCACTCTTGAATCAACTTTGAACTTCAAGATCCACTTGTGAAAAATATTACATACTCCCCCTTTCACCATGCTTGAGTCTTTGAAACACATAACCTGCAATTTCAGAAGACAGAAACGCGGTTTCCTTTTTCTTTTGAAAATTAATTTAGTCTTGGCGCAAAACTTCTCTTCGAGAATCCAAGATAGATTTTAAATTTTGATTTTGTATCACATCACAATCGGTCGCAAACAAATAAGAAACAAAATCTTTTTGGCTTTCTGAAATTTTATATCAAAACACACCTAAAATCTTTTGAACTTTTCAGATATGAAACATAAATGCAATACAGAATCAGACACTATTTTTGTCTTTCGTGAGAAAGATCACAACATGGGATCATATTGGACATATCATGCTGAACTACACTTCAATTTCAATTACTTCAGCACATAAGTCATGTCGATTACTGGTATAATTTGTCCATCTTAAACTCAAGCACAATCATACTCATAACATCTGGATATGTTATTGTATTGATTAAGTTTGCTTTGACCAGTGTACCCCACACTATCAGACATATTCAGATATGTTTTTCGCTTTTATATCACACTTTGTGATTTCATGTATCACATCACAATCGGTCGCAAACAAATAAGAAACAAAATCTTTTTGGCTTTCTGAAATTTTATATCAAAACACACCTAAAATCTTTTGAACTTTTCAGATATGAAACATAAATGCAATACAGAATCAGACACTATTTTTGTCTTTCTTGAGAAAGATCACAACATGGGATCATATTGGACATATCATGCTGAACTACACTTCAATTTCAATTACTTCAGCACATAAGTCATGTCGATTACTGGTATAATTTGTCCATCTTAAACTCAAGCACAATCATACTCATAACATCTGGATATGTTATTGTATTGATTAAGTTTGCTTTGACCAGTGTACCCCACACTATCAGACATATTCAGATATGTTTTTCGCTTTTATATCACACTTTGTGATTTCATTTGTGATTTAATCACATAATGATTGTATTCATGAATCAGTCAATTGTGTTCCATGCAAAAAGAAATAAGAACGTTAAATCGTCTACCATAAGGTCGATCTTTCGATACGCAGATAAGGCCTCGGATTTAACAAAAAAAGAAAATAAAACAAGTTGAAATTGTATAACTCAACAACAATTAGGTCGGTACTCCCGTACACGCAGAGAAAGTCCGATGAGTTATACGAAACACCAAAGAAAAAAAGCAGAACGTCAAACGAACAACAATCAGGTCGATCTTCCGATACGCAAAGAAAGTCCGATCGTTTGACAAAATAAAGAAAATCAAACAAGTTTAAATCTTTGCAAAATGAACACATGTATACACAGTGACTTCTCATTTTTCTTTTTCACATATCTTTTTCTTTATATCGTGAGATATGCATAAAGATGTTGTCCACTTGGTCAAGCATTAGTATTTAATGTGTTTATCACATCTGTATACTTTCTGATTTAATGCCGAGCCTACCAAGCACATCGAATCAATGATCTTATGACTTTTTCATCTATTTTATCCGTGAGCCAGACACGTAAGCCAATGTACCATCATTTCCCAATCATGTTTGATACAACGTAAGCCAGTGTACCATCATTTCCCAATCATGTTTGATACAATTTCTCATTTTTCAATGTTTTTCTATTTTCTGTTTTTCTCCCCCTTAAAATGAAAACTCTATTTTTGGATTTTCATTTTAACACAACCTAAAAACACAAAGACGCTATTTTTGGTATTTCAATTTTCTCCCTAAACTACATACAAAATGCATTAAAGAAAGAAAATTGACCTTTCGACATGGATACCTTTCAGGTTTAGCTTTCAGAAAAATTTCAGTTTTGAAATTGTTATCTCATGAAATATAACTTAAATCAGCAGAATACTCCTCCATCAGCAACTTTCAATCACCGATGGGTCTTCTAGAAGTACCTACACACTGGTCAAACACATCAGTTTATAAATGACCCGAAGCGAAGCGCTTCTGGTCGACCAGTATCTTGGTTTCCTTTCGAAACCACTTTAGGTTTCCAGATTTGTTGTTTTGGTAAATCGGTATCTGATGAACCTGTCACAGTTGATTGTGACCAACAACCTACAGATGAAACATTTTGAAAACGAGGAATAAATCTTCCTTGAGTTTTGAAAAATGTAGGTTGTGGGTATTCATCAAATACTCTGCCATCTTCATCAATGAATCGTTGTTTGGCAGCTTTACCAACAAATGGTTTTCTTGAACTAGAAGCAGCAGAAACCGGACAATCTTGTGCCATATGCCCTTTTTGTCGGCAATTGTAACACAAACGATTATTTATGTTTCTTGTCTTTGGAACCTGCATAGCTTCACAAACATATTCATCTCCAAAATGATCATAAAAATTATCATATACCTGAAATCGATGATCATGACCCCATTTGGATGTCGGGCTCTTTGGAGTAGAATTGGATCCTCCAGAAGAATATTTAGCACCTTGTTGCTTCTTGGTCTTTGAATCAACATTCTTCACAAAAACTTCAGCAACTTTCCGAGCATCTACGCAATGTAGCGGAAATTCTTTATCAGAAAATATTTGTTCCGAACCCTTGAGTTTGTAGAACCTCTCGGGTTGAACTTTGTCAGCTTTAAAAACTTCTTTCTTTACTTGCTTCAGATTAACTTTCTTCAAATTCTGTTGCTGTTGAACCTTTGAAACATTCACATTGACCTGTTTCGTTTGAAATCCCAAACTGTATATTTTCCAGAAACCATCTCTTCTGAATTAGATGATTTATCCCCGTTCTTTGCAAGACGAGAAAATTCAGCTTTAACTTTCTTGAGATCTTTTAGAGCATTGATAATCGTTTCATCAATGTCAGCTTTTGAAGACGAAGACCCAGACACAACCTTTTGAGCTTCAGAAACTCCAGTACTTTTGCCTTTTTCCTTTTGCTTTTCTTTAACAGATTTGGAACCAACAAACTCAGAATAATCACCAATCTCAGCCTTGTCTTTTAAATCATGAACGCCTTCTTTGAGACTTCCTGGTGGCGAAACTGTCTTGTTAAACATCTTCTCAAAATTTTCATCTTTGGCCAGAAAACTTGTAAAAGATTGTGAGTTAGTAACATTGTTCAAAAGACGTTTTAAATCAATGACTTCAATCTTTAATTCAGAAATTCTTTGATGAGCTTCAGCCAACTCTTTTTCTGTTGCAATGAGCTTCTTTGCCACTTTGTTAGTTTCATACTTTTGCAATCTTAACTCATCTAATCCGGCCACAAATTCCTTCTCGAGTTTATCTTCATTTCTTTTCTGAATATCCAAATTTGCATTTTGCAACTTGTTCACTCTAACCAACTCCCTCTTCTCATCAAGTAACTTTTCCATATCAGTCTGATAAGATTGAATCTTAGTAGCTTGATCACCAGAAAGTTGAGTAAGAGTATCAAGTCTGGAATTTGATTTATCAAAAAGATTTTGAAAATCTTTTGCAGTATCCTCAGCTTCATCTTTCCATTTCTTCACTTCTTGAACTAATTCATCCTTTTCTGCAGATAATTTTGTAAATTTCTTTTCAAATTCCTGCTCAACACCTTGAAACTGCAACTCTTTTTCAATTAACTCTGTCTGAAAAACTAAAAACTTGTCTTTTTGAGATTCTAACTTTTGGATCATACTTTCCAACTTTTCTCTATCAGCAACCAAATCTTCTTTTTCCTTAACTAAACCTTGAATCATTTTATCTTTTTGAGAACAAAACTCACAGACAGATTCATAACCACTATTTCCATAACTACTAACATCCGAATCAGAATCTGTTATCTCTTCTTCGTCATCACTGTGAACAATCTGAGCAACAAAACAAGACTCATCAGGAAAATCAGCAGCCCAATCATAACCTTCATTCGATGTTTGTTCTTTTGATGCAGAAGAAATAGCAGTCAAAGCAATTTGAGGTGAAGCAGTTTTATCAGCTGTCTGAACCACCTTTTCTTTTGCGGGACACTCACGAGCAAAATGACCATATTTGGAACATTTGAAACATTTGATCTGTGACTTATTTAAACCAAGTTTGTCTCCTTGAAAAATAGATGTCGTTCCATGTTTCTTAATAAACCTTCTACCTCTTTCAGTTAGCATAGCAAACTGCCACTCCAAATCTAATTTGTTCAACTGATCTTCATCCATATGATCTAAATCCTCTCTATATAGACAAGATTTACCAATTTGACTAAATATATCGCCAGAAGAAGATGATATGAATCCAAATAACAACGCAACTAAATCTTCAGCTGACTTCCCATTAATCGAACTAGCAGATGATCTATCAGGAGTAGTGAAACTGCACCCCCTTGATGAACTTTCATACTTTCCTGATCCATGATCAGCAACAAATGTTGTTTGAGGTGGATTTGATGTATCATAACCAGATAATTTAGACTTTGCATTGATACTTGCAGAATTTTGTCCATGATATAACTCAGGATTTTGTAATTGAGCAGTGGACTTGTTTGAATTCATCATTTCCATTTCTCGAGCATGAAGCTTTCCAGTCAAATCATGAAATGATAATGCGGAGTAGTCTTTGTCTTGCAGAAATATTTTCTTTGTCGTATTGTTGAAAATTTTCAAATTCTTTGTTCAACACTTTCCTTCGACTTTTCTTATACTGATCATTGCCTTCACATCGAGCAGATAAAGCATCCCATAACTGTTTAGCCTTCTTGCAAGTACTGAATTGATGTAACAACTCAGTAGGTAAAGCCATGGTAAGATAACCATAAACTTTTTGTTCAAGTTCATAACTTCTTCGTTCATCCTTATCAAAATCTTGAATCTCTTTATATTCTCCATTGTCAGTTGGACGCACATACAGCGTTCGAATCGGAATCCACAAATCAATATCATTTGTGCTGATGTATGCAGAAAAACGTTGCTTCCAATTTTGATAATCTTCCAATTTTAACAACTTGGGAACTTTCTGACTTGTTCCTATTTCATTATCAAAATTGATCATAGCTTGCATCGTGGTTTGCATAGCCGCAAATGCATGAAAATCCGACATCTTTCACTGAAAATAATACTTCAAAAACTTCGAACTCAAAAACGGAGGTCTTCCAAGCGGATTTTAGGGGTCAAAACTGAACGGTACTGGCCATAGGCAGGTATAAGTCCTAGATCTCGGAAAGACGAACGTTTTGGCTGGTATTAGGTTTCGTAACACCAAACGATTTGCAAGTTACGTCAGTTTTAGTGACGATATGTTTTCTTCCAGCGGATCAACAATTCCAGCGGATCAAACTCCGTATCAGATCAACTAGCGGATCAAAAATTGTTCACCGGATCAGAACACTCTCAACGGACCAAATATGTTCCAGCGGACCAGATATCTTTGGCGGATCAGATTTTGATACGGCGGATCAAAACTGGTACGGCGGACCAGAATTTCAGCGGATCACACTGATACGCTGTAACTGCTGCGGATCAGACTGATGAAGATTGCCTAGCGGATCAAACGGCAGACCAGTCTGTTCGTTGGGCGGACCAGTCGCAGAAAACTCAAAAATCGACTGATTTTCACAAATTTTGACAATTGAAGCTGAAAACTGGATCAATATGATGCGAAAACACTCCAGAAGCATACAAAAATCATTTTTATCCTTGGAATCACTCAGAATTGGAAGAAATTGAAGAAAAACTTACCAAACCCAAGCTTTCTCTCTCTAAAACTCCGAAAATTGATCAAAAAACACAGTAGTAGAGCAACCAAATGCTCTGATACTTTTGCTTCTTTTTTTTTATTTTTTTTAAAGCTCTTCGAACTCTAAAATTAAATTTTCTTATTTCGACTTTATAGTCTATATCTACCACTTGTAGAAACAAGAAACGATCTTACTACTGCATGCTTTGAGCAAACGTAATGAACACGGATGTAAATAAGAGAACTCTTATTGATCACTTGAAGATACAAGAAGTTCTCTCTAGTTTCTCTCTCTAGAAACACACACAGAAAGTGTAGAATGACAGAAGTGTTCCAACTAGTTACTTGCACATTCTAACACACAGCTATTTATAGTTAGTGACATAGCACCCAGCGTACCAAACTGATACGCCGGACCATATGATCCGTCGGATCATATGGTACGCCACCAACCAAATAGAAACTACAACTCACTCTAAGACACGCTCACATAGATACAATACACGAGACACTCATAGCATAGAAATATGCTCTAACACATACTCGAGTCTCAGTCCAACATAAATAAATTGAAATCTTGAAATATTGAGATACGAATTGAAATCAAAGCACAATATATTGAAATAATCATAAACTACACGTTGAAACACCAAATGAAATGGAATGAACTTTCTTATGGAATAACTCATGGAATACAAGTCGGGTACGAATGTAATGGGTCGATCATGGATGTTACAATGGCAAAACCTTGAAATCAACTCTATTACTCCCTCACCATTAAAGTGTTTAGAATTATGAAATTCCTTTTTCAGAACCTTCTTTTTGCTTTTCTTATATTGTATTGTCTTCACATCGTTCTTTTAAAGCGGTCCACAAATCATGAGAATGTTTACACATTTTGAATTGATATAGCAGTTCCTTCGGTAAAGCTTGAGTAAGAATCTCGTAAGCTTTATGTTCCCGTGTGTAATCAGTTTTCTGAGTCAAATTCAGGCTCCTTTGCATGATAGGTAATTGTTATTGTCAACCGGATAGACATACGGTGCATCCATTGCAATCAAAAGATCAAAATCCGTAGTACCGACATATGCTTCAAATCTTTTCTTCCAGTTATGGTAGTGTAGAGGCTAGATTATGAGGCTTGTAATATTAAAATAGTTTGGGCTGGGCTTAGAGGGTTTAATTAGATTAGTAGACTAGTTTTCTATTAGATATGGGCTTGGGCTTAAGATCCAAAAGGGCCCAATTGTAAACCCATTGGGGTGCCTTTATAAACCCCAATGGTTCTCCTCATTGGGGGTTGCTGGTTTACGATATAGAGAGCAGCCACCACAAGGTGATTACGATCGTAAACCCGAGAGAAGATAGTTTACGATTTCAAGATTTGTACCCGACAAGTTCATCTTATGTGCAAGATCAGGTTTTTATCGTTTATTAATCGTTTTCTTGGTATTCTTCTCATCTCTTATCTTGAATCAATCAATCACTTGGTTTCCGCACTCGTGATTGATAGAATATCGTGAACGGTTGTTGATATTGGACCAACAATTTGTATCAGAGCCAAGAAACGAGTGTTTCGTGGTTCTCACGATATTGATTCAAGAATATCTAACAGCTTTTGCGAGTTTTCTTTAGTTTTTCAGGTTTACGATCGAGTTTTCTGAAATTTCTGGGATGTTCTTGGTGTTTACGATAAATTTCTGGGCTGTTCTTGGTGTTTACGATCAGTGTTCTTCATCAGCTTAGTGTTTACGACTTTAAGATCCGATTTTTAAGTGTTTACGACTTCAAGATCCGTTTTTAGGTGTTTACGATTGAGTTTACAATCCTGAGGTGTTTACGACTCTTTTACGATCCGGAGGTGTTTACGACCGATTTTACGATCCGGAGGTGTTTACGATTGGGTTTACGACTCGGGGTGTTTACGATCACTGTTTACGATCGGAAAGGGGTTTACGATCGGAAACTAGTTTGCGGCAAAAAGTCACTATTTCACACCTTCACGGAAACGGACATAATTTTTGACTCGTTTGGAGTTAGAAGCTCAAATTTTAACACGACGTTCGTGACAACAACCCCAGAATTACCCCTAACTAACGTCCAGGGGAGCTCGTTTGGACCCCCAAATTCCACTCCGAAGGCCTCCGTTTTCGTGTTTTAAGTTTTTCACACTATTCCTTGAATAGTACTTTTGCCGATTTTACCGATTTCACCAGATTTTCAGAAGCTGCATACCTAAAGAAAGAAAATGAGTTCGGAAACATCCTCAATACAAGAAAGTTCTTACTCCACTTGTCTGCGGTTGATCGTTTAAATCGAATTTGATGAATGGAAAAACGGGGTTGTAAAGTATTTGAACAATGAAGATCAAAATATGATGAAATCGATTATTGATGGTCCGTTAATACTGAGACATCAAAATTGGGCTAAAGAAGGAGTGCCTAAAACTCAAGCTGAATTCTCTGAAGATGACCAACGAAGAGTTAACATTGACAAAAGGGCACATGAAATTATATTCATGGCTTTATCTCTAGAAATAACCCAAAGATTTGAAAACTGCAAATATGCTCAAGAACTCTGGCACGCTTTGCACAAAGCTTACTATAGAAATGAGGACGAAGAAATGAAAGAAAATGAAAAACGTGTCCTCATGACAGAAAGTGTTGGTGTTGAATGTTCGAATCCAACATGTGCGCCATTAATTCCTGGACTTCAGCAAATTATTAAAAATTTAGAAATCGAATTGTATGATGTCCAATGTGCTAGAAGTTCATTCAAGGGTAGATGGGAGAAGAGTGAAGAGAAGGTGAAAGTTCAAAAATTAGACATTGAGAAATATCCTGGATTAACCACCGAGAAGACTTTCTCATATGATCGGGCTAAGATTGAGATTGGTGAGCTAAAGAAGCAACTGGATGAACTGCAATAAAAATATAATGAGCTGCAAGACAAGTATGATTGCAACCAGGGTAGAAATCAGCGAATGCTAGATGCTGGAAAGGAATTATCACATGCTGTTGTAACTGGTCAAGTTGGGAAAGATAAAACTGGGTTTGGGTCAGAAAAGTCTGATAAGTCTCTGTCAGCAAACAGTATCATTCCTTCACCAGTTCCTAGAGACATTATAGGAATACTTCTTAGTGAGGATCAAGTTGAACGAACCAAGTCTAATTATAAAGAAGCTGCTCCTCCTATTGATAGTGTCTTGGTTGGAACTACACCATTGACTCAAGAAGAAATTGATAATGAAGCAAACATGACTTATGGTGAAGGGAGAGTAGAGGATATATCAGACAATGATGCTGAGCGCCAGAAATACGACAGGTGTCATAACTCTAAGTCTGATGATGCTAGGATAGAGTTGAAACCATACCCTAAAATTGAAAGACTTACTTCAATCTAATTGACGGAGTCGAAAGGGAAAAGGTGATCTTGACAACACGGCCTGAGGGGAAGATTTTTATGACATCTGGATCAATGTTTGACCAAGAATCAGATATTGGATATGACTTACCATCCTTCTCCTCAAAGTTCAAGGGAATAACCGATGGAGTGATAAGTGAACCTAAAGTTGAGAGGCCAAAGATCACCATCAAGCATCCGAGTATGAAACCAACAGCTGGAGTGAAGAATGAAAAACTCAAGGGAATAGCTGTGTCTCCCATTTCTTCAGTTGAATCATGCAGTTGCCGTTGTAATTGCAATAATGATGCTTCAACGTCAAAGAATCAAGAAAGCACAAAGACAGTAAAGACAGGTTCAACACAGGCTTCGAGGAACCAGCAGAATGTCAAATCTGAAGCTGCAGACAAAGCAAAGAAGCAGACACAAGGCAAACCATCTCCATATCAGCCACCAAAGACAAATGGGTACACGTCTGACTTCTATCTAAAGGAGCAGACTTGCTTTAATTATGGCAATGCTGGTCATATTGCTAGAAACTGTCTTTATCACCCCTATAAACCCTATTCTCCGAAAAGTCAAAGGGTTTCATCTCAGGAGTCTGTAAAGTCTAAGCCAATGATGGTGCAAACACCTAAGGCAAGGAAGACTGTTACTCCTATGGTTAAACCCTCTGATGAACATTGGGGTGCTGCCAAAGCTGAGATAAAATATTTAAATCAAAACAACAGTTTTCCAAGTTACCAAAATTTCCACAAACAGGTGAAGAAACCGTTTTCAAAACAACCAAAGTCTGAAAAACCCATAGTTACCCCTCCTAAGGTAACTAAAACTGTTTTGAAAAATGATTCTAAAATGAAGAAGGTTGAAATACCTAAAGTCACAACTCCACAGGTGACTAAAACAAAAACTGTTTTGAAAAATGAATCTAAAACGAAGAAGGTTGAAATACCTAAAGTCACAATTCCAAAAGTGACTAAAACAAATGTTGATTGACCTGGAACTTGGAAACCAAAAATCAAGGCAGCTCCATCCCAACTTCCTGATTTCTCAAATGGGATGTTCTTACAAGAAGTATCTTTTATTGATTCCTCAGGTGTACCTAGAAAAACAATGGCCTGGGTACCAGTGGCTAACTAATCTCTCATTATGTGCAGGAGCAGTCAAGGAAGATTATCACTAACATTTTTATTATTAATTTGTTTGTTGATAAGTGATTTTTCCAGGCACACTTTAGGAGACGTATCTTCATGTCATGACAAGCAATTTTTTATGGAGGATATGTTTCCTTGAGAGGTAAAAGGTCAAATTCAGCATGAAAGGTACTGTTCTTAACTTGGTTGTTTGTTTGATGAAGCGGTAAAGGGTGTCTGTGTCAAACCAAATTCCTTAAAATTTTCAGTTGGTGCTTGGTTGTTCAATTTAAAAAAAAATGAGGTATGCATGCTATAAAACCCAATTTTCTAAAAATTTTCAAATCTATACTTTGAAGGTTAGCTTGGCCAGATGTGGGTGAAGTTATTTGCTCTGCTTATGTGTTCGTGTTTTTAAAAAATATTAATTAAAAAAATAAAAAAAAATAATTTGATGATGTTCACAAAAGTTGTGACATTAAAAATCAAAAAGCAAGGGGAAGAAATGTAAAGATGAAGAAAAAGTTAACCCCTCAAAAATAGTGTGCTTTTCAATTTTTAATTGTCTGTGTTTTGTTTCTAAGAAAGCTATGAGAAGTGAAATATGGCCGGATTGAAGATGACTGACATGTGTAAAGCGGAAGTGAAAAGCAAGCTCCACGGTGATATGCTTGGTAGGCTCGACCTAATCTTATGACCACCAATGTAAGTGCAATGAACTTAAAATATATTTATGTTTAGTTTCTCATCTCAGTTTGCATGCCTTAAAAAAACTGAGTCCCAGCAAAAACGGGTTGAGAGTGGTAATTATACCTAGTATTCACTCTCTCACACGCCATGTTTCTGCTGTCATGACTACACCACATAATGAAAAGAAAAGAAAAGAAAAAGAAATGAAAAAGAAAAGAAAAAGAAAAGAAAATGAAAAATAATCATTCAGCTTGGTCTTCTTTGCGTGCTTATTCGGCCGACCTGATTACCGACTGATGATTAATGAAATAAGTGGTAGTCATAACGGTGTTGCATGGTTCCTCAAGTTGGGGGTTTGTGAATCCTCAATAAACACTGAGGTTGGGTAGGTTTTGCTATGAACAATTGGGTGTGTGGACGATTAAACATGCTGGTAATTAGTAATCTTTTAAGCATGATGCATTTGGTTGGGTTTGAACGGGTCTGAGTTTAAAGCGGACAAACATACTAGCAATAACCTGGACTAGTATAAGTATGAATGACATCGATTTGTGGATTCAAATTAAGAAACTTTATCAACATCCGACTGATGCGGGAGACTTCAAGGAAGTTCATACTTTCGACATTGCTGAAAGAAAAGCCTATGAGCTTGAACAAAAAGCTTTCGGTTATCTTACGTTGGCATTACCCACTGAGTTGTTACATCAATTCAGCACGTGCAAGAAATCAAAACAATTATGGAATGCTTTATCAGCAAGATGTGAGGGTAATGATGTTTATAAGAAAAGTCGGAAGAAAGTGTTGAATAAATAATTTAATAATTTTCAATATTATGACAATGAGAATATTACTGCTCTTGTTTCCCGATTTTCACATCTGATTAGTGAACTAAAGGTTGTCGCAATTGAGAAAACTGATGCTGATTTGAAGGAAAAGATTATGGAAGCGTTGCCTGAAAAATGGGAAAATTATGTTTTGCTTCTTACTCATGATAAGGATTATACTGCATAACATTTCACGAGCTTACTGGAAAACTTCATGCTCGAGAAATGGAAATGTTAAATTCTAAAAAGTCAACTGCTACCTTACAAAATCCTGAATTGTATCATGATGAGAATAGTGCAAGCATGAGTGCTAAATCTAAGCCAAATCTGAGTTCAGCACCGAGTGTTTCTTTTATGGCTGGAGCTTCAGGAAATTCTAATAACAATTCATCACGGGGTTGTAGTTTCACAATTCCAAATTCTTCAAGTCAAAATGCCTTTTTTGCTGAATCAATGGATGATTGTGCCAAAATGATTGCTGCTTTAATCTCATCATCATTTGGTTTAGTTATTAAAAAATGTTGTTGATGCACAATTAACAAGAGATGATCTTGATGCTTTTGATGATGATCAATTGACTGAATTGGATCTATCTTGGCAATATGCTATGCTGAGTCACCGATCAAAGAGATTTTTCAAGAAGCATGGAAAAACTACTTCTGATTTTAATGAGAAATTAGGTTTTGACAAGTCAAAGTTAAAATGTTACAAATGTTCAAAGCTTGGACATTTTGCCAAAGAATGTCAACAAACATATTCTAGCAAGCCTGGTATTTCTCAACCGTCTTCAAGTAATACAACCAAGTCAGCACTAACAGTTCAAAATGATGGTGTTTATGATTGGGGAATGCATTTTGATTCTCCTGCTTTAATTGTCACCCATGATCATCAAGAAGATTATAGTTCCGATACAAGTTCCGGTACAAGTTCCACACCAAGTTCTTATGAATCTGCTGAGAATTTGGAGAGTCTGTTGAAAGAAAATGCATCATTGATGAATAAAATTCAAAAGCTATCCGAGGAATTCAATTTGATTATTTTCAAGGAAAATGAAAAGGCATTGGTTTTGAAGAACGAATGTCTGATTACCGAGGTCAAATTGTTGAATGAAGCATTAGAGATTTCTAAACAAGATAAAAGGAATGTTGAAGTTGCAAAAGCTAAGATTTCTGAAGAAAGGGATGAGTTGGTGATTGAAGTAAAGAAATGAAAGGATGAAGCAGAGGATACTGCTAATGATTTTCAGAATTTGTTTGACAAGTCCAAACTCAAGCTTGATTTGATTACAAAAAATGCTAAAGAATCTGCTGCTACGATTGAAGCATATCAAGTTAACATGGAAAAGTTGTTAGATGAGAAACGGGAATTGGTAAGTGTAAATAAAGTTTAGAAAGCAAATCTGGAAATTCAGAAGCGGAATGAGGATAAATTGAAGAAAGAATATTTTGAGGGCATGGAAAATCTTCGTATGCAAAATTTTGAAACACACAAAGTTGCCAAAAGATTGATTGCTACTGAGAAGGAGTTAGCTGAAGCACAACAACAAATTTTTGATCTAAAAATTCAAGTCATTGATGTTAATAGATTGCTAAACAATGTTTCAAATTCTCAAGTGTTCACAAGCTTTTTAGCTAATGATGCAAATTTTGAGAAAATGTTTGCTAAAACTGCATCACTCCCTGCTCAAATAAAAGAAGCATTCAAAGAAGTAAAGGACCAGATTGAAGAATTTGATTATTCAAAGGTTTCATCGTCTACTTTTGAAGAAGAAAAGGTTGTTGAGAAGAAGAAAAACAAGAAGAATAAGAAGAAGAAATGCGAGAAATCTGAGATTCTTTCTGCTCCAATGTTTGTATCTGGTTCATCTTCTGCTGATAATGAGAAATCAGCTACTTCAAGTGACAAGATTAGGTCTCAACCTGAATTTGATGAGAAGATCTTTTATGATCAGAAGAATGTCACTGAAGTGAAAGCTGAATTTTATCGCTTAGCAAAGAATGGACATTCTATATCAGCGGAGAAGGTTTCTGGAAAGAAAGTTGGTTTAGGTTTTCCTGGAATGAAAGGTACCGCTGAGAAGGTTCCAGCATCTACATCACAAAACTTGCAGAAGCTTAAAATGAAGCAAGTGAAGAAGGAGGTTTTCAAAGCAGATAAGGTTCAACCTGAGAGATTCTACAAGCTCAAAGGTTCTGATCAGCTTTTCTCTAATAAAGAATTTCTTCTCCATTGTGTTGATGCTCAGAAGATTTCTGAAGTATTTGTGAAAGATAAAGTTTGATAATGAAATAGGAACAAGTCAGAAAGTTCCTAAGCTCTTAAAGTTAGAAGATTTTCAAAATTCGATGCAACGATTTTCTGCATACATCAGCACAAATGATATTAATTTATGGAGTCCGATTCGAAAGTTGTATGTACGTCAACTGTAAATGGAGAGTATAAGGAACTTCAACATTTTGATGGTGATGAAAGAAAAAGTTATGAACGTGAACAAAAGGTTTATGGTTATCTTACCAAGGCTTTACCTACCGAGTTGTTGCATCAATTCAGCACATGCAAGAAAGCTAAACAGTTGTGGGATGCTCTATCTGCTCGATGTGGAGGAAATGACCAATATAAGAAGAGTAAACGAAAAGTGTTGAACAAGGAATTTGAAAATTTTCAACAGTATGAAAAAGAAAATATATCAGCTCTTGTTTCAAGGTTTTCACATTTGATTAGTGAGATGAAAGTGGTTAAAATTGAAAAGACTGGGGAGTAATTAATAGAGAAATTGATGGAAGCATTACCTAGAAAAGTGGGAAAATTATGTGTTGTTGCTTATTCATGACAAAGAATATTCTGCATTATCATTTCATGATTTATCTAGAAAGCTTCAGGCTAGAGAAATGGAAATGATGACATCAAATAAATCAACTGCTCAACTGCAGAATCTGGAATTGTATCATGGTCAAAATTCTACAAGTATCAATGCAAAGTCTAAATCATCTAGTTTTGGTTCATCAAATCCACCTCAAACAGCGTTTGTTGCTGGTCATGGATCAGGAAATTCTGAAAATTCATCAAGAGGGTTTAATTTCACTGTTCCAAATAATTCGAGTCAAAATTTGTTTTTTGCAAAAATACTTGATGAACATTTGGCATTGATTTCGGCTTTATTATCTTCATATTATGGATTGCTGAATAGTTTGACAACATCTAATCTGATTGAAGAAGATTTTGATCAGATCGATCCGGATAATCTTGAACAAATGGATATTAATTAGCAACTTGCAATGCTAGCTCGTCGACTCAAAAGATTCAAGAAGAAGACCGGATTTCAAAGTTTAAATCCGGATGGCAAGGTTGGCATAGATAAATCGAAGGAAAAATGTTTCAAATGTTCTAAATTTGGACATTTTGCTCGTGAATGTTCAAAATCAACTGCTTCTTCATCAAAGTCTCCAACAACATTAGTTTCTCAAGTTGATAAACAATATAACTGGGGGCGAACTTATGATGATTCACATCCAATTGCTTTAACATCTATTACTTTGAAAGATGGTTATGATTGGGTTGCTTAGTAAAATCATACTTTTGAATACGCAGTTGCTCGTGTACCAACATCAATTCCTTGGTTTTTTCCTCCCAACGGGTCTTATAGATCTCCATGTCGGCTTTGGTAACAACCACTTGGTCAAACAGTTTAGACTTCTCATCTAAGAGATCACTCATAAGTTTTGCAAATTAGACAAAAGTTTCACACTGAGAAGAAGAATTTACTACCTTCGATGAATCATCCATTAAAGCCACAGTAGAATCCTTAAGATTGTTTCTTTTTAGAGTTTCATTCTTTGATTTGAGATTGTTGTTTTCATTAGATAGTTTCCTCAATTCTTCTTGCAAAGCTATAATCTTTTCAGCTGCATCCATTGCATTCTTTTGTGCTTTCTCATACTTTTTTGCAAAGGATAGCTTCTTTGAAACAACGCTTTAAAGTCTTTGGCTGCATCTTGAGCTTCAGCTTCCGTAGCTTCTCAATCTTTGATTAAAGCCTCCATTTCTTTAATCGGCACTTCTACATCCTTCTTTAACATCATAATTTCATCAGAATCATCATGCTCAGGTATGGTATTTGCAGATGAATCAACAAATTGATGTCACTTGTATCATCTCCTTCAAGAGTAGATTCAGTCATAGCATCTTCATCCTACACATGTTTAACAATCAATGCAGATAAATCAACGAATTGATTTCCCCAATTGTAAGTCTTGTCTTCTTGAGAGACAAGAGCTTTAGTGTGCTTAGATTTAGGGTTAGAGTTAGAAGTACTCCCTGAATTTAATTGATTATACCTAGGCTGTGTTTGGCGCGGCGCACTAGCTTATAAGCTAGCTAGAAAGCTAGCTGCTAGCTGATAAGCTAGCTGGTAGCTGATAAACTATAAGCTAGGTGATAAAAAATAACGTTTGGTAAAAACTAGTTGATAAACTAGCTGAAAAATATAAAATTACATAAAAGTACATGTCATAAATATAAATAAATGTATTTATTTATAAGTTAGGAAAGGGTATAACTAGAAATATTATAAAAGCTAGTTGAAAAGCTAGTTTAAACGCTACTCCAACTAGCTTTTCAAAAGCTAGCTTATAAGCTAGCCTTTTGACGTTACCAAACAGGGCTTTTAAAAAAAAACTTGCTTTTAAAAAAAAGCCCTGTTTGGTATGTCAAAAAGCTAGCTTATGGCGCGCCAAACACATCCTTAGCATTGTTGTTTGCAGATTCAGTTGACTTGGTAGTGTATTTCTGATAATCTTGCTTCTTGGGCTGAGAGCATTCCCTTGCAAAATGGCCAAAATTAGAGCAGTTGTAGCACCTAACTTTTGATTTATCAAAGTCAACGCGACCACTGGAATTTAGATCCTTTCTTCCGGTTTTCTTGAGAAATCTCTTCACCCATCGAGCTAACATGGCAAACTACCAGTTGATATCCATAAGCTCCAAATCATCTAGGTCGACTTGATCGTAGTCTTCTTCATTCAGTTTCGTGTTACTAACTATTCCTGTAATTACCCCATAATATTATGAAATCAATGCAGACACCAATGCCATATAGTCTTCCGTTGTTGTAACAGAAAGAGCCATTTTACTAGCATTCATAGTGTTGCTTGCTGGTATTGAAACATTACAACCATGTGACTCATAGCTATCAGGACTTGATACATTGTCAGAATGAGAGACACCACCAGCCACAAAAGTAGTTGCTGGTGTAGTATTTGCATGTTTCCCAGACTTTCATGATATAGTTGCAGCATTAGAACTGTAGTAGACATCAAGATTTTGAACCTCAGCAGGAGTATTTTTTACATTTTTCATCTCTAAATCCAGAACTTGCAATTTCCCCAACATCTTCAAGAAAGTCAAAGTTGACTATTCATTATCATTTGTAAGCATCAAGACAAATGGTTCCCACTTTGGTGGTAGACCTTCGAGCAACTTTTCTTTTAATTCTTCATCTTCCTTTTTTATTTGAACCGTATCTATTTCAGATAGAAGATGGCTATCACACCCCAACCGACGACGGAAACGTCGGGGCATGATTAGATTGCCCAAAAGCTCATGACAACTAAATTAAGATGACAATATTTAAGTAACACCAATTTTATTAATATTAAAGGTCATTACATAAACTTAAAATTCAAACATAACATAAATGATTCAACAATGTCTTATTAAAAAAAATTAACTAGGTCCAAATCCTACGTGGAACAACTTGGATCAAGCATTGACATTTCCTGCAACATGTATAAGATAAGGTCAACTACAAAGTTGGTGAGTAATCACAGGTTTAATATGTTACATGTTATATAAAATGAAAACATGTGAATTGTATCCTTTGATAGAATGAAATGAAAGATCAACATTCTAGATAAAATGACAACATGAAATAATGAATAAACAACCCTTAATGACAAGGATTCCCTAACCCGAAGGTTAGACTGTATGAAATAGGTCTCAAACACCCAACGCCAGAACCGGTCAAGTTGAGTGGGTTGTCAGCCAATAGATCTATCTTTGATTCCCCAGGCCTTACGTTAATGTTTATGCGACATGACATACATGTAAGACTATGAAAAACATGAAATTCCAACACATTGACAAGTTATGCTAGAATGAAATCCTACACACATTCACACATATGGTCTACAATCGCATTATATGAAAATCATGAAAAAAATAGATTGATATAGGATACATGTTGCACCCCAAAATGTAAAGCACGAAAAAGGGGCAAGGATTACTCACTTGGTAAAATGAAGGGTTTCCACAAAAGAACGCGAGAATGATAGTAGTAGTCCCAAAGGTCAATCTACAGAAAAACGAGGGGACCTAGTTGAATAACGAAGCTAGGAGACTAGGGGTTCGTGGGCATTTGGGGTTTTGTTTAAAAAAATGTTATTTATTTGACAAAAATTATATAGAGTATTTATGAGTAATATAAGTGTTAAGTAAATTTCTATGACATAAATGAGATGTGTTTTAATATCCTTTAATTATTTGATTAACTCAAGGTGTTTATATATTAAGTTTGAATTAGGTTACAATATTAACTAATGATAATAAATAATAATAATAATAATAATAATAATAATATTAATGATGATAATCAATAGTTATTTGAATAGCTCATAAATGTTGATGTAATATGTATAGAATCTTATATAATAATAACAATAATATTAATTAACAATAATGATATTAATAATAAATAAGAATAAACATAATAATGCAATTAAAATCGTCTAAACAAAACCTTAAAGGGGTTTCGTATAAGGTGATTGTGAAATGATTAATAACGCGAGAACGAACGACTTGTAAAAAAATAATATATGAAGTTTGAATTATATTTAGAGTATGATGTTATAACTACTACCAAATAATGTAATATACAATAATTAGAAAAGTATTTTATAATGGGATCTAATGATTTAAGAAACCATCATAAATTTTATGATGATTTATAGTTAATTTTCAAGTGATAACTTTTTTATATCATGTAATATATATATTTATAATATATGTGTATATTTAGAAAATAATAATAAGTAATAACATGGTCAGAATGATTGCAAATATATTCTAATTACAACAATCGATTGATATCAAGATGCTTAGATTAAAATAGGTTTCAATTTATAGTTTCAAGAAAATCCGCAAATGTCACGAAGAACCCTAAAAATTGACTCGTGAAATAATTCTATATAACCTAAAATTAACAGAGGGGTTTTGTAGATAATGAAAAACTAGGTGGAATGGACTACTTACTTGCTGAATTTGACGGAGAATTGAGCCCGGAATCGAACAAACAAGTTTGGAGCCCTAGAAATTGGGGGTTTTTGATTTCCTTTATGAAAATCGAAATTTAAAGAGGGATATGATGCGTGTCAGGGTCAACAACTGATTAATGGTCTCAATTTATAGTGAAAGAGATCGGAGCTGGGTCAATTGTAAGCTTTAAAATTCGTTTTAATGGAGGTTTTTATGATTTTGGAGGTTTTGGGTGAAAATCATTGATTGTAAACAGTTTTGTGTGGTTGTGGTGCCATTGGAATCGGTATTAAATGTGGGACATGAATATGTAATCAATTTGTAGATTTAATTTGTAAACAAAACGGATTTGGGTGAGATATATGTCTATTCGCGAAAAGAAAAAAACAGAGGAGAAAAGAAGAAGTGCGAGGAGGAAGGAAGGGGGAGGGGAATTCACGCGCTAGTTACAGTTTAATAAAATGTAAACGGAATAAATTAACAAAACCAAAACTGTTCCAGCTGGTAATATGCGAGAGTCAGAAGAGGGAGGTCGATGGTTCGAAACCAGCGCCCCTCATTTCCTTTCTTTGAATTGTTTTTTTTTCTTTGATTGTTTATCTATTTATATATATATTTTTCTTCATAACTTAGATGTAAACCATACAAAATACCATTAAGTCCTACAATTTATGTTTTAATCCCGATAAAATGTATAGTTTTATTTGCTAATAAATTTGACATCCAATTTTGTAAAACTATTTACGAAGTTTATCGAAATTACATAAGTGGCACAAACTTTGAATATTTTTTTAGTTTTAGCCCAAAACTTTTATACAACTATATTTTGTGTTTCAATTGTGTGCGTAACTAGTATTGCCCACATTTGCCCCACGTATATAGCATACTCGAGTCTCGGTCCAACATAAATAAATTGAAATCTTGAAATATTGAGATACGAATTGAAATCAAAGCACAATATATTGAAATAATCATAAACTACACGTTGAAACACCAAATGAAATGGAATGAACTTCCTTATGGAATAACTCATGGAATACAAGTCGGGTACGAATGAAATGGGTCGATCATGGATGTTACAGTCTTCCCTACTTTATGAAATTTCGTCCCGAAATTACCCTTTAAAAGACTACTCGAATAAATGCGGGTACTTGATCTTCATTTGGTCTTCGCGTTCCCATGTGAACTCTGGTCCTCGCTTAGACTCCCAACAGACCTTGACAATTGGAATACGACTATGCTTGAGTTGTTTGACTTCTCGGTCCATAATTTCCACTGGTTTCTCTACAAAGTGCATTGCTTCATCGATGCGCACTTCGTCCAATGGAATGTGGAGGTCTTCCTTAGCCAGGCACTTACGAAGATTGGACACACGAAACGTTGGATGAACATTTTCAAGTTCTTGGGGTAGTTCAAGTCTGTAGGCAACCTTCCCAACTCTTTCAAGTATTTTGAAGGGACCCACATAACGAGGAGCCAACTTACCCTTCTTCCCGAAATGTATAACCCCCTTCCAAGGTGATACCTTGAGGAGTACCAAATCACCAACTGAAACTCGAGGGGTTTTCGATGCTTGTCAGCATAACTCTTTTGTCTGCTTCGAGCGCCTTAGAGGTGATCACGGATTTGAGAGATCTTATCAGTCGTCTCCTGGATCAGTTCGGGACCGGTGATCTGAGGTTCCCCAACCTCGCTCCAACAAATTAGAGAGCGACACGTGCGACCTTATAGTGCTTCAAATGGAGCCATGCCAATACTAGAGTGGTAGCTATTGTTATATGAAAACTCAATCAATGGTAAATGAGTATCCCAATTGCCATCAAAGTCGATTACGCAAGAACGGAGCATGTCTTCGAGTGTTTGAATGGTACGCTCAGACTGCCCATCCGTTTGAGGATGATAGGCGGTACTGAGGTCCAAACGAGTACCCAGGGCAGATTGCAAGGTTTTCCAGAACCGAGAAATGAAACGGTCGTCACGATCAGAGATGATACTTAATGGGACACCATGAAGACTCACGATTTCTTTGATATAGATTCGACCCAGCGTCTCGACTTTATAGTCTTCGCGAATGGGATAGAAGTGAGATGATTTTGTCAAACGGTCAATGATTACCCAAATGCTATCATAGCCACTAGAAGTGCGTGGAAGTATCGTGATGAAGTCCATCGCGATATTATCCCACTTCCAGACCAGGATCTCAGGTTGTTCTAGAAGACCCGAAGAGCGTTGATGTGCAACCTTGACCTTAGAACAGGTGAGGCACTTAGCCACAAAGAGAGCTATGTCTTTCTTCATGCCAGGCCACCAGTATTGATGGCGGAGGTCTTGGTACATTTTGTCAGCACCAGGGTGTATAGAATATCGAGACTTATGAGCCTCGTTCATGATGAAAGCACGGAGGTCATCGCGATCGGGAATCCAAAGGCGATCCACGAAATAAAGGAGACCGTTAGGCTTGGTTTCCAAGAGGAGTTCGGCACCACATGACATTTATTCGTATATGTTTCCTTCGGTCACGGAAATACGTTGAGCCTTAAAAATACGGTTGTGAAGATCGGAACGAATGATTTGAAACACGATAATATTTGCATAGGCTCGACGACTGAGAGCATCGGCTACGACATTTGCTTTGCCAGGGTGGTAGCGAATCTCACAATCGTAATCATTGAGAAGCTCGACCCAGCGTCGCTAGCACATGTTGAGCTCCTTCTGGTTCAGGATATGTTGGAGGCTTTTGTGATTGGTAAAGACTACGCATTCGGTGCCATACAAATACTGTCGCCAAAATTTCAAGGCAAAGACGACCGCGCCGAGCTCAAGGTCGTGTGTTGTGTAGTTCTTCTCATGCACCTTGAGTTGTCTGGATGCATATGCGATCACTTTCCCACGCTGCATGAGAACACAACCCAAGCCCTGATTGGACGCATCACAATAAACAATAAAGTCGTCGTTGCCATCGGGAAGGGTAAGAACAAGTGCGTTGCACAGTTTTTGTTTGAGGGTCAAAAAGGTCTTTTCTTGCTCAGGACCCCACTCGAAAGGTTTACCTTTATGGGTTAAGGTAGTGAGTGGTAGTGCGATCCTCGAGAAGTTGGGGATGAATCGTCGATGGTAACCCGCAAGACCAAGGAATGAATTGATTTCGGTCGCAGTAGTAGGGGTACTCCAACTTTTGACAGCGTGGATTTTGGCAGGATCCACGTGGATACCCTTGTCGCTTACGATGTGCACCAGAAACTGAACCTCCTTAAGCTAAAATTCAAATTTGGAGAATTTGGCATACAGTTGTTCCTTCTTTAGGAGCTCAAAGACTAAACGTAGGTGATTCTCATGCTCAGCTTTTGACTTCGAATAGATAAGGGATGTCATCGATGAAAACAATAACTAATTTGTCAAGATAGGGTTTACAAACACGGTTCATGAGATCCATGAATACTACAGGTGCGTTTGTCAACCCGAACGGCATAACAGTGAACTCAAAATGACCATACCTCGTGCGAAAGACGGTCTTGGGAATGTCATCCTCGGAAACACGCAACTGATGATACCCAGAACGAAGGTCAATCTTTGAGAAACAAGTAGCACCTTGAAGTTGATCAAACAGATCGTCGATACGAGGAAGAGGATAACGATTTTTGATAGTGAGCTTGTTAAGTTCACGATAGTCGATGCACATACGGAAAGAACCATCCTTCTTTTTCACGAAAAGGACGGGTGCTCCCCAAGGCGATGAATTGGGGCGGATAAAGCCCTTGTCAGAAAGCTCCTAAAGTTGTTTAGAAAGCTCTTGCATCTCAGATGGGGCGAAGCAATATGGTGACTTCGCAACAGGAGTATCGCCTGGCATAAGGTCGATACGGAAGTCCACTTGGCGAACGGGAGGAAGACCCAATATATCTTCAAGGAATACTTCAGGGAACTCCCTAACGATTGGGATGTCTTGGACTCCCTTTTCTTTGGGTCGAACTTCCATGATATGGGCCAAGAAGGCAACACACTCCTTGCGTAGGTGCTTTCGGGCTTGGGTACAAGACATTAGTCTAAGCCCGCATGAGGGTTTATCGCCGTAGATTACCAGAATTTGGCCATCAGGCCGAGGAATACGAATAGTCTTTTCAAAGCAGATAACTTCAGCATGGTGACGAGACAACCAATCCATGCCTACTATGATATCGAGGCTACCAAGATGCATTAGAATCAAGTCGATGGGAAACGAGTGCTCATGAAAATGAATCGCGCAATCACGGGTGATAGAGTTAATCGAGATAGATTCTCCATCAGCTACTTAGACTGATATTGGGACGTCGAGACCAGAATGGGCACGAGCAAGCAAAGGCTCAAAATCTAAGGACACAAAACTCCTATTTGCACCCATATCAAATAATACAGAGGCGTAATGATTATTAATGAGAAACGTACCGTTCACCACTTCAGGATTGGCCTGGGCTTGGTTGGTGTTGGTGTTGATGTTGAAGCTACGACCACGAGTACCTTGAGTTCTTGTAGGAGGAGCCCCACGGTTGGCAGTGTTGGCAGGACCATTGGCATTAGCCAAGTAAGGGCATGCATTGCGGAGATGGCTTGGATTTCCACAATTATAGCAAGCAGGAGTCCTAGGCATAATAGCAGCAGGCTGAACCATGGGCTGGATGACAGGTTGATTGATAAGTTGGCATTAGTAGGCTGAACATTTGCAGGATGAGCATTAATTGGTTGTGCTTGAGCTGGAAACTGGCAGGTGTTGGCAAAATGACCAAAACGACTACAGTTGAAGCATTTCCTACAAGAAGAGCTTGCAGGGTGATGGCGTTGACATGTGTTGCACAACGGGAAAGTCCCGTTGTAAGGCTTCTTGGCTGGAGGGTCTGAAGCAAATCGGTTAATGGGCACAGCAGGGATGGCAGGGGTTGTTGTCACTACGAAGTTTTGGCTACCAAACTTCCTCTTCTTCTCGTTAGACTTGGAAGACTCGGCCTTGACCTCCTTTGTTGGTTCAGTCGTAGCCTTGTCAGAAGTCTTTTCAGAGTTTTTCTTGGTGCCCTTACGAGTCAAAGTGCCATTATTGACATGATTGTCAGTCAGGGTAGCGGCTAGTTGTTTGGCTTCCAAAAGAGTCTTGGGGTCACGTCCCCAAACGGTGTCTTGGATCTGCATGGGCAAACCCTTGATGTACTTTTAAATAGCCACGGACATAGAGGTGACAAGGTGAGGGACGAATTTGGCAAGGTCATCGAAACGTTCATTATAAGCCTGATTTTCACCGCTATCCTGCTTGAGGACCCGAAATTCATTTGCAAGTTCACGAAGCTCACTTACGGGACAAACTTCTTCTTCATTAGATCTTTCATCTCAGTCCAGGGCAAAGCCATTGCAGCATCTTTCCAATGGGCGTGTTTCTCCCCATTCCACCAGTTAAGTGCCCTTTTTTGGAAGACATTGGTGGCATGAAGCACCTTGAGGTTTTTGAGGCAATCTCTGTTGATGAAAGTGCTTTCGATGCCTTCAAACCATTGTAGTAGGCCAGTGGCGCCCTCAGAGCCAGAGAACTTGGGCAAGCTGCAGGAATTGAAATATTTGAAGTTGTAAGTGGGAGGAGCAGCGACTTGGTTGGCAGGGGTGACGGGGGTGGCACCAAGGTTTTGTTGGAATTGCACTATCATGTTCGGGATGACTGCCGCCATTTGCTTAGCGATTTGGGCAGCCAACCTAGCGCCAGAGCTCCGACGACCAGTACCATTGTGACGAGCAGACATGCTAAAATAGAAAGGGAAAGATCTATGAGACAATGAAAACGTGGAACGATCAATTGATAAATTCGAGGGTATACATTGTAAATAATGGAAGACAAAAACCACATAGTGAAAATAATGACGTCATATAAATCATGGAATTATAAGAAATATCATAATAGTCGAGTGTCATAAATCGTGAAATATTATGGAATTGTGAAGCATTGGAATGTCATAACTTGGGAATCAAAAATAAAATTTGCATATAAACACGAAATCACTTTGACTTGTTTAAAACATATGGAATAGTTCTCATTTCCCGATTGGGAAACTGCCACCTATGACTAATCAGAGTTAGTATGGTTCCTAGCAATGGTTTTATGACATGCTTTGGCCAAATAGGCTACAACACTCTCATCAGGGTGTCCCAGGTAAGAGTCCAGGTCCAACGGTAGGTTCGAATTTATACGAAACTCTTACCTTAGACAGAGACCCCAACTACCGGTGCTTTCACCCTTCCAGTTACTACATGTCCATTACCAAGAACCTAACTCCGACGGAATTTGAAAATCAAAACGAGACCCTAAAATGGTACGTAAGGTACCATCACTAAGGGAAAAGGCTGGGAAGCCTTAAGATTTCGTGTATGTATGTGAGCTAAGTGCTAAGCTTGAGTTTGGAAGATTGTGTGAAGTGTATGAATAAGTGTAAGGCAAGTCCTAACTAAAGCAAGGTAAGCATAAAAGGGCAATCCCTAAACTAAGCATGCATAACATGAGATTTCGTGTTGTGGACACCTAAGGCATATAGTCTAGGTCATTCCGTTTCTAATAACCTAATTCCCTATAGCCATGGCTCTGATACCAATCTGTCACACCCCGACCGACGACGGAAACGTTGGGCATGATTAGATTGCCCAAAAGCTCATGACAAGTAAATTAAGATGACAATATTTAAATAACACCAATTTTATTAATTTTAAAGGTCATTATATAAACTTGAAATTCAAACATAACATAAATGATTCAACAATGTCTTATTAAAAAAATTAACTAGGTCCAAATCCTACGTGGAACAACTTGGATCAAGCATTGACATTTCCTGCAACATGTATAAGATAAGGTCAACTACAAAGTTGGTGAGTAATCACAGGTTTAATATGTAACATGTTATATAAAATGAAAACATGTGAATTTTATCCTTTGATTGAATGAAATGAAAGATCAACATACTAGATAAAATGACAACATGAAATAATGCATAAACAACCCTTAATGACAAGGATTCCCTAACCCGAAGGTTAGACTGTATGAAATAGGTCTCAAACACCCAACGCCAGAACCGGTCAAGTTGAGTGGGTTGTCAGCCAATAGATCTATCTTTGATTCCCCGGGCCTTACGTTAATGTTTAGGCGACATGACATACATGTAACACTATGAAAAACATGAAATTCCAACACATTGACAAGTTATGCTAGAATGAAATCCTACACACATTCACACATATGGTCTACAACCGCTTATATGAAAATCATGAAAATAATAGATTGATATAGGATACATGTTGCACCCCAAAATGTAAAACACGAAAAAGTGGCAAGGATTACTCACTTGGTAAAATGAAGGTTTTCCACAAAAGAACGCGAGAATGATAGTAGTAGTCCCGAAGGTCAACCTAAAGAAAAACAAGGGGACCTAGTTGAATAACAAAGCTAGGAGACTAGGGGTTTGTGGGCATTTGGGGTTTTGTTTAAAGAAATGTTATTTATTTGACAAAAATTATATAGTGTATTTATGAGTAATATAAGTGTTAAATAAATATTTATGGCATAAATGAGATGTGTTTTAATATCCTTTAATTCTTTGATTAACTCAAGGTGTTTATATATTAAGTTTGAATTAGGTTACAACATTAACTAATGATAATAAATGATAATAAATAATAATAATAATAATAATAATAATAATAATAATAATAATAATAATAATAATAATAATAATAATAATAATAATGATAAATGTTGTCACAATAACTACTAATCAATAATTATTTAATAGCTCATAAATGTTGATGTAATATGTATAGAATCTTAAATAATAATAACAATAATATTAATTAACAATAGTGATATTAATAATAAATAAGAATAAACATAATAATGCAATTAAAATCGTCTAAACAAAACCTTAAAGGGGTTTCGTATAAGGTGATTGTGAAATGATTAATAACGCGAGAACGAACGACTTGTAAAAAATAATATATGAAGTTTGAATTATATTTAGAGTATGATGTTATAACTACTACCAAATAATGTAATATACACTAATTATAAAAGTATTTTATAATGGGATCTAATGATTTAAGAAACGATCATAAATTTTATGATGATTTATAGTTAATAATCAAGTGATAACTTTTTCATATCATGTAATATATATATTTATAATATATGTGTATATTTAGAAAATAATAACAAGTAATAACTTGGACAAAATGATTGTAAATATATTCTAATTACAACAATCGATTGATATCAAGATGCTTAGATTAAAGTAGGTTTCAATTTATATTTTCAAGAAAATCCCCAAATGTCACGAAGATCCCTAAAACTTGACTCATGAAATAATTCGATATAACCTAAAATTAACAGAGGGGTTTTGTAGATAACGAAAAACTAGGTGGAATGGACTACTTTCTTGCTGAATTTTACGGAGAATTGAACCCGGAATCGAACGAACAAGTTTGGAGCCCTAGAAATTGGGGGTTTTTGATTGCCTTTATGAAAATCGAAATTTAAAGAGGGATATGATGCGTGTGAGGGTCTACAACTGATTACTGGTCTCAATTCATAGTGAAAGAGATCGGAGTTGGGTCAATTGTAAGCTTTAAAATTCGTTTTAATGGAGGTTTTTATGATTTTGAAGGTTTTGGGTGAAAATCATTGATTGTAAACGGTTTTGTGTGGTTGTGGTGCCATTGGAATCGGTAATAAATGTGGGAAATGAATATGTAATCAATTTATAGATTTAATTGGTAAACAAAACGGATTTGGGTGAGTTATATGTCTGTTCGCGAAAAGAAAAAAATACAGACACTACAACAAAAAGGGGTTTTTAGGACCCTTCCTGTGGGACGCTATTAAAACAATGTCCTAAAAAACTATCTAATAGGACAAATGAGTGTTCAGGGTCCTATTATACTATATGGAGTTAAACCGGTGTCCTAAAAAACTATGTAATAGGACGGATGAATATTTAGGGTCCTATTATCATATAACTTAATAGGACGCTTAGTATTTGGGGTCCTAATAAAGTACATTATAGGACGTTTAGTAGTTAATGTCTTATTATGTGGTAATGTAATAGGACACTTAGTCATTTTTAACCTTTTTTTTCACGAAATTAGAGAAATAACGTTAACATTAGTGCAATTTCACATTTGTCCCCCAAAGGCCCACACAAATATATATACATTATATGCGCACACTATAAACGGACCGTAATAAAAATAATCATTAAATATTAGTAATAAACTCAGTTAAAAATATAACTATTATAAAAAATTAAAGATATGTATGTCTAACATAAATTTTTATAAGTAAAACATCAACATGTAAATACTTTTTATTTTTTAGTTTTAAAAGTAACTCACCTTAAATTAAAAACTAATAAGTAGATAGGGCTTCAATAAGATTGTAAAAACATAACCGTGACTTCTACCAATTGAGTTCTACCAAATCTTTCTTACTCAAGCGAAGGGACTTTTGGGGAGCGAAAATTATATATCCAATTTACACTGCCGCCACTTTTTTTTTTATGGAAAATTTAAGAAGCCAATTGATTTTGGCGCTGCGAAAATCAAGCCATCACAGTCGTTACACTCAGTTTTATTGTTGGAAATCAAGTTTCACATATTGTTTGTGAGGTTGAAGTTCGAGATTTGCCATCTAAAAGTGAAGTCTAGGGTTTTGTGTGGCCTACAAAATTTGAAGGTAAATGATTAAATTTGAAGGTTAACGATTATCTTTAGTGAATAGATGAATCATATTATGTGTTTTCTACATCAATTAGTTGTTTTCCATGACTAAGAGTATACAGGGTTTTTTTTTCCATATCAATTTCGTTGTTTACCATGAATCAATTAGTTGTTTTCTATATCAATTTCATTTTTTTTCCCATGAATATATCCATGACTGAAATCAATTAGTTGTTTTCTATATCAATTTGTTGTTTATTTCCATATCAATTTTGTTGTTTTTAATTCCATGACTGACATATTTCTTAGATTTGAACTTATTTGCATATTTAGGGAACCACTTTCTATGAAATTATTTCAAACATTTAATGGAAAGGATAGTGGGATCAACGTGAGGAAAAAAGTTGAGAACATAGTAGCTCTGCTTAATGATAAAGATAAGATACAAGCAACTAGAATAATTAAGTGATATTCCCTACCTGATGATTGGCAATATAGAGGTGGAACAATGAGCAGACTGGGAGAAAGGGGGGGGGGGGTCAAAATGGCTATGCTTTTGCACTGGTTGTTCGATTAGCTCAGCTATGGTTTAATTTTATTTGGTTTATGGCCAGAGCACATTGTTATGGGTCATCATATAGGTAAAATTCTTACATACTAATCAATTCCTTGGACTTCAAAAGTATATTGGCCTACTTCTGTTGCCTCTATATTATCACGAATGCCCATTATAATTGGGATAAGACCGTCTTAAACAGAATCATATCGAAACGTATCATCATGTACAATTACAAAGCTATAACACAATAATAAGCGTACAATTAGTCATGAACTAATATAGACCTATCAGTTGCAAACTCTAAAACGCTTCATTGTGATGGGTTATCTTAGTGAATCTAATTTTGTCATTACGGGTTATCTTACCGGTAGATGAGTAGATGGGCACTGAATGTAATCCTTCTTGTAATAATCATCGGGGTGATGATAAAAGCAGTTTTTAGGCTTCTAAACTAAAACGCAGTTTTAATACTAATATAATTTTGCTATTTAATTGTCCGCTATGATAATTGATTGTGTAAAAATACTAGTGTTTTATTCTTTACCCAACAATATAATTCATACATTACATGTACTTTTCACAGTTGTTGACTTTGACTTTACTTCCAACATATCACTAATGGAAGATAAAAGTAAGCAAGATCAAAGCTCCTCAAGACATTTGAATGGTTATGAGAAGAGTAGACGTTTGAGGATTCAAGAGAACCAAAAAAAATTACAAGCTCTAGGAGTGACAAATATTGCTAAGTTTGTCACAAGTCTAGTAGAGAGTTGTAAAGCAAAGAAAAGGAAAAAGAAACCAACGGTTACCAACGAGAAAGATGTAGAGTATACGCCTGATTTTGATGTTGAAGGTGAGCAAGATTATAAAGAAGAAGATGCTACCAGAGTTAGAGTCTCTAAAAAGGTACCGATATTGACAAACAAATTCTGATTATATAAGTACTCTGTGTTTTTTCTCTAATAACAATTCATATTCTTACAGCAACCCCGTCCACAATACATTGCGCCGATGTCAATAAAAAGATGTGCTAATTTGGCAAAGCAACGAGTGATTGCTCTAAAGGAAAAAGAGAAGCTCCAACAAAATATAGAAAGTCTAAATTCTATTGCAATACACAAATCAGGTCTAGCAAAAAGAAAGCCTTTTGTAGTTGAAAATGATGATGACGGTGGAGAGGGTGACATGAGATTTTATGGTACATAAATTTTGGGTTTTCGAATATTTTTATATGTGATATTTGATGGTACTTGAATGTAATGAAAATGATACTGATGACATAGATGTGGATGAAGCTTATGAAGCACAACATGGTTTTGAAGATGATGGAAATGAAGACATGGATGATCGCGAGAATGATGTAGAATATGAGAATAATGAACTTCGCCAAGAAGATCATGCAGGTACTCAACTAGTAAAAGAAAACTTTAATTTAACTACTTAATTGTGTTTTTGGTTGGTTTGTAAATCCTACTAATCTTATATCTATTTGGAATTATAGTTAGTTTTGGTACAAAGAGAATAGTGGAAAGTGGAAATAGCAACACTTTTGGAAAGACTAGCCAACAAGATCATGAGGATGAAATTAGCTTAGAGTTGGACGATTCTAACTATGATCAAGATACATAGGTTCTTTCATGTGATATGATTAACATGTTTACTATGTATATATATACTAGAAGGTGACCCACCCGCGCGATGCGGCGGGCCACCGTAGTTTTTTTATAGTAGGTTGAAGTTTGCTATAGAAGCGGCATTTTTTTGTGTGTTTGGGATAGTTTAGAAAAACATATGCCTAATGACAGGTACCATTCTTTTATCTACCAAAGTGCAGTTTTTTTGCCTAATGAAGTGCACTTTTCTAGCATTTACAAAGAGTGTAAAATGAGTGTAAAGAAAACTAAGTCAAAACAGAATGACAATACCCTAAATATGAGTCAACAGGCAGCATATCATAACTAATCTAGGATAAACAGAAACATATAAAGAAATGAAGGAAAAGAAAAACATAACTATACTTACATTCAGGGAGCACTCTCAACACCTGCACATGAAAGAACAGTACAATATATTAAAAACCACACAACTTTAATACACAAGATTTATCACTTTGAAAGAAACAACAGTACCATTTGCAAAGAAAAAAAATCAAACAAATAGATGACCATTATAAATCTGTTTAAACCTATCATTTCAAATTAGGTATGAGGTTTTCATAGGTATTACAACTAAAACCTAAATAACTCAAACCAAATGATTAAAAACTAAACGAAGAGACAACAATGATAAAAATATAGATAATGTACACAACAATTGCAAAAAAAAAAAACAAACAAACAAACAGGACAATTACAACAGCAAAGAAAATTCATTTATGTAAAAGGTAGGAGGTAAGGGTAATGACATTTTAGTAGATTTTAGTACATGTACATGGAAACATCTAAACTTATAGACAGTAAGTTAAAGCTCATTCGTATGCATTTTTCAACTTGTCACAGCAAGCACGTTATATGGAATTAAATAATCATAGCAAAGAAGTTTACTTACATTTAGAGCGCTCTTTCACAACCTGCTTATGAAAAAAAAAGAAGGGTTTAGAAACAACGTAACTGTTGCACAAAAAAATTGGCACCTAAGTAAAATTACAGTAAATAAAAATGCTATTCATTACCAGCTATTGCCTTTCAAAAAAATTTAAATGACAATGACATTCTGTACACTTTAGTATAGTTGTCTATTTCCACCCTTATCCTTAAAATTAAAAAAAAAACTAAAATAAAACCATCAAATACACTATTCCATCCCATTCTTTATCCATATATCCTATCCTTATAGTCAAACTGTTTTTCTTTCTTTAAGTTAATTTGATGCTTATTTAATTGAAATACCATTTGGTTGTAACATTTAAAAATACCTTATACAACATGAGCATTATTTATCACGACAAAGGTGTTGTGAATGCTCTTAAATGGCTGATTTGAAGACAAAATTAATGTAGCATTGTGTGAAGTGAAGCAACAGGTTTTAATAATACAACAAATGAACAGCAATGTAGTATTGTATTCTAAAGTGAGAGCAATGGAATTGATGCTAAAGTGAGTTCGAGACCAGTCGGCAAAGGTCTCGACTTTCCTATAATGTTGTAATCACCTCTCCAAATACAAAAGTGTGGGTGAATAATATTCTTATGGAAATCTTGTTATGCCTCTGACTTGCAGTCCTAACTCTAATATGAAAATAAAAGAAACACATTACATTCATTTGATAATTAATCATAGGAAGAAGTGCATAAATATGCCTAAAACCCAAAGTACAAAATCTTAAGATTTCATATTAGTCTAACTAAATAATCAAAATTAAGTTAACTGTAAGCATTTAATAAAAATCGAAAGCATACCTGAATGAAATGCAACTTTCTTTGATTAAGTCTATAAACCACAACTTCAAGGGAAATCTTCAAATCATGAACCCACTATCTTAGCTTCATTCATATGTTAACAATTGAAATTCTGCTATCAAATTCAAACAGAAACCACATGGGAGAAGAAGCAATAGAAATTAATTAGTGACTCCAAACTCTTAACAATAAACGTCACTATTTGAAAGGCACACATAACAAAACACAAAGCAAAGCAAAATAATAAAATAAAAGCTCTAATGAGAGAAATCACGGTAATAAAGTTGAAGTGGAGATTTTGAACTTAACTTACCAAAATCTCAAAATTACCGATTAAAACCACAAAATTTCAACATCGGACACTAGAATACACAACCGATTTGTAACCACCTGACAGTCATGGAATAGCTGGTGTAACCTTGTTTATCTTTTGAAGTCATGACCACTTTTGTAGTTGAGAATGTACGCAAAAGAAAGAGAGGACCAACAAAAATGGCAAAAATTTGGGCCCAAGAAAAAGGAGAGCGAATTCCTATTTTAGTTAATGAACGTGGGCAACCTATTGATGACAAAAGTAGTCAATTGACCCATTTCATGGGAACCCTTTCAAGGAGTGGAAAGTATTGTCCGGTGCATAAACCGTGGAATAAAGTTGACAAGACCAAAAAGCAAAAATTGCTTGAATTCTTAAAGGTATATACATAATTAATAATTTGTATGCTTATTAGTAAAGTATTTGTTTCTCATGTAGCATGTTGTTTCATTTTTAGACAGTTTGATTTTCCAAAAACCGCGGAAGCCTGGATCTTGAAATCATTTCGGCATAAGGTGAAGAACTGGAGGGCAAGACTTAAGGAACACCACCATCATCCATCATTGTCATTTCAAGAGCAAATAAACGCTAGGCCAAAAGAAATTCAAAAAAAACAGTGGAAGAGACTTGTCAAATATTGGAATAACGAAAATACTATGGTATGAAATAGTCTTACACTTTAAACAACATTAATTTATTTCTCACTCTGATTTTTCACTTTTATACTTAAGAGGGCTAGTGAAAAAAATAAAGCTAATCGAGAAAAAAGGAAGATGGTGCAAGTCACTGGTAAAAAGAGTTATGCTCGAGTACGTGAAGATTTAAAGGTAATTGAATAAGACAGATTAAGTGTTAATATGGTATATCGATATTTGTTGCTAACAGTTGTATATTTTTGTTAAAACAGACATCTGTGGGACAAGAACCAAGTTGAATGGAGATGTTTCGTAAATGTTTTTCTAAAGATGGCAAAACAAAAAATTTGGAAGCTAAAAATGCAATTGTAAGTAACAAGCTTATAATACATATATTTTTTTAATACATAAACATATTAGCTTTTCTGTAGTAACTATATACATAATTTTTATCCTCATTTTATATTCTTTCTTCTTATAGTTAGGGTAGAATTAAGAAATCTAGTTTTACATATTTTGTATATATAACAGCAACAGATGGAAAAACTTAAATCTTTACTTCCCGAGGGCTCAGTTGACAAACCTGGACCAAATGATATTTTTTCAAAAGTAATTGGTGAAGGCAAAAATGGAGACATGTTTGGTCTAGGTGCTCCTGCTTCTTGTCGTAGAGAGAACATCGAATTAAGGTCTCGGGTTGAAGAACTTAGTCATACAGTCGCCCAGTTAAGAGCAGAAAAGAATGGGTCAATGAATCATTCTAGTGTTCCAACTTCTACATCACAACATCTCACTGTTGTAGCCAATGGACCTCAACGTTTACGGGTACGTTTCTATTGAGTATGTTACTTATGTTATCTCTATATTTTTATAGCAATATTTACATTACTTATGTGATGCATGCATAAAATAACTATTGAAATTACATAACTATTTACAATATCTCTATATGTTACTTACTGTGTTGACTTAATTTTTTACAACGAGTATGCTATAATATAATATATATTCATATTAACATTGGTAGAACTAGTAAACCAAATCAGATTGTGTACAGTGCATCATCTTATCAGGCTTTTGGTTAAACTTTTTTTGCTCTTTTTTCTTTTAAGAAATGTTTACATTACTTATGTTTTGTTTTTTTTTTTGATAAATGTTTGTCAAATTGAAATCTAGGTTGGAGATGAAGTTTTCCTTAAAAGCATTTCAAACTCAGAGACTGTAGCCAGAGGAATGCTAAATAGTTTAGATCCAAATAAAAAAGTTGGGGGCACAGAGATTGGGCGTGATTGGTGTGAGGTAAATATTCAAGTAGCTGTGAAAAGAGATGAAAATTTGGTTAGACCATATGGGTCATTGGACACAATCCAAGCTGCTATTGGTGCATCTATAGCATGGCCATGTTCTTTCATTTCGGTAACAAACTTTTAACTTATATATGGATCATTAATTTGTAGGTGGTTTGTGACGAGTGAGAAGGATGCATGATGACTGAAGACTATATTCTTCTAGTGTCTTTCATTACTTTAAGTTTCATGTTTAATGTTAGGATCTTGGATAATAATATTATAACTTATTTTTGTTTAATGCTTTTGTTATCGAAATGACTTATTTCAATGATAAGTAAACTTTATTTGTTCCCATTACTTGAAGTTCATCTCTCGATAAGTAGATGGTATCTTATTTGTATTTATGAATAACAATTTTTAGTATGTTCATAATCGTCCTTAAAATAGGTATGCTCATATGCATCTTAAAACCTTATAAAGTGTCCTATTTTGTTGTTTATTAGGACGCTAAACAATGTCCTATTTTGTGGTTAATTAAGACGCTTTAACGAGTCCTATTTTGTGGTTTATTAGGACGCTATAATGTGTCCTATTTTGTGGTTTATTAGGACGCTCTAACACGTCCTATTTTGTGGTTTATTAGGACGCTTTAACGTGTCCTATTTTGTGGTATATTAGGACACTCTAAGTTTATAGGACCCCTTTAGAAAGGACACTTTTAGTAGTGGTCCTATTATCTCATGCGTCCTATAAAATAACATTTTAGGACTTTTTAGGGTGTCCTATCAAGCTACTTTTGTTGTAGTGAGAGGAGAAAAGAAGAAGTGCGAGGAGGAAGGAAGGGGGAGGGGAATTCACGCGCTGGTTACAGTTTAATAAAATGTAAACGGAATAAATTAACAAAACCAAAACTGTTCCAGCTGGTAATATGCGAGGGTTAGAAGAGGGAGGTCGCTGGTTTGAAACCAGCGCCCCTCATTTCTTTTCTTTGAATTGTTTTTTTTTTCTTTGATTGTTTATTTATATATATATTTTTCTTCATAACTTAAATGTAAACCATACAAAATACCATTAAGTCCTACAATTTATGTTTTAATCCCGATCAATCGTATAGTTTTATTTGCTAATAAATTTGACATCCGATTTTGTAAAACTATTTACGAAGTTTAACGAAATTACATAAATGACACAAACTTTGAATATTTTTTTTTAGTTTTAGCACAAAACTTTTATACAACTATATTTTGTGTTTCAATTGTGTGCATAACTAGTATTGCCCACATTTGCCCCACGTATATAGCATACTCGAGTCTCGGTCCAACATAAATAAATTGAAATCTTGAAATATTGAGATACGAATTGAAATCAAAGCACAATATATTTAAATAATCATAAACTACACGTTGAAACACCAAATGAAATGGAATGAACTTCCTTATGGAATAACTCATGGAATACAAGCCGGGTACGAATGAAATGGGTCGATCATGGATGTTACAATGGCAAAACCTTGAAATCAACTCTGGTACTCCCTCACCATCAAAGTGTTTAGAATTATGAAATTCCTTTTTCAGAACCTTCTTTATGATTTTCTTATATTGATCATTGCCTTCACACCGTTCTTTTAAAGCGGTCCACAAATCATGAGAATGTTTACACATTTTGAATTAATGTAGCGGTTCCTTCGGTAAAGCTTGAGTAAGAATCCCGTAGTCTTTATGTTCCCGTGTGTAATAAGTTTCTGAGTCAAATTCAGGCTACTTTGCATGATAGGTACATTGTATTTGTCATCCGGATAGACATACGGTGCATCCATTGCAATCAAAAGATCAAAATCCGTAGTACCGACATATGCTTCAAATCTTTTCTTCCAGTTATGGTAGTCTTCAAGTTTGAACAACTTGGGAACCATTAGGCTTGTCCCAATCTCATTATCATAGTTCAACAGAGTTTGCATCTGCGATTGGATCACTACAAAAGCTTGTAGTTCCAACATTTTGAAAATCTTGAAATTACGGTTTATCCGAACTGCACATAAACTGAAAACAGTTGTCCGAACTGCTACCAAACTAGATACGAACTAAAAAACCAGGTGAACTGAGCACGGACTATAAACCACCTAACCTTATCCGAACTATAACCGAACAGAAACATTAAATGAACTCTTCCGAACTCTAGCATAGTGAACAGTGTCCAAACCTTGTCCAAACTCCAGCCGAACTTCAGACGAACTCCATCCGAACACAACCCGAACTAGAATTCTAAACGAACAGGATATGAACTACACCCGAACTGTCGGTTCGGAGCGGTTATTTCAGGAGAACTCATGGTTCGGATGACGGTTATTTGGCAAACTCAGTAGCTCTTAGAAAATGGAATTTTCGAGCAATGAAATGATCAAATAAACTGTAGGACTCGAATATGAACATTTTGAAGTGTAAAATACTTAGAAATGATCGGAATTTCGAGAATGAACGTTTTAGAGATGAAAAACTAGATGAAAACTCCAAAAACGCTTTATTTAACAACACTAATGACACATATCGAGCTGAGCAATCACTAGAAAGCTCTGATACCACTTGAAAGAGCGCACGGCGATGGATCGTGATCAACTCATGTCATTCGTGTAAACAAAACAAACAAACGTAAGGTAAATAAACTCAATATTTGATTTCACTCAACAACAGAGGTACAAAGACTCAGAGCAAAAAGTTACCAAAATTCTAGCATAACACACTATATATAAAGTGCCCGATCATCCGAACTGGTAGTTCGGTTGCCAGTTCGCCCATGGTTCGGATGTGGTTCGGCTACTAGGGGTTTTTTGAATTTCTTGATGTCTTCTAAGTCTTTGTCTGATCAAACATCTTGCTATCTGCATGTATCAACAGCTATATGTAGTCAAGATGGGAATCTGTACTCTTGTACTAATAATGCAACAGTTACACACAAGGGATCCATGTCTCAAAATTGTAATTGTTGTTTATGATTATGGAAGATCATACGTGGTTAATTTGTTGACGTCTCACATACGCTAATGTCACATCCCGCCAAAATCGTTGCGGAAGAACGAGGTGTGACACCCGAGAATTTCAAGGTTAACTTCCGTTAGACAAACCCGTTAGTTACGTTATAAGTGTTAACTTAGTAGCTAATGCATAACTAGGCCGAATACGTCCACGACATTTGGTTGATCACCGAACCCGCCCATATGTGTTATGTGTTCATCATTGATTGTCTTTATGTGCAATGTGATTTAAATACATGACTTATTATTGTGAATAGCATGATTAATTGTAAATACTTGATTATGTGAAAACTTGCCTTTTTGGTCGCCAGCGAAACTACTGGGCGAAACTATAGTGTCGCCCGGTAGCCAGCTAAGACAATCCAATATCACGAGACCAGAGCTAGTTTCGCCTGGCCAGCGAAACTGCCAGCGAAACTGGCTCCTGATATAAATAAACTTAATAAACCCTAGTAGCCTCATTTGCCTCATTTCACAACAAACACACACACACTCTTTTCTCCTGGAGATTCTGGTCAGTCGAGGTTCACACCGAGTTGTCGAGATCTCAGCCCCAAACCATCATCTACCAAGCTAGGAGATCGAACCGTGAGTCCCAAAAACTTCTATTTTGTGTTTTATATGTGTTTTCTTAAAACGCATGACCAAACCTTCATGATATTGCTTGATCTTCTGTAAATATGCTTTAGGATGCTAGATCTATCTTAAAGTTGATGACTTTACGTTTAGAATCCAACCATGTTAGGGATCTAGATCATTTTGGTCATTTTAGGGTTTTGAACTTATTTTGGTGATTTGATGATGAAACTGCATGTAAACGTGTTAAAGTTGCTTGATTTATGTTGGTAAATGCCTATGAATGCTAAATAATGGATTGCATGTAAGATCAGAAGCTGTTAGGTTGATTTTTAGGCAAATCCGTATGTTTTTCGCGACCAGCGAAACTGTCTGTTCTCTGGGCGAAACTAAGTAGCGAAATTATGTCTCCTTCCAGCGACACTACCCAGCGAAACTATAGTGTCGCCGGGTAACCAGACCAGACCAGCTCGAACGAAACTACCGAGCGAAATACCTGAACGAAAGTTCAAACCAGTTTCCCTGCGAAACTAGGCTAGCGAAACTGCCTCAGCGGTTTCGGGCGAAACTAGCCTAGCGAAACTGTGTTACCGGGCATTGCCTAGCGAAAGTGCTGCCCGTGCACCTAGCGAAACTGCCTAGCGAAACTGTGCTAGCGAAACTAAGACCTGACCTAAAAACCAAACTTGTGAAATTTGCTTAAGTGTTATGCCATGACTTACATGATTATACCATGATGAAACATGCTTGATATCTGATTTATATGAACCCTTGTTTATGATCAACCATTGGTGTCGTGTGTCGGTATGTCGAGTCATAGTTGTAACGTGCTATGTTATGGGCCATAGTGACGTTAAGTAAAGATTAGACACGAAACTAATACTTAAGACCTAAACGTGTTCTAGGTCTTCGTTAAGCAAACATAAATTGGAGTACTTGAAGTGTAGCAGTGCAACCAAAGGTGAGTGTCACTAACTTGTTTACCGTGAGCCTGTTTGGGCCACACCGAATAGCTTAACGAAAAACAATGCTGATAAACTCTAGAGTGCTAGGCACCTACCAATGAACAAGAGAACTCGGGATGCTTGGCACCCACTTGATGAACTGAAGTGTTTTATGGGAAACACTTGTGAACTATGAACAAACTATTTTCTGAAACAAAACTGAAAACGTTTTAATATGGCTAGTGTAGGTTAAAGTCTGAACCACATGATATCACATGTTTTCTAAGGATGCCTTATAACTTAAAAGTCCTCAACTTAATTGTGCCATTAATTTGTGAAAGCGAGGGGATGTTGGGTAGATCTACTGGAGTTTGACAAACTCCGCCCCGTGGCACGGGAAGTGCACGGAGGAACAATATCAGCCTATTTGACCGTGGTCCCGAGAGGACACGGGGGAGGCAAAAACCGCGATGACGTAGGTCCGCACCGTACGGGATGGCTCGGCCCCCACAAAATAAGTCAGCTTTGGTACAAACTTCCTTAGAGCATGGAACAACGGATTAGCTACCCGCGATATCGGTTGAGTCCTTTAACTTTACGGAACTAGTACATACCCGATGACGTAGGTCACGGACAAACCATTTATAAACTGAGATTTAGTTACGAGCATTTCTTTTCACAAATAAATAACTTGTAAGTATACCTTGACACGAATTATGATTATGAGACCGGGCCAATGCATGACAAGCCCACTGTGAACTCACCAACCGTTAGGTTGACACTTGCGTGGTTTAAACTTTTGCAGATCGCTAAGGAGTATCCACCGGAGGTTGGCACGGCACGTGAAGACTCTTATTTTTGATTTAACTTAAATTGGGGATTTATAAAACAATGAATTTGTAAGGCACGTGGTTAGTGCCAGGACAATTATTTTTCCGCTGCGTATGTAAATTTAAGACTTTGATTTATAACTTGTGTTTGAACTAACCCTGATTCGTTTAGTATTTGTAACTATGGTTGTGGATCCTGGTCTAGTCGCGCCCCTTAACGGTATAAACTCCGTTAGTGGTATTTTGGGGGTGTGACAGATTGGTATCAGAGCCATAGGTTGCAGAGAACTGGAATCATTTTTGAAAACGATTTGGAAACTGCAACTTGAAAACCTTGGTTACAAAACGAATAAACAAATTCCCAAAGACAAAATTTTTACGTGCCAACCTGGGATACTCGCTCTGCTGTGTAAGTAAAGGCTTAATACGTATGTATATATATATATATAAATATATATGTATAGACCGTGTCTAAGTAGTCTAACGGAAGACCTTAGGAAATTTTCACACGAATACGAAATGCGACCGCGAATACGCACACTACTCTGGGGAAAGCGACAACGAAACGACGCTACACGCTACGTCCTGATTTCTACTACGACGACTACGCCGACGGTGACTTTATGGGAAGCCGACCTTCGACGATAGCACTTACGACGTTCTCCGACGACGCCTCGATTTTGCACAAAATTTTCTGGACTAATAGTGGGATAACGGGGACTGGCTAACATACATATTATGGGATATGTATAAAATATAACTGTGACTGAACACTGGCTACTTTAACTGTTCAGCAAGATGTCTGGAAGAGGAAACGGAAGAGGCGGCATAAACATGACGCCTGCACAGCTGCAAGCGATGATTAATGAACATGTGCAAGCCGCGGTGGCAGCCGTCCAAGCTGCATATGCCGCACAGGGTAACTATTATGCCGGTTAAGGCACAAAGCAATTATATCATGACCTGTTTAATTTTAAAATCCGAACTATTTATGCATCAGGAAACCACCACCACTGCACGTTCAAGTCCTTCATGGACTGTAAGCCGATGACATTTTCCGGCGAAGAAGGAGCTGTAGGACTCCTTAGGTGGATTGAGAAGTCCGAAAAGGTTTTCTCCATGTGTAACTGCCCAGCTGAAAGCAAGGTGAAGTTTGCTACTGGTACCTTCGAAGGAGCTGCACTCTCCTGGTGGAACGCTGAAATTCAGATGGTTGGGCTTGACGCGGCTAACAACATGCAGTGGGCAGCGTTTAAGGAGCTGATCATGGAAGAATACTGTCCACGTGACCAAGTCAAGAAGCTTGAGGGTGAATTCCTGAATTTGAAGATGTCTGGGTCTGAAGTCGAACAGTACACTGCACGATATCATGAATATGAGGTCCTATGTCCCACAATGGTCGATGCTGAGTTCAAACGCATTGAGCGTTACCTGGAAGGCCTCGCGCCTCAAATCAAGAGTCTGGTGACTGCCAGCAACCCCGCTACCGTGCAGCAAGCCATTCGTTTGGCTCACAAACTTACTGATCAAGAGGTCGAGAAAGGTACTCTACCTGCGAAAGCCACCGAGAAGACTGCTCTTAGTGGCAAGAGAAAGGCTGATGATGAAGCTCCTGAGAACTCAATGAATGTTCAGAGTGTGGGTAACAGCACTGGGAGGTCTTTCAACTCCCAAAGCCAAAGCAAGAGGTCCGGGAATAACAGTGGCAACTACCGCCAGGGCGGGAATGGTCAGAGCAACTACAGGGGTAACCTACCCATGTGCAACAGATGCGGGAAACATCATGCTGGGATTTGCAGAAAGAGTCTGAGCTGTGAAAGGTGTGGTAAGGGAGGCCACGAAGCGAAGGACTGTTGGGCAACTTTACCCGAGCAGCAAAACCGCCCCAGAAGGAACAGCAACAATCAAGGGAACAACTATGGGAACAATCGGGGCAATGGAAACAACGGTCAGAACCGCAACAACGAAGCTCCCAGGGGAAACGGTAACGGAAATTGTTATGAATGTGGTGCTCCAGGCCACATTAAAAGAGACTGCCCTCAGCTGAGAAGACAAGGGAACGGAAATCAGGGAAATAACGGTGGGAATGGTAATGGCGGAGGTAATGGGAATGGCAATGGTAATGGTGGAAACGGAAATGGTGGAAATGGTAGAGGTCGAGCTTTCGTCATGGGCCAGGGTGAAGCTCGCAATGACGCCAACGTGATCAATGGTAAATTTATTTTGAACGGTTTCTTTGCTACTGTTTTATTTGATTCTGGTGCTGAAAGAAGCTTTATTTCCACTAAATTTGCTAGAATAATTAATGCTAAACCGATCGACTTAGATGCTAAATATGTGGTAGAACTAGCAAATGGTAAACTTCATGATACGACTCAGATAATTAAGGGCTGTAAGTTAGAACTAGCTGGCCATACCCTAGGAATTGACCTTATGCCTTTCCCGATTGGTAGTTTCGACGTTATAGTAGGAATGGATTGGTTATCTGAGAATCGGGCTGAAATCTTATGTAAAGAAAAAGTGGTTCGTATCCCACTCCAAGACGGTAAAGTATTAACGGTTCAAGGTGAGAAAGGTGGAACAGTCACCGGCATTATTTCATTCCTTAAAGCTCAGAAATGCCTCCGTAAGGGTCACTTCGCGATTCTTGCAAACGTCACTGACACGACACATCCCGAGCGCAAAATTGATAATTACCCGATAGTTCGCGACTTCCAAGATGTATTTCCTGAAGATCTGCCTGGCTTGCCTCCATTTCGACAAGTTGAGTTTGGGATTGATTTGGCTCCAGGTGCCGCTCCGATTGCACGCGCTCCGTATCGTTTGGCTGTAAGCGAGCTCAACGAACTCTCCGCGCAACTACAAGAGCTACTCGACAAGGGGTTTATTCGTCCAAGTTCGTCTCCATGGGGAGCTCCGGTACTGTTTGTTAAGAAGAAGGATGGAACGTTCCGCATGTGCATTGACTACCGAGAGCTTAACAAAGTTACGATCAAGAATCGGTATCCACTTCCTCGAATCGACGATCTCTTCGATCAACTGCAGGGTTCAAGCTACTTTTCAAAGATTGATCTACGATCTGGATATCACCAGCTTCGCGTTCGTGATGAGGATGTACCCAAGACAGCTTTCAGAACTCGGTATGGTCACTACGAGTTCCTGGTTATGCCGTTTGGGCTAACCAATGCACCTGCCGTATTTATGGATCTGATGAATCGAGTGTGCAAGCCGTACCTCGATAAGTTTGTGATAGTTTTCATCGACGACATTTTGATCTACTCTAAGACAAAGGAAGAACACGAGGAGCATCTGCGTCTTATTTTGGAATTGCTCCGCAAGGAACAGCTCTACGCCAAGTTTTCAAAGTGCGACTTTTGGATCCGCGAAGTCCAGTTTCTTGGACACATTGTTAATGAGGAAGGAATTCATGTCGATCCAGCCAAAGTGGAAGCGATAAAGAACTGGTCTACCCCAAGAGCGCCAACAGAAATCCGACAATTTTTAGGACTTGCCGGATATTATCGAAGGTTTATTAAGGGTTTCTCTCAATTGGCTCAACCCTTAACAGCCTTAACGCACAAAGGAGTGCAATACAGATGGGGTGAAAAAGAAGAGCGCGCGTTCCAAACGCTTAAAGATATGTTATGTTCGGCTCCAATTCTTGCGTTACCCGATGGAGTTGACGACTTTGTGGTTTATTGCGATGCATCAATCCAAGGACTCGGTTGCGTGTTGATGCAACGAGATAAAGTGATTGCCTACGGGTCCAGGCAACTAAAGGATACCGAAAAGAATTATACAACGCATGATTTGGAAATGGGAGCCGTTGTTCATGCACTCAAGATTTGGAGACATTACCTATATGGAACAAAGTGCACGATATTCACTGATCATAAAAGTTTACAGCACATCTTTGATCAGAAAGACCTCAACATGCGGCAAAGAAGGTGGGTTGAATTACTGAACGATTATGATTTGGCCATTAAATATCATCCGGGAAAAGCAAATGTGGTGGCAGATGGCCTAAGCAGAAAAGAATACGAAAAGCCTCGGCGGGTACGAGCGCTTCAACTTACAATACATTCAGGATTACCGGATCGGATCCGTGACTGCCAACGAGAAGCTTTGAAAGCAGAAAACTTCGCAGCTGAAGCACTGCGTGGTGTAGATGGCCATTCTGAAGTTAAGTCCGATGGACTCACATACTATAATGACAGAATCTGGGTTCCTTTGTTTGGAAATCTCCGTGAGCTCGTAATGGACGAGGCTCACAAGTCAAGATACTCGGTACACCCTGGATCGGATAAAATGTACCAGGATTTGAAGAGTTTGTATTGGTGGCCGAATATGAAAGCCGACATTGCTCGATATGTGGCTAAATGCTTAACATGCTCAAGGGTCAAAATTGAATACCAAAAGCCTTCTGGTTTACTGCAACAACCAAAGATCCCAGAATGGAAATGGGAGGATATCTCAATGGATTTTGTAACAGGACTACCTCATCGATCAAATCAACCGGATGCGATTTGGGTTGTCATCGATCGATTAACCAAATCGGCACATTTCATTCCGATGAAGGAAAGTGATAATATGGATAAATTGACAAAGCTGTACATCGACAAAATTGTGAAGCTTCACGGTGTGCCTAAGACTATCATTTCTGATCGAGATCCTCGATTTACTTCCCGGTTATGGCAATCAATGCAGGAAGCATTGGGAACCCGACTAGACATGAGTACAGCCTATCACCCGCAGACTGACGGTCAGACGGAACGAACGATTCAAACCTTAGAAGATATGCTCCGAGCTTGCGTCCTTGACTTTGGGAAAGATTGGGAGACTCACCTCCCACTGGTGGAATTCTCTTACAACAATAGTTATCATTCAAGTATAGGTGCTGCACCTTTTGAAGCACTTTATGGCAGAAAATGTAGATCGCCCGTGTGTTGGGCTGAAACGGGTGAGAAAGGGCTCACTGGACCGGAAGTTATCCATGATATGACCGAGCGAATTATTCAAATCAGGCAACGGCTAGCTGCAGCACGTGATCGACAAAAGAGTTATGCCGACAAACGCCGAAAACCTCTAAAGTTTGAGGTGGGTGACAAAGTATTGTTGAAGGTATCTCCCTGGAAGGGAGTGATACGCTTCGGAAAGCGTGGAAAGTTAAATCCTCGCTACATCGGCCCGTTTAAAATTATTGGGGAAGTAGGCCCGGTGGCCTATCGATTGCAACTCCCTGCTGAACTCGATGGAGTTCACAACGTGTTTCACGTTTCCAATCTGAAGAAATGTCTGGCTGAAGACATCGAAATAATTCCCTTGGAGGAATTGGAAATCGACGAACATCTGAGATTTATTGAGCAACCAGTAGAAATCATGGGACGCGAGGAGAAGGCCCTCAAACGTAGCAAGATTCCGATCGTCAAGGTGCGATGGAACTCGAGGCGTGGACCTGAATATACTTGGGAGCGTGAGGATCAGATGAAGAAAAAGTATCCTCACTTGTTTGAGCAAACGTCCACAGAAACTCAAGGTATGATTTAATTTTGGGGACCAAAATTCCTTAACAGGAGGAGGATGTGACAACCCTAAAACTTTTTGCTTTCTTTCCCCAGCGACGACAGCAACGACGACAGCTGATGCTGCGAACGCTACGACACAAGAATAATTTTCGGGACGAAAATTCCAATTTCAGGGGAATGATGTGACACCCGAGAATTTCAAGGTTAACTTCCGTTAGACAAACCCGTTAGTTACGTTATAAGTGTTAACTTAGTAGCTAATGCATAACTAGGCCGAATACGTCCACGACCTTTGGTTGATCACCGAACCCGCCCATATGTGTTATGTGTTCATCATTGATTGTCTTTATGTGCAATGTGATTTAAATACATGACTTATTATTGTGAATAGCATGATTAATTGTAAATACTTGATTATGTGAAAACTTGCCTTTTTGGTCGCCAGCGAAACTACTGGGCGAAACTATAGTGTCGCCCGGTAGCCAGCTAAGACAATCCAATATCACGAGACCAGAGCTAGTTTCGCCTGGCCAGCGAAACTGCCAGCGAAACTGCCAGCGAAACTGGCTCCTGATATAAATAAACTTAATAAACCCTAGTAGCCTCATTTGCCTCATTTCACAACAAACACACACACACTCTTTTCTCCTGGAGATTCTGGTCAGTCGAGGTTCACACCGAGTTGTCGAGATCTCAGCCCCAAACCATCATCTACCAAGCTAGGAGATCGAACCGTGAGTCCCAAAAACTTCTATTTTGTGTTTTATATGTGTTTTCTTAAAAAGCATGACCAAACCTTCATGATATTGCTTGATCTTCTGTAAATATGCTTTAGGATGCTAGATCTATCTTAAAGTTGATGACTTTACGTTTAGAATCCAACCATGTTAGGGATCTAGATCATTTTGGTCATTTTAGGGTTTTGAACTTATTTTGGTGATTTGATGATGAAACTGCATGTAAACGTGTTAAAGTTGCTTGATTTATGTTGGTAAATGCCTATGAATGCTAAATAATGGATTGCATGTAAGATCAGAAGCTGTTAGGTTGATTTTTAGGCAAATCCGTATGTTTTTCGCGACCAGCGAAACTGTCTGTTCTCTGGGCGAAACTAAGTAGCGAAATTATGTCTCCTTCCAGCGACACTACCCAGCGAAACTATAGTGTCGCCGGGTAACCAGACCAGACCAGCTCGAACGAAACTACCGAGCGAAATACCTGAACGAAAGTTCAAACCAGTTTCCCTGCGAAACTAGGCTAGCGAAACTGCGTCAGCAGTTTCGGGCGAAACTAGCCTAGCGAAACTGTGTTACCGGGCATTGCCTAGCGAAAGTGCTGCCCGTGCACCTAGCGAAACTGCCTAGCGAAACTGTGCTAGCGAAACTAAGACCTGACCTAAAAACCAAACTTGTGAAATTTGCTTAAGTGTTATGCCATGACTTACATGATTATACCATGATGAAACATGCTTGATATCTGATTTATATGAACCCTTGTTTATGATCAACCATTGGTGTCGTGTGTCGGTATGTCGAGTCATAGTTGTAACGTGCTATGTTATGGGCCATAGTGACGTTAAGTAAAGATTAGACACGAAACTAATACTTAAGACCTAAACGTGTTCTAGGTCTTCGTTAAGCAAACATAAATTGGAGTACTTGAAGTGTAGCAGTGCAACCAAAGGTGAGTGTCACTAACTTGTTTACCGTGAGCCTGTTTGGGCCACACCGAATAGCTTAACGAAAAACAATGCTGATAAACTCTAGAGTGCTAGGCACCTACCAATGAACAAGAGAACTCGGGATGCTTGGCACCCACTTGATGAACTGAAGTGTTTTATGGGAAACACTTGTGAACTATGAACAAACTATTTTCTGAAACAAAACTGAAAACGTTTTAATATGGCTAGTGTAGGTTAAAGTCTGAACCACATGATATCACATGTTTTCTAAGGATGCCTTATAACTTAAAAGTCCTCAACTTAATTGTGCCATTAATTTGTGAAAGCGAGGGGATGTTGGGTAGATCTACTGGAGTTTGACAAACTCCGCCCCGTGGCACGGGAAGTGCACGGAGGAACAATATCAGCCTATTTGACCGTGGTCCCGAGAGGACACGGGGGAGGCAAAAACCGCGATGACGTAGGTCCGCACCGTACGGGATGGCTCGGCCCCCACAAAATAAGTCAGCTTTGGTACAAACTTCCTTAGAGCATGGAACAACGGATTAGCTACCCGCGATATCGGTTGAGTCCTTTAACTTTACGGAACTAGTACATACCCGATGACGTAGGTCACGGACAAACCATTTATAAACTGAGATTTAGTTACGAGCATTTCTTTTCACAAATAAATAACTTGTAAGTATACCTTGACACGAATTATGATTATGAGACCGGGCCAATGCATGACAAGCCCACTGTGAACTCACCAACCGTTAGGTTGACACTTGCGTGGTTTAAACTTTTGCAGATCGCTAAGGAGTATCCACCGGAGGTTGGCACGGCACGTGAAGACTCTTATTTTTGATTTAACTTAAATTGGGGATTTATAAAACAATGAATTTGTAAGGCACGTGGTTAGTGCCAGGACAATTATTTTTCCGCTGCGTATGTAAATTTAAGACTTTGATTTATAACTTGTGTTTGAACTAACCCTGATTCGTTTAGTATTTGTAACTATGGTTGTGGATCCTGGTCTAGTCGCGCCCCTTAACGGTATAAACTCCGTTAGTGGTATTTTGGGGGTGTGACACGAGGGGTGACTATCATGGATCGAAAACAATGGCTATATCGAACAACGTCTACATATTTTTAGTAAACACAATTTTGAACTATAAAAATTAAGTTTTACCTCTAGTATAAAGATACTAGGTAATGACCCGTTAGTAGCTAGAATCTTCTTGTTATAATCCTTCCGTAGACTCTAAACTATGATAAAAACTCTTGAAGAAAACTCCTTTTTCTAACCCATGGTTTGTTTTGAGAAAGAATATGAAATTAATGTGGGAAGGTGGTGGTGGTCATAACTTTTCAAGAGGGAGAAAGAGTGATGTAAGAAATGAATTAATGCAAGTTCATTTATGTGAGTATTACATGATGGTTTCATGCTACTATTTAAACACTTTCATGGGATATTTTTAGACCATAAATCTTCCCATATCTTTTAGCTAGAAGTAGAGTTAGATATAGGAGAAGCTTCTAATCAATCTCATCCACTTGAAATGAATGACTTACTACGTAAGTTTGAAAGGAATTAGAGGGAGGGGCTTGTAATATTTACTAGATTGCAAGAATGGGTTGGTGAATGTAGTAATTATTTTACATGTATGGCCTAAATTTTTCCTTCAAGATTATGCCCATGGATTGGTAGTGGTCTAGGATTAAAAAAAAAACTATTATAATCGTTCTATTTTCACACTTGCATTCCATAGTTGAAATGAGGGCTTAAAGGCAATATAGGATAAATATGCCAAGGATTTAGTAGGAATTAGGAAATAGACTAGATGGATGTTTGTAAAGTTAGTACAAAAATTGGCCCCATGTGTTGAGATGGTCGGTCATCGGCCTATGTGTCGCACGTTTTGTTTCGCTTGTCGAGACTCGGGTTGAATTTAAAACGCATTTTAAAATACGTCTCCAAAATACACGTTTGAAGGTGACAATATATATATATATATATATATATATATATATATATATATATATATATATATATATATAGGAAAATTGGAATTAAATAATCCCAACTTTTAAGTATTGGCCTACAATAATCCCACATTTTAATATAACTTACAACGGTCCCAACTTTTTACTTAATTATTTAGAATGGTCCCACCGTTAAAAAAACTAACACCGTTAGTTTTTAATCCTACGTGGCGCTGACGTGGCGTTGACTTGTATTTTTTTTTCTTTTTTTAATCTCGTAAAAAGCCACGTATCATCTTCTCTCTAACCCCCCTTTGGTAACCTTCACTCTTCCTCCGGCAAACCCCCGACGACCGCCAACCAACCTCCTTTCTTCCTCCTTCACCCAATCTTTACCCCTATCTCCCTCCCCTGTTCGAGTTACCCCAGTAGCAACCATCATTCCTTCCGGCGACCTGCTTCCAGCCTCGTCCGACTCTCTAACAACCATGATTCCAATCGCCGGCGACTAGAGCCAAAGGGGTGGTCTGATCGATTAGATGAAACGTTATCGAGATGCACGGAATTTCAAAGGGGGATGATCTGATCGATTAAATGACACGTTATCGAGATGCACAAATTATTCTCTAAACACAGGAACAGATTAGTTGCACTTTAAGTTTTCGAAAGAGACGCGATATTTACAACTGTTTTGAGTTGATTAAATCGCAAGACAAATGTACCACGGCTCATTCTAGCCGGAGTCTGCAAATGTCGCCGGATTCCGACGGAGAAACCGATTTGATCGCCGTGATGACTCACGGCCAAAAACAGATCATTATTTACTCCAAATCCAGCCGCCACGATTCTGACGGAGAAACCGATTTGATCGCCGTGACGACTCACCTCCACCGCAAGTATTTTCACATTTATGCCATTCAATTTCTTCTACCTCCCTTTCTCTATCACCTATGGTAGCAGATAAAGATCAAGATGCCATGAGCAGAAAGGGGGTTTTGTGAAGAACCCTAGAGATGGATCTTTGGAGGAAAAATTGAGTCATTATTGTTGGAAGTGAAAAGGGTTTGTGTATTTCTTGTGTGACCTCTTTTTGCAGATAGTTGAGAGAGAGAGAATGTGGTGAAATGTAGGAATACACAGTAGAAAATAGAGTGAAGGGGAGATTGAACTTTAGTGAACGTCGACGGCAGTGGAGGAAAGTAGGTGGAGAAGGAGGATGAATGGCCCTGGCTTTTTACGAGATTAAAAAAAGAGAAAAAAGAAAAAAAAATACAAGTCAACACCACGTCAGCGCCACGTAGGATTAAAAACTAACGGTGTTAGTTTTTTTAACGGTGGGACCATTCTAAATAATTAAGTGAAAAGTTGGGACCGTTGTGGGTTATATTGAAATGTGGGATTATTGTAGGCCAATACTTAAATGTTAGGATTATTTGTTTCCAATTTTCCATATATATATATATATATATTTATAAAATTCTAGAATACCAGTTATATAAGTCGTCTTGACTTTTTATTTTCATACTAGAATTTATCATGTAATTATACTATATAACTAAGGTGATAATTAAATTATAACCTGAAATTTGCGAATGTCACATTCTTCTCCCATTAAAGAAATTTCGTCCCGAAATTTGAACTAAATAGTTTACTCACTTGCGCACAAAGCGGGGTACTTCTTCCTCATATGATCCAAGGTTTCCCATGTAAACTCGGGTCCTCGTCTAGAGTTCCAACGAACTTTCACTAGTTTGACACGACTTCGACGAGTCTTGTGGATCTTCCAATCGATAATCTCCATGGGTTCTTCAACAAAATTGAGGTTATCGTTTACTATCAGAGCTTCATCTGCTAGACATTTCTTTAGATTCGATACATGAAAGGTAGGATGAACGTTGTTAAGTTCTAAGGGTAAATTGAGTTTATAGGCTACCGGGCCAATTCTTTCCAAAATTTCAAATGGGCCTATGTATCTCGGGTTTAATTTCCCACGCTTTCCGAACCTAGGCACACCTTTCCACGGTGACACTTTTAACAGTACTTTGTCTCCAATAGAGAATTCTAATGGTTTTCTTCGGTTATCAGCGTAACTCTTTTGCCTATCACGAGCAGCTACAAGACGAATTTGATCTGAAATACCTTATCTGTTGTTTCCTGGATAATTCTGGCCCCGTGAGCCGTTTCTCTCCAATTTCAGCCCAACAGAGTGGTGATCTACATTTTCTTCCATATAAGGACTCGTATGGTGCACACTCAATACTCGAGTGATAACTATTATTGTACGAAAATTCTACCAGCGGTAGATGAGTATCCCAATTTCCTCCAAAGTCAATGACACAAGCTCTTAGCATGTCTTCTAAGATCTGAATCGTCCTTTCGATCTGACCATCTGTCTATGGATGATATGCCGTACTCATGTCCAATCGAGTTCCTAAAGCTTCTTGGAATGTCTGCCAGAATCTTGAGGTAAACCGGCTATCACGATCTAATATGATAGATTTTGGCACACCATGTTTAGCCACGATTTCCTTGATATAGAGCGTAACCAATTTGTCCATTTTTCGGTTTCCTTTATTGGCAAAAAGTGTGCAGACTTAGTGAGTCTATCGACAATTACCCAAATTGTATCATGTCTTTCTCGAGTTAATGGCAGGTTGGTGATGAAATCCATTGAGATCTGCTCCCATTTCCATTGGGGAATCTCTGGTTGTTGTAATAATCCTGATGGTTTCTGATATTCCGCCTTCACTTTCGAACATGTTAGACATTTACTAACATAGTTGGCTATTTCTGCTTTCATATTGGGCCACCAATAAAGTTTCCTTAAATCTTGGTACATCTTATCAGAACCTGGGTGAATCGAATATCTTGATTTATGAGCTTCATCCATTATTTCCTTTCGCAAGTTTCCCATACTTGGTACCCAAATTCTGTCCATAACATATCAGGCCTAGTCTGTCTTTATTTCAAATTGCTTATCCATGCCTCCCAATGCTTTAGCCTTAACATTTCCCTCCTTGAGTGCTTCTAGTTGTTGATCACGGATTTGAAGTGGTAGATTTGAATGAATTATCATACCTAAAGCTCTTATCTTAGCTTGCTTGACACGTTCCTTGCGACTTAGGGCATTAGCTACAACATTTGCCTTTCCAGGGTGATACTTAATTTCACAATTATGATCGTTTAATAATTCGACCCATCGTCTTTGCCTCATATTTAACTCTTTTTGATCAAATATGTGTTGTAAACTTTTATGATCAGTAAAAATTATGCATTTTGTCCCATATAAATAATGTCTCCATATCTTCAATGCAAACACTACTGCTCCTAACTCCAAGTCATGAGTAGTGTAATTCTTCTCGTGTTCCTTGAGTTGTCGTGATGCATATGCGATGACTTTTTCCCTTTGCATCAATACGCAACCCAAACCCTGTTGAGATGCATCACAATAGACAAGAAAGTCTTTGGTTCCATCTGGAAGAGTCAAGATTGGTGCGCTACAATCGAACTTCTTGTCTTTCTGAGTTAATGAGGTTAACGGTTTGGCTATTTTTGAAAAGTTCTCAATGAACCGTCGATAATATCCTGCTAAACCCAAAAATTGCCTAATCTCAGTTGGTGTTCTAGGTGCTTCTAAATTTTTAATGGCTTCGATCTTAGAGGGATCAACGTGAATGCCTTCGAGATTCACCACATGACCTAAGAATTGTACTTCTCGAATCCAAAATTCACATTTTGAAAATTTTGCATACAATTGCTCTTCTTTAAGCAAGTCCAAAATAATTCTAAGATGTTCTTCATGTTCTTCTTTAGAATTTGAGTAGATCAATGATGTGTTGCAAACACATCTATATTTCCCGTGTAATTTGTTTAAATATTTGAGTCGGGTTTGAGTCATTTTTATTTAGTTTTTATCTGTTTTATAGTATTTGAGTTTTAAAGTGGTGTTGAGTCATTTTGTAAAATTTTATGTGCGTTTAAGTAATTAATTGAGTCATGTGTTTAGTTAGGTAGATTGTGATCAAATTGTGTTCAAAATGGTTAAATTTATTTGTTACAGGTTGGTATAATTGCCGAAGAGGATGGTATAAGGTTTCATATAAGTTGAAGGGGAGGCGTGTTAATTACGAAAGCTTGAGGTCCGGTGTTGAATTAATGAAAGTCATGGGGCTTATTTTGAAATAATATAAAAGTTCATTCTAATTTAATTGTTTATTCCAAACGGACCAAATGGATCAAATGGAAGGTGACCTAACCAATCAGTGTGCGTCTTCGATTCTTAGAATTTCCTACTGCGTCACACCCGGTAAATGATCTGGGGTCGACTAGTGTGACATCCGAGAATTCCAAGGTTAACTTCCGTTAGACAATCTCCGTTAGTTACGTTATAAGTGTTAACTTAGTAACTAATGCTTAACTAGGCCGAATACGTCCACGACCTTTGGTTGATCACTGAACCCGACCACTTGTGTTATGTGTTTATGTGTTTATTGTCATTATGTGCAATGTGATTTAAACGCATGATTTAGTACTATTAATAGCATGACAAATTGTGAATCCTTGATTTTGTGATAAATTGGCCACTTTTGGTTGCCAGCGAAACTACCGGGCGAAACTGTAGATTCGCTCGGTAGCCGGCTAAGCTGTTTGATTTACAAGTGCTCAGAGCCAGTTTCGCTTGGCCAGCGAAACTGCCAGCGAAACTAGTCCCTGATATATATATTTTATAAAACCCTAGTTACTTCCCATTTGCATCATTTCACACAAAACACAAACCACTCTCCATCTGCTCTCTCGAGATTTCTGGTCATCCGAGAAAACCACCAAGAAACCATCATCTCATCTCATCCATTCGGACCCTAGATCGAATCGTGAGTCCCAAAACTATTCTTCATGCATTTTCTATGTGTTTTACCTTAAAGCATGCTTAGATCTTCATGGAATCACTTGATCTTTTGATATGATGCTTAGGAATGCTAGATCTATCATAAAGTCTGTAACTTTACGTGTAAAAGCATGCCATAATGAAGATTTATGCTAGTTAGGTCATTTTAGGTTTAAAATGTGTTTTTGGTGATTTGATGATGAAAATCCATGATTATGGTGTTGAAACTGCTTCTGTGACGTTGGTAAATGTTTATGCATGCTAGATAATGAATTACATGAAGTATGGAAGCTGTTAGATTGATTTTTGGCCTTAAAAACGAGTTTTCTGCGCTCAGCGACACTGTGTGTTCGCTGGGCGAAACTGTTCAGCGAAATTGTTTGAAAATGCATCCAGCGATACTATGTAGCGAAACTATAGTGTCGCCCGCGAAACTAAGTAGACCTGCTCGAACGAAACTACCGAGCGAACCAACCTGAACGAAAGTTCAAACTAGTTTCGAGCGAATCTATGCTAGCGAAACTGTGTCAGTAGTTTCGAGCGAAACTAGCTAGCGAAACTGTATCATCGGGTACTCCCTAGCGAAAGTGCTGCCCGTGCACACAGCGAAACTGTGTAGCGACACTGTTTAGCGAAACTAAGCCTAGACCAAAACCCAAACTTGTACAACTTATTTGAATGTTATGCCATGACTTACATGATTTTGCAATAATGAAACATGCCTTGATTTCTGAATTATGTGAACCCTCGTTTTATGATCAACCATCGGTGTCGTGTGTCGGTATGTCGTGTCATAGTTCCAACGTGCTATGTTATTGGCCATAGAGACGTAAGTTAAAGTTTAGACACAAAAACTAATACTTAAGACCTAAACGTGTTCTTAGGTCTTCAATAAGCAAACAATACTTGGATTATTTAGCAAGTGTAGCAGTGCAACCCAAGGTGAGTGTCACTAACCCGATTACGGTGAGCCCGTTTGGGACACACTGAATAACTTAATGAAAAAGAATGTTGACGACCTTATGAGTGCTATGCACCTCTTTTATGAACTTGAAACCTTAGGAGTGCTTGGCACCCACTTGATGAACTTGAAGTGTTTTATGGGAAACACTTGCGAAATACTTAAACAACTATTTCAAAAACGCAACTGAAAATGTTTTCGAGATTCATGAGAACCCAAAGTAAATCGTTTTAATATGGCTAGTGTAGGTTGAAGTCTAACCACATGATATCACATGATTTCTAAGGATTGCCTTGTTAACTGAAAAAGTCCTCAACTTAATTGTGCCATTAATTTTAAAGCGAGGGGATGTTGGGTAGATCTACTGGAGTTTGACAAACTCCGCCTCGTGACACGGGAAGTGCACGGAGGTACAATATCAGCCTATCTGACCGTGATCCCGAGAGGACACGGGGGAGGCAAATCCGCGATGACGTAGGTCCGCAAAACAAAATAGATGATGGCGATGCCACTACAATATTAGTCAGCTTTGGTACAAACTTCCTTAGTGCATGGAACAACGGATTAGCTACCCGCGATATCGGTTGAGCACTTTAACTATACAAAACTAGTACATACCCGATAACGTATGTTACGGACATTACTTTTACTAAACCACGATACTATGATTTTGGATATCACAGAGCATTGCTTTTCACAAATAAATACTACATAAGTATATGTTGACACGATTATGATTATGAGACCGGGCCACTGCGTGACAAGCCCATTGTGAACTCACCAACCGTTAGGTTGACACTTGCGTGGTTTAAACTTTTGTAGATCGCTGAGGAGTATCCGGAGCGGGTTGGCATGGCACACGAAGACATTTTATTTTTGTTTAAACTCAAATGGGAATTTTAAAACAATGATTATGTAAAGCACGTGGTTAATGCTAAGACAATATTTTCCGCTGCGTATTTTGAGACTTTATTTTATGATATATATTTGGACTTACTCTGATTCGTTTAGTATTTGTAACTAATGGATGTGGTCCTGGTTTGCTCGCACCCCTTAACGGTATAAACTCCGTTAGTGGTTAATTGGGGGTGTGACAGATTGGTATCAGAGCCATAAGTTGCAGAGAACTGGAATCATTTTTGAAAAACGATTTGGAAACTGCAACTTGAAACCTTAGTTACAAACGAACAAACAAATTCCCAAAACAAAAATTTTCACGTGCCAACCTGGGATACTCGCTCTGCTGTGTAAGTAAATGCTTCGTACGTATGCATAAATATATATATATAAATATATATATATATATACCGTGTCTAGATAGTCTAACGGAAAACCTTTGGGAAAATTTTCACACACGAATACAAAATGCGAATGATAATACGCACACTATTCCGGGGGAAAGCGACAACGAAACGATGCTACACGCTACGTCCTGATTTCTACTACGATGACTACGCCGGCGGTGACTTTTATGGGAAAGCTGACTTGCGACGATAGTACTTACGACTTACGATGTTCTCCGACGACGCCTCAATTTTGCACGAAAATTTTTCTGGACTAATAGTGGGATAACGGGAAATTGTTAATATACATATTATGGGATATGTATAGAGTATAACTGCGACTGAACACTGGCTACTTTAACCGTCCAGAAAATGCCTGAAAGAGGACACGGGAGGAACAACATTAACCTGACACCTGCACAACTCCAAGCTATGATAAACGAGCACGTGCAAGCCGCAGTGGCAGCCGTCCAAGCTACTTTCGCCGCGCAGGGTAATTATTATGCCGGTTAAGGCGCAAAGAGAATTATATTTTGACTTGTTTAAAACTTAAAACCCGAACTATTTATGCATCAGGAAACCTCCATCACTGCACGTTTAAGTCCTTCATGGACTGCAAGCCGATAACGTTTTCCGGCGAAGAAGGAGCGGTAGGACTCCTCAGGTGGATCGAGAAGTCTGAAAAGGTCTTCTCTATGTGCAACTGCCCTGCTGAGAACAAAGTGAAGTATGCGACTGGTACCTTTGAGGGAGCTGCTCTCACCTGGTGGAATGCCGAAATCCAGATGATTGGGTTAGATGCGGCTAATAACATGGAATGGGAAGCGTTTAAGGAACTGATTATGGAGGAGTACTGTCCCCGTGACCAAGTAAAGAAGTTAGAGGGTGAATTCTTGAATCTGAAAATGACTGGGTCTGAAGTCGAACAGTATACTGCGCGTTACCATGAGTACGCGGTCTTGTGTCCAACAATGGTTGATGCTGAGTTCAAACGCATTGAGCGTTATCTGGAAGGCCTCGCGCCTCAAATCAAGGGACTAGTGACTGCCAGCAACCCCACAACCGTGCAGCAAGCCATCCGTTTGGCTCACAAGCTTACCGATCAGGAAATTGAGAAAGGTACACTTCCTGCAAAAGCCTCAGAGAAGACTGCCTTAAGTGGCAAAAGAAAAGCTGATGATGAAGCTCCTGAAAACTCGATGAACAATCAAAGTGTGGGAAACAGCACTGGGAGGTCTTATAATTCCCAAGGCCAAAGCAAGAGGTCTGGAAACAACAGTGGAAACAGCCGCCAGGGCGGTAATGGTCAAAGCAACTACAAGGGTAACCTGCCCATGTGTAACAAGTGTGGGAAGCATCACGCTGGTATTTGTAGAAGGAGTTTGAACTGCGAGAGATGTGGCAAGAAAAGCCACGAAGCAAAAGACTGCTGGGCAATTTTACCTGAGCAACAAAACCGCCCAAGGCAAAACAACAACAACAACCATGGCAACAATAACTATGGAAACAACCGGGGCAATGGAAACAACAATGGTCAGAACCGTAACAACAACAATGAAGCTCCCAGGGGAAATGTTAATGGGAACTGCTATGAATGTGGTGCTCAAGGCCACATAAAAAGGGACTGCCCACAATTGAGGAGACAAGGAAACGGTAATCAGGGAAACAATGGTGGGAATGGTAATGGCGGAGGAAATGGCAACGGGAATGGTAACAACGGGAATGGTGGAAATGGCAGAGGAAGAGCTTTTGTCATGGGTCAAGGTGAAGCTCGCATCGATGCCAACGTGATTAACGGTAAATTCATCCTTAATGGTTTCTTTGCTACTGTATTGTTTGATTCTGGTGCTGAAAGAAGCTTTATTTCCACTAAATTTGCTAGATTAATTAATGCTAAACCGATTGACTTAGCTGCTAAGTATGTGGTAGAGCTAGCAAATGGTAAACTTCATGATACGACTCAGATAGTTAAGGACTGTAAGTTAGAACTAGCTGGCCATACGTTAGGAATCGATCTTATGCCTTTCCTGATTGGTAGTTTTGATGTCATAGTAGGAATGGATTGGTTATCTAAAAACCGAGCTGAAATTTTATGTCAAGAAAAAGTGATTCGTATTCCACTCGAAGAAGGTAAAGTGTTAACAGTTCAAGGTGAAAAAGGTGGAACAGTCACCGGTATTATCTCGTTTCTTAAAGCTCAAAAGTGCCTTCGTAAGGGACACTTCGCAATCCTTGCAAACGTCACCGACACGACACTTCCCGAGCGCAGAATCGACGATTACCCGATAGTCCGCGACTTCCAAGATGTATTTCCTGAAGATTTGCCTGGTTTGCCTCCATTTCGACAAGTCGAGTTTGGAATCGACTTAACTCCCGGAGCGGCTCCGATTGCACGCGCGCCGTACCGTTTGGCGGTAAGCGAACTCAACGAACTCTCCACGCAACTTCAAGAGCTACTCGACAAGGGATTTATTCGTCCAAGTTCGTCTCCATGGGGAGCACCGGTATTGTTTGTTAAGAAGAAAGATGGAACGTTTCGCATGTGTATCGACTACCGAGAGCTTAACAAGGTTACGATCAAGAATTGGTATCCACTTCCTCGAATCGACAATCTTTTCGACCAACTGCAAGGTTCGAGCTACTTTTCAAAGATTGATCTACGGTCTGTATATCACCAACTTCGTGTTCGTGATGAGGATATTTCTAAGACTGCTTTCAGAACTCGGTATGGTCACTATGAGTTCCTGGTTATGCCGTTTGGGCTAACCAATGCACCTGCTGTATTTATGGATCTGATGAATCGAGTGTGCAAGCCGTACCTCGATCAGTTTGTGATAGTTTTCATTGACGATATCTTAATCTACTCCAAGACAAAGGAAGAACACGAGAATCATCTACGACTTATCTTGGAATTACTCCGCAAGGAACAGCTTTACGCCAAGTTTTCAAAGTGCGACTTCTGGATTCGCGAAGTCCAGTTTCTTGGACACATTGTTAATAAGGATGGAATTCATGTTGACCCAGCTAAAGTAAAAGCTATCAAGAATTGGTCTACTCCGAGAGCGCCGACCGAAATCCGACAGTTTTTGGGACTTGCCGGATATTACCGAAGATTCATTAAGGGTTTCTCGCAATTAGCTCAACCCTTAACGGCTTTAACGCACAAAGGGTGCAATATAGATGGGGTGAAAAAGAAGAACGTGCGTTTCAAACTCTTAAGGACATGTTATGTTCAGCTCCGATTCTCTCGTTACCCGAAGGGGTTGACGACTTTGTGGTTTACTGCGATGCATCCATTCAAGGACTCGGTTGCGTGTTGATGCAACGAGACAAAGTGATTGCCTACGGGTCCAGGCAACTGAAGGATACTGAGAAAAATTATACAACACATGATTTGGAATTAGGAGCCGTTGTATTTGCACTCAAGATTTGGAGACATTACCTCTACGGAACAAAGTGCACGATATTTACCGACAACAAGAGCTTACAACACATCTTTGAACAAAAGGACCTCAACATGCGACAACGAAGGTGGGTCGATGTCACACCCCAACCGACGGCAGAATATGTCGGGGCGCAATGATTGTCCAGATGCACATGACAACTAAAATAAGTTGTAATACTTAAACATGCCCTTTTTCATTAATCAATTTAAGATATTGTACAAGAATAGTAAACATGCAGTAATACATATCAAACTGATTTAAAGTCTTTAATCTAGGTCCAGCAATCCTAGCGTGATCACAACATAGCTCATGTATAGGTTCCTGCAACATGTATAAGATAAAGTGTCAACTACAAAAGTAGTTGGTGAGTAAACACATGTTTAAATAATATAAGTATACTTTCAATAACAACGATATATGTCTAACCAGATATTTTCATATGTATAGTCAAACAAGTAATGAGTTAAAGCCAATGAATGAGCGCATCAAACCCTAGACAACTAGGTTTCCAATCACAAGGCGCCTCCAGGCAGGCCAAGTGGGCTGTCAAACCAATAGATCTATTACTGTAACCCCGGCTCGGTGTGTTAATGAGTACGCTTCGAGATAGAATTAGTAACTGTGCTAGATCAAACCAATCACAATAATCCACACATATTTAACATACATAGAACGTATCAAATCATCATATAATCGCGTTTGTGGTTTAGAGAAATAATTTGAATATAGAGATACATGTTACACCCCAAAAAGGTTAAAAGAGGAGGTTTGTGAATACTCACTACTCAAATTATCATTTGAAGAAATCACCCTTCTAATGATAATAAGAGTTGATATCGCATCACATCCCATAATATTAAAAGATGGGGGATTTAGTGGTTACTCACCTGATAAGTAGATCGAATACGAGAGATAGGACCAATTGCGAGAGATAGTAATATGGAGTTTATCCTAGTGAAACGAACATGCTAAATGAATATGGGGAATTATTATAGTTCTAAGGAAACGAGTCTTAAGGATAGTCAGGTCTTATTTGATTTAAAAAGACCATTTTACTTTTTCGGTCCGTATGAACTTCTAAATGATATTTTCAAAATATATTTTGATAGGTATATTTAATCCGAAATATATTAAATATTCATTAATCGATTATTATTTATTATTTAATATTTTAAATATATAAAATATATTTATATTAAATATTTGTTAATTAACTTAATTAAAATCGTTTATTAAATATACTTTATATATATATTTATAAGATTATAATAGATTTATAGCAAATGTGTGTTTAATTGTTTTTTTTAATATATTATATAAATTATGATCAAATAGTGATATTTGTAGTAAATAACAATTAACATAATGTGATTACCTTCCGAACAGGTTGTGAAACGAGTCTGAATAATCGAATAATAAAGTTGTCCGAATTAGATAAATGAATAGTCCAATCCGTTTAGTTTCTCGCCACGAGTATTTCCCTGTTGTTGGTTTGTTGTTTGGACCGGGTTAAACCACCGAAAAGTTGCCCGAAAGTGTTGGCGGGTTTGTGTAACGGGTTTTAATACGACAGCCATTTACATCCAATTGCCACCACCGTTAACTACCGCCAACCGCCGCCACCACCCTCCACTGTCACGGTGGTTCATCACCGTCTCCGCCGTGCCCCACCATCGAACACACGCCACCGAAACATCGACCGAATAAGACCGTTTTAACACATATATTTAACGGGATCGAAGAGGTTTGTTGTAGGGTTTAATCGAACGGAGGGGACGGGTCATATAGGGTGGCCGGGAAATTCGAATGGGAAGAGAGGGAGAAGGGTCGGCGGTGTAATGGCGCGGCCAAGGATTTGGGTTGCGATGTTGGTTTCTCCGGAGAATAAGAGAGAAGCGGATCGGAGAAGCGGGGTTGCGGGTCGCCGGAGTTGGCAAAGGAGAGGGCGGAGGAAAGGATGCGACGGTTGCTGCTGTTGTGGAGGTTCGGACAGAGGGAGAAGGGAGGCCGTCGGTGGAGCACGGCTGCCGGAGAATGCCGGCAGAGGGTTGCCGTGAAATCGAGAGTGGAGGGGAGGGAATGGGGAGCTACGGCTCTCTTTTTCTTTTGTCCGAATTTACACAATTTGTGTTTGTTGTGCTTCTAAATTCACGCATGCATGTATATATATATAGGTAGATAGTTATAGACTTAGATGATGATGGTGATATTTGAGAAATACACGTAGGCAATGAATCCTCAATTCATTTGCTGAATCATTAGGTAATTCGACAGGTATGAGAAAGTAATGAGTACGGAGCAAGTAATAATAATAATAATAGGTAAGATATTTTGTGTAGTGTAATATTAATAAATAGGTATTATATCTTGTGCTCTAACCCGTCAAATAATCTAATAAATAGTATAAAAATTTCCGAACATTTTAAATATTACAGGAGTCTAATAAATATGATCGTTTGTATTTATTCTTCGGTTAAAACAAAAATTGGTGTGCGTTCAGTTAATTATACGGTATAGAGTGTGTGTCCAGTCGGTGTAGTGATTACGACCGTTTCCTAAACCGAACATATTTTCTCGACTGGAATTATTAATAAATACTATAATAATTATTGAGTTGTTAAAATCGTCTCAAATGGCTAAGTGAATTGATAACGGTCATTATCTTGTACCCGAAGTGGTTACCAACTTCACCGTTTTTTTTTAGTGCCGAATGTCGTGTTTTGTTATTTATAATAATTATTAATCAAGTATTTAGTAATACCTAATAATTTAAATTTTTCGTTAGTTATTTTGGTGAAATTTATGAGTTAAATAGGATCATCACAAAACCGGGCCCTAAATCACTATTTTGTGTTTTTTCGCTCCGTTATAACTCGGATTTGAGATCCGTTTACGCCCACAGTCTTTATTTTTCATCTTCTAGGATTTTGAAAAATTCACCTCTTGACGTTTTCTCGAAAGTCGTGTGACAAAATTCAGATTTGGATCGGGCTTTATAAACGGGCCGGGTTTCGTAAATGGTTTGGACACGGGTGTTACAGTCTCCCCTACTTCAAGAAATTTCGTCCCGAAATTAGAAGAGATATTTGAGATAAGTGGAGAGAATATATCAATGGTGATAGGGAATTTGATACAAACAACATTGATTCCTAATTCATTTTTATAGTACCTTTCATGCTTATATATAGGGTGTACCGCAGCTAACCTACCACATCGGTAATACTTTAAAATTGCGTTAGTAACCTACGGAGAATTTAAGATCGCAACGATATGATAGAGATTGAATTATGGATTATGATTACATGATTGTCCGTAACAATCAGATTTATAGATTTGATTTATTACCGTCTCCCCTACTTCGAGGAAGAGACCGGTGGAATATGATGAGAGCATTTGGGGTAACATGATTTATTTTTAAATTGTTGAAACTGATATTTTGACATTAAGTCAAGAATATCATTCCACACAATAAAATGGAATCACAGATTTCTTAACGAGAGAACGGGTCGAGTACTGGTGAGTTAAATGGGTAGCGAGCCACGTTCAATTCACCTACGGGACGCGAGGTCTTGTTAATAATCTGGATTAGAAATTGGCTAAAACCCAAAATTAACGTCTATGACCAAAACCAAGTGTATGCTAAGCTAGCATCACACACAAGTGTTTAGGTGTAGTACGTATAAGTCTTGGACTGGCCAGATAATTCAGAGATACTTTATGATCTGGAGCAAAATTCAATCACTGCCATTTAAGATGGTGATAATGTGAGAGAATCGTTTTTAACATAGATATTTGATTAATCCGTTTGATGAAAAGATAGTCATACAACACGAAATCACCATTTAAATGAATCACCATTCAAATGATAACACGAATTGACCACTCGATATCAAATTGCAAATCATAATTTGAATGAATCACCATTCGAATGATAATACAAAGTGGATATCATAATTTCTCCTTTATTAAGATTAAGATGGGAATTAAGACCAGATTAAATCATGGTTTTGAGAAATTTCAGGAATTCATTCTGTATGCTGATAACGAGAATTGATTTCGAGGAGATAGGTGATTTCGTGAATTTTCCCGAAAATGTTGCTAATATAAGAGTTTCGATATTTGATGATGAGTCCATCAAACTGGTGATGTACATTCGAGATGTATCATCTTTTAAATAAATGGGTGTTCCTCAAAGTGGGGAACTAGATCGAATGAATTTTGAGCAAGGATGCCATGTACTTGTTACGGGTTTGATGATGGACACGTGTTTCTAATTTACTGGATAACGGATAGTTAAGTCTGGATTATCTGAACGAGGAACAAATTCCACGTGATGTTTGAGACACTCAATTCAACGATGACGTTTGATCTTCCCAAGAGGCGCAAATATGTTTGTCAGGGATTAAGTTGCAATTAAGGATAACGAAAATTGAGGGTAATAGGTTTCTTGGCCGCTGTTTAATCATAATGAGAGGTTTTAAGGGTAATGAATATAAGAAATGATTGAGTAAATAGGAGGGTAATAAGCAAAGAGTTATAAAACTCATATTTTGATATATACATGATGAACATCGATTGGAAAGATTACAAACTGTAATTACAGGGTAATCGATTTATTCAAGTACTAACAAAGTCCCAACGATCTTCAATCATCATCATTACTTCCTTCAGATATCATTCACGTTGAAAGTTCCTGTAGTTGTTTGGAGGTTGACAATTGTTGTGGAGAGGAGTTCTGATAGTGGCTGAATGAGGACATATGTTTCGAAAGTGATTAGGGTTTCCATAATGATAACAACAATGCATCGGGATAGCAGAAGGGATATGAGTAGGAGCAGGTGCCATAGTTTGAACTATTGGAGGTTGGGTTCTATGCTCTGCATTGTTGGCTGGAGGGTTGGGATTAACAGCAGTAGTAAGCTGAGGGCAAATGTTTCTAAAGTGTCTAGGTTGACCACAGTTATAGCAGGTACGAAAAGTAGCCTGGAGCAGGTTTCATAGGATGGGCCATCTGAGGCTAAGCGGGTAATAGTTGAGCTCGAATAGGTTGCCGACATACATTCATAAGATGACCAAATCTGCCGCCATTGGAACAACGCCAACAAATGGATTGAGTCGAGTGATGGTAGCTACAAGTTTTGCAAAGAGGGTGGGCTCCAGTATAAGGTTTCTTGGTTGGCCGAATATCGGGAGTCTTTTGAGTAGTGAGTATAGCAGCTTTTGCAGGTGTGGTTGTCTCATCAGGATGTTTAGCCTTCCTTTTTCTATTCTTGGTCTTGGCAACGGGACGATTGATGACTTCTAATCCTTGAGGTAATTCAGTAGGATTTTCAAAACCACTGCACTTCAGAGAGTTACACGCCTTACAGTGTTTGAAAGGGCAAACAGGATTCACAGTAGCATCATTGTTGTCAAATTTATCAATGAGAGCTTGTCGGAAAATGTTGGAGATGAAAGCTGCCACTTGTTGAGAAATTTGTCGGGCCATTTGTTGATCGTCAGGATTCATGCTAATGGAAAATGTTTATGAGACAAGGGATAGGATAATCAATGATGACGAATATTTTATAAAACATTTGGATTTTAGAAATCACGAGATTTCAAATAAGGGATGGAGAAGAAATCATGTTGTTTTAGTAAAACATAATGGAATGGCCTTCGTTTCTCGAGTGAGAAACTACAACCTGTGACTAATCAGAGTTAGTTGAGATCCGTAGCAGTAATTGACATGCTTTGGCCTAATAGGTTCCAACACTCTTACCAAAGACTTCTAGGTAGGCATCCCGGTCCACATGGTTGATCAGGTTATATACGTAATGCCTGCCTAGATAGATCTCCGGCTACCGGTGCCTTCCCCCTTCCAGTTACTACATGTCTACTGCTAGGAACCTAACTCCGATGGGATTTTCAAAATCAGAATTTTCAAAATCCTAAAATGGCACGTAAGGCACCATTACTAAGGATAGAGGCTAGGAAGCCAGAAGGGATTAGTGTACGTGTGTGTTAAGTGTTTAGGCAAGGCTGAGGTCTAAGAGAGGCAAGTTTAAGCAACATCTAAAGACATAATATAATAATAGGCATGCAGACATGAGTTAATCATGTAGGACACCTAAGGCATATAGTCTAGGTTATCCAGTTCTAATAACCTAAATCCCTATAGCCAAGGCTCTGATACCAATCTGTCACACCCCAACCGACGGCGGAATATGTCGAGGCGCAATGATTGTCCAGATGCACATGACAACTAAAATAAGTTGTAATACTTAAACATGCCCTTTTTCATTAATCAATTTAAGATATTGTACAAGAATAGTAAACATGCAGTAATACATATCAAACTGATTTAAAGTCTTTAATCTAGGTCCAGCAATCCTAGCGTGATCACAACATAGCTCATGTATAGGTTCCTGCAACATGTATAAGATAAAGTGTCAACTACAAAAGTAGTTGGTGAGTAAACACATGTTTAAATAATATAAGTATACTTTCAATAACAACGATATATGTCTAACCAGATATTTTCATATGTATAGTCAAACAAGTAATGAGTTAAAGCCAATGAATGAGCGCATCAAACCCTAGACAACTAGGCTTCCAATCACAAGGCGCCTCCAGGCAGGCCAAGTGGGCTGTCAAACCAATAGATCTATTACTGTAACCCCGGCTCGGTGTGTTAATGAGTACGCTTCGAGATAGAATTAGTAACCGTGCTAGATCAAACCAATCACAATAATCCACACATATTTAACATACATAGAACGTATCAAATCATCATATAATCGTGCTTGTGGTTTAGAGAAACTATTTGAATATAGAGATACATGTTACACCCCAAAAAGGTTAAAAGAGGAGGTTTGTGAATACTCACTACTCAAATTATCATTTGAAGGAATCACCCTTCTAATGATAATAAGAGTTGATATCGCATCACATCCCATAATATTAAAAGATGGGGGATTTAGTGGTTACTCACCTGATAAGTAGATCGAATACGAGAGATAGGACCAATTGCGAGAGATAGTAATCTGGAGTTTATCCTAGTGAAACGAACATGCTAAATGAATATGGGGAATTATTGTAGTTCTAAGGAAACGAGTCTTAAGGATAGTTAGGTCTTATTTGATTTAAAAAGACCATTTTACTTTTTCGGTCCGTATGAACTTCTAAATGATATTTTCAAAATTATATTTTGATAGGTATATTTAATCCGAAATATATTAAATATTCATTAATCGATTATTATTTATTATTTAATATTTTAAATATATAAAATATATTTATATTAAATATTTGTTAATTAACTTAATTAAAATCGTTTATTAAATATACTTTATATATATATATTTATTAGATTATAATAGATTTATAGCAAATGTGTGTTTAATTGATTTTTTTAATATATTATATAAATTATGATCAAATAGTGATATTTGTAGTAAATAACAATTAACATAATGTGATTACCTTCCGAACAGGTTGTGAAACGAGTCTGAATAATCGAATAATAAAGTTGTCCGAATTAGATAAATGAATAGTCCAATCCGTTTAGTTTCTCCCCACGAGTATTTCCCTGTTGTTGGTTTGTTGTTTGGACCGGGTTAAACCACCGAAAAGTTGCCCGAAAGTGTTGGCGGGTTTGTGTAACGGGTCTTAGTACGACACCGATTTACATCCAATTGCCACCACCGTTAACTACCGCCGCCACCACTCTCCACTGTCACGGTGGTTCATCACTGTCTCCGCCGTGCCCCACCATCGAACACACGCCACCGAAACATCGACCGAATAAGACCGTTTTAACACATATATTTAACGGGATCGAAGAGGTTTGTTGTAGGGTTTAATCGAACGGAGGGGACGGGTCATCTAGGGTCGCCGGGAATTCGAACGGGAAGAGAGGGAGAAGGGTCGGCGGTGTAATGGCGCGGCCAAGGATTTGGGTTGCGATGTTGGTTTCTCCGGAGAATAAGAGAGAAGCGGATCGGAGAAGCGGGGTTGCGGGTCGCCGGAGTTGACAAAGGAGAGGGCGGAGGAAAGGATGTGACGGTTGCTGCTGTTGTGGAGGTTCGGACAGAGGGAGAAGGGAGGCCGTCGGTGGAGCACGGCTGCCGGAGAATGCCGGCAGAGGGTTGCCGTGAAATCGAGAGCGGAGGGGAGGGAATGGGGAGCTACGGCTCTCTTTTTCTTTTGTCCGAATTTACACAATTTGTGTTTGTTGTGCTTCTAAATTCACGCATGCATGTATATATATATAGGTAGATAGTTTTAGACTTAGATGATGATGGTGATATTTGAGAAATACACGTAGGCAATGAATCCTCAATTCATTTGCTGAATCATTAGGTAATTCGACAGGTATGAGAAAGTAATGAGTACGGAGCAAGTAATAATAATTATAATAGGTAAGATATTTTGTGTAGTGTAATATTAATAAATAGGTATTATATCTTGTGCTCTAACCCGTCAAATGATCTAATAAATAGTATAAAAATTTCCGAACATTTTAAATATTACAGGAGTCTAATAAATATGATCGTTTGTATTTATTCTTCGGTTAAAACAAAAATTGGTGTGCGTTCAGTTAATTATACGGTATAGAGTGTGTGTCCAGTCGGTGTAGTGATTACGACCGTTTCCTAAACCGAACATATTTTCTCGACTGGAATTATTAATAAATACTATAATAATTATTGAGTTGTTAAAATCGTCTCAAACGGCTAACTGAATTGATTTCGGTCATTATCTTGTACCCGAAGTGGTTACCAACTTCACCGTTTTTTTTTTGGGTCGAATGTCGTGTTTTGTTATTTATAATAATTATTAATCAAGTATTTAGTAATACCTAATAATTTAAATTTTGCGTTAGTTATTTTGGTGAAATTTATGAGTTAAATAGGATCATCACAAAATCGGGCCCTAAATCACTATTTTGTGTTTTTCCGCTCCGTTATAACTCGGATTTGAGATCCGTTTACGCCCACAGTCTTTATTTTTCATCTTCTAGGATTTTGAAAAATTCACCTCTTGATGTTTTCTCGAAAGTCGTGTGACAAAATTCATATATGGATCGGGCTTTATAAACGGGTCGGGTTTCGTAAATGGTTTGGACACGGGTGTTACAGTCTCCCCTACCTTAAGAAATTTCGTCCCGAAATTAGAAGAGATATTTGAGATAAGTGGAGAGAATATATCAATGGTGATAGGGAATTTGATACAAACAACAACCAATGGTTAGTTCTAAGTTTGATTCCTAATTCATTTTTAAAGTACCTTTGATGCTTATATATAGGGTGTACCGCAGCTAACCTACCACATCGGTAATACTTTAAAATTGCGTTAGTAACTTACGGAGAACCAACATTTTCCATATAATAACGAATGAATTTAAGATCGCAACGATATGATAGAGATTGAATTATGGATTATGATTACATGATTGTCCGTAACAATCAGATTTATAGATTTGATTTATTACCGTCTCCTCTACTTCGAGGAAGAGACCGGTGGAATATGAAGAGAGCATTTGGGGTAACATGATTTATTTTTAAATTGTTGAAACTGATATTTTGACATTAAGTCAAGAATATCATTCCACACAATAAAATGGAATCACAGATTTCTTAACGAGAGAACGGGTCGAGTACTGGTGAGTTAAATGGGTAGCGAGCCACGTTCAATTCACCTACGGGACGCGAGGTCTTGTTAATAATCTGGATTAGAAATTGGCTAAAACCCAAAAGTAACGTCTATGACCAAAACCAAATGTATGCTAAGCTAGCATCACACACAAGTGTTTAGGTGTAGTACGTATAAGTCTTGGACTGGCCAGATAATTCAGAGATACTTTATGATCTGGAGCAAAATTCAATCACTGCCATTTAAGATGGTGATAATGTGAGAGAATCGTTTTTAACATAGATATTTGATTAATCCGTTTGATGAAAAGATAGTGATACAACACGAAATCACCTTTTAAATGAATCACCATTCAAATGATAACACGAATTGACCACTCGATATCAAATTGCAAATCATAATTTGAATGAATCACCATTCGAATGATAATACAAAGTGGATATCATAATTTCTCCTTTATTAAGATTAAGATGGGAATTAAGACCAGATTAAATCATGGTTTTGAGAAAGTTCAGGAATTCATTCTGTATGCTGATAATGAGAATTGATTTCGAGGAGATAGGCGATTTCGTGAATTTTCCCGAAGATGTTGCTAATATAAGAGTTTCGATATTTGATGATGAGTCCATCAAACTGGTGATGTACATTCGAGATGTATCATCTTTTAAATAAATGGGTGTTCCTCAAAGTGGGGAACTAGATCGAATGAATTTTGAGCAAGGATGCCATGTACTTGTTACGGGTTTGATGATGGACACGTGTTTCTAATTTACTGGATAACGGATAGTTAAGTCTGGATTATCTGAACGAGGAACAAATTCCACGCGATGTTTGAGACACTCAATTCAACGATGACGTTTGATCTTCCCGAGAGGCGCAAATATGTTTGTCAGGGATTAAGTTGCAATTAAGGATAACAAAAATTGAGGGTAATAGGTTTCTTGTCCGCTGTTTAATCATAATGAGAGGTTTTAAGGGTAATGAATATAAGAAATGATTGAGTAAATAGGAGGGCAATAAGCAAAGAGTTATAAAACTCATATTTTGATATATACATGATGAACATCGATTGGAAAGATTACAAACTGTAATTACAGGGTAATCGATTTATTCAAGTACTAACAAAGTCCCAACGATCTTCAATCATCATCATTACTTCCTTCAGATATCATTCACGTTGAAAGTTCCTGCAGTTGCTTGGAGGTTGACAATTGTTGTGGAGAGGAGTTCTGATAGTGGCTGAATGAGGACATATGTTTCGAAAGTGATTAGGGTTTCCATAATGATAACAACAATGCATCGGGATAGCAGAAGGGATATGAGTAGGAGCAGGTGCCATAGTTTGAACTATTGGAGGTTGGGTTCTATGCTCTGCATTGTTGGCTGGAGGGTTGGGATTAACAGCAGTAGTAAGCTGAGGGCAAGTGTTTCTAAAGTGTCCAGGTTAACCACAGTTATAGCAGGTACGAAAAGTAGCCTGAGCAGGTTTCATAGGATGGGCCATCTGAGGCTGAGCGGATAATAGTTGAGCTCGAATAGGTTGCCGACATACATTCATAAGATGACCAAATCTGCCGCCATTGGAACAACGCCAACAAATGGATTGAGTCGAGTGATAGTAGTTACAAGTTTTGCAAAGAGGGTGGGCTCCAGTATAAGGTTTCTTGGTTGGCCGAATATCGGGAGTCTTTTGAGTAGTGAGTATAGCAGCTTTTGCAGGTGTGGTTGTCTCATCAGGATGTTTAGCCTTCCTTTTTCTATTCTTGGTCTTGGCAACGGGACGATTGATGACTTCTAATCCTTGAGGTAATTCAGTAGGATTTTCAGAACCACTGCACTTCAGAGAGTTACACGCCTTACAGTGTTTGAAAGGGCAAACAGGATTCACAGTAGCATCATTGTTGTCAAATTTATCAATGAGAGCTTGTCGGAAAATGTTGGAGATGAAAGCTGCCACTTGTTGAGAAATTTGTCGGGCCATTTGTTGATAATCAGGATTCATGCTAATGGAAAATGTTTATGAGACAAGGGATAGGATAATCAATGATGACGAATATTTTATAAAACATTTGGATTTTAGAAATCACGAGATTTCAAATAAGGGATGGAGAAGAAATCATGTTGTTTTAGTAAAACATAATGAAATGGCCTTCGTTTCTCGAGTGAGAAACTACAACCTGTGACTAATCAGAGTTAGTTGAGATGCGTAGCAGTAATTGACATGCTTTGGCCTAATAGGTTCCAACACTCTTACCAAAGACTTCTAGGTAGGCATCCCGGTCCACACGGTTGATCAGGTTATATACGTAATGCCTGCCTATATAGATCTCCGGCTACCGGTGCCTTCCCCCTTCCAGTTACTACATGTCTACTGCTAGGAACCTAACTCCGATGGGATTTTCAAAATCAGAATTTTCAAAATCCTAAAATGGCACGTAAGGCACCATTACTAAGGATAGAGGCTAGGAAGCCAGAAGGGATTAGTGTACGTGTGTGTTAAGTGTTTAGGCAAGGGTGAGGTCTAAGAGAGGCAAGTTTAAGCAACATCTAAAGACATAATATAATAATAGGCATGCAGACATGAGTTAATCATGTAGGACACCTAAGGCATATAGTCTAGGTTATCCAGTTCTAATAACCTAAATCCCTATAGCCAAGGCTCTGATACCAATCTGTCACACCCCAACCGACGGCGGAATATGTCGGGGCGCAATGATTGTCCAGATGCACATGACAACTAAAATAAGTTGTAATACTTAAACATGCCCTTTTTCATTAATCAATTTAAGATATTGTACAAGAATAGTAAACATGCAGTAATACATATCAAACTGATTTAAAGTCTTTAATCTAGGTCCAGCAATCCTAGCGTGATCACAACATAGCTCATGTATAGGTTCCTGCAACATGTATAAGATAAAGTGTCAACTACAAAAGTAGTTGGTGAGTAAACACATGTTTAAATAATATAAGTATACTTTCAATAACAACGATATATGTCTAACCAGATATTTTCACATGTATAGTCAAACAAAAAGTAATGAGTTAAAGCCAATGAATGAGCGCATCAAACCCTAGACAACTAGGCTTCCAATCACAAGGCACCTCCAGGCAGGCCAAGTGGGCTGTCAAACCAATAGATCTATTACTGTAACCCCGGCTCGGTGTGTTAATGAGTACGCTTCGAGATAGAATTAGTAACCGTGCTAGATCAAACCAATCACAATAATCCACACATATTTAACATACATAGAACGTATCAAATCATCATATAACCGCGTTTGTGGTTTAGAGAAACAATTTGAATATAGAGATACATGTTACACCCCAAAAAGGTTAAAAGAGGAGGTTTGTGAATACTCACTACTCAAATTATCATTTTAAGGAATCACCCTTCTAATGATAATAAGAGTTGATATCGCATCACATCCCATAATATTAAAAGATGGGGGATTTAGTGGTTACTCACCTGATAAGTAGATCGAATACGAGAGATAGGACCAATTGCGAGAGATAGTAATCTGGAGTTTATCCAAGTGAAACGAACATGCTAAATGAATATGGGGAATTATTGTAGTTCTAAGGAAACGAGTCTTAAGGATAGTTAGGTCTTATTTGATTTAAAAAGACCATTTTACTTTTTCGGTCCGTATGAACTTCTAAATGATATTTTCAAAATTATATTTTGATAGGTATATTTAATCCGAAATATATTAAATATTCATTAATCGATTATTATTTATTATTTAATATTTTAAATATATAAAATATATTTATATTAAATATTTGTTAATTAACTTAATTAAAATCGTTTATTAAATATACTTTATATATATATATTTATTAGATTATAATAGATTTATAGCAAATGTGTGTTTAATTGATTTTTTTAATATATTATATAAAGTATGATCAAATAGTGATATTTGTAGTAAATAACAATTAACATAATGTGATTACCTTCCGAACAGGTTGTGAAACGAGTCTGAATAATCGAATAATAAAGTTGTCCGAATTAGATAAATGAATAGTCCAATCCGTTTAGTTTCTCGCCACGAGTATTTCCCTGTTGTTGGTTTGTTGTTTGGACCGGGTTAAACCACCGAAAAGTTGCCCGAAAGTGTTGGCGGGTTTGTGTAACGGGTCTTAGTACGACACCGATTTACATCCAATTGCCACCACCGTTAACTACCGCCGCCACCACCCTCCACTGTCACGGTGGTTCATCACTGTCTCCGCCGTGCCCCACCATCGAACACACGCCACCGAAACATCGACCGAATAAGACCGTTTTAACACATATATTTAACGGGATCGAAGAGGTTTGTTGTAGGGTTTAATCGAACGGAGGGGACGGGTCATCTAGGGTGGCCGGGAAATTCGAACGGGAAGAGAGGGAGAAGGGTTGGCGGTGTAATGGCGCGGCCAAGGATTTTGGTTGCGATGTTGGTTTCTCCGGAGAATAAGAGAGAAGCGGATCGGAGAAGCGGGGTTGCGGGTCGCCGGAGTTGACAAAGGAGAGGGCGGAGGAAAGGATGCGACGGTTGCTGCTGTTGTGGAGGTTCGGACAGAGGGAGAAGGGAGGCCGTCGGTGGAGCACGGCTGCCGGAGAATGCCGGCAGAGGGTTGTCGTGAAATCGAGAGCGGAGGGGAGGGAATGGGGAGCTACGGCTCTCTTTTTCTTTTGTCCGAATTTACACAATTTGTGTTTGTTGTGCTTCTAAATTCACGCATGCATGTATAATATAGGTAGATAGTTTTAGACTTAGATGATGATGGTGATATTTGAGAAATACACGTAGGCAATGAATCCTCAATTCATTTGCTGAATCATTAGGTAATTCGACAGGTATGAGAAAGTAATTAGTACGGAGCAAGTAATAATAATAATAATAGGTAAGATATTTTGTGTAGTGTAATATTAATAAATAGGTATTATATCTTGTGCTCTAACCCGTCAAATGATCTAATAAATAGTATAAAAATTTCCAAACATTTTAAATATTACAGGAGTCTAATAAATATGATCGTTTGTATTTATTCTTCGGTTAAAACAAAAATTGGTGTGCGTTCAGTTAATTATACGGTATAGAGTGTGTGTCCAGTCGGTGTAGTGATTACGACCGTTTCCTAAACCGAACATATTTTCTCGACTGGAATTATTAATAAATACCATAATAATTATTGAGTTGTTAAAATCGTCTCAAACGGCTAACTGAATTGATTTCGGTCATTATCTCGTACCCGAAGTGGTTACCAACTTCACCGTTTTTTTTAGTGCCGAATGTCGTGTTTTGTTATTTATAATAATTATTAATCAAGTATTTAGTAATACCTAATAATTTAAATTTTGCATTAGTTATTTTGGTGAAATTTATGAGTTAAATAGGATCATCACAAAACCGGGCCCTAAATCACTATTTTGTGTTTTTCCGCTCCGTTATAACTCGGATTTGAGATCCGTTTACGCCCACAGTCTTTATTTTTCATCTTCTAGGATTTTGAAAAATTCACCTCTTGACGTTTTCTCGAAAGTCGTGTGACAAAATACAGATTTGGATCGGGGTTTATAAACGGGTCGGGTTTCGTAAATGGTTTGGACATGGGTGTTACAGTCGAGCTACTAAGTGATTATGACTTAGCGATTAAGTATCACCCGGGAAAAGCCAATGTTGTGGCTGATGACTTAAGCCGAAAAGAGTACGAAAAGCCTCGACGTGTACGAGCGCTGCAACTTACCATTCACACGGGAATGCCGGATCGAATCCGCGATGCCCAACAAGAAGCTTTAAAAGAGGAAAACTTCGCAGCTGAAGCACTTCGAGGAGTGGATGGTAACTATGAAATTAAGTCCGACGGACCAGGTATTACAATGGCAGAATTTGGGTTCCTTTACTTGGAAATCTCCGTGAGCTCGTGATGGACGAGGCTCACAAATCAAGGTATTCGGTGCACCCTGGATCGGACAAAATGTACCAGGATTTGAAAAAACTTGTATTGGTGGCCGAATATGAAAGTCGACATTGCGCGATATGTAGCTAGGTGTTTAACATGCTCAAGAGTCAAGATCGAGTACCAAAAGCCTTCTGGATCATTGCAACAACCAAAGATCCCAGAATGGAAATGGGAGGATATCTCCATGGACTTCATAACAGGACTACCTCATCGATCGAATTGACCGGATGCGATTTGGGTTATCATTGATCGACTAACCAAATCTGCACATTTTATTCCAATGAGGGAAAATGACAATATGGATAAGTTAACGAAGCTGTATATTGATCGAATTGTGGCACTTCTTGGGGTGCCTAAGACCATTATCTCTGATCGAGATCCTCGATTTACTTCCCGACTATGGCAATCTATGCAAGAAGCACTGGGAACCAGACTGGATATGAGTACAGCGTATCACCCGCAGACCGATGGTCAGACGGAACGAACTATTCAGACTTTAGAAGACACGCTCCGAGCCTGCGTTCTCGACTTCGGTAAAGACTGGGAGGCTCACCTTCCGTTGGTGGAGTTCTCCTACAACAATAGTTATCATACAAGCATTGGTGCAGCACCTTTTGAAGCTCTTTATGGCAGAAAATGTAGATCGCCCGTGTGTTGGGCCGAAACGGGTGAGAAAGGACTCACCGGACCAGAAATCATTCATGATACAACGGAACGAATTATTCAAATCAGAAAACGGATAGCCGCAGCACGTGATAGGCAAAAGAGCTATACCGACAAACGCCGTAAACCTTTGAAGTTCGAGGTAGGCGACAAGGTATTATTGAAGGTATCTCCCTGGAAAGGAGTGATACGCTTCGGAAAGCGTGGAAAGCTAAATCCTCGCTATATCGGTCCATTTGAAATCATTGGGGAAGTAGGCCCGGTGGCCTACCGATTACAACTCCCTGCCGAACTCGATGGAGTTCACAACGTGTTTCACGTTTCTAACCTGAAGAAATGTCTGGCTGAAGACACCGAAATAATTCCTTTGGAGGAATTGGAAATTGACGAACATTTGAGATTTATCGAGCAACCAGTAGAAATCATGGGACGCGAGGAGAAAGCCCTCAAACGTAGCAAGATTCCGATCGCCAAGGTTCGATGGAACTCAAGGCGTGGACCTGAATATACATGGGAACGAGAGGATCAGATGAAGAAAAAGTATCCTCACTTGTTCGGGCAAACGTCCACGGAAACTCAAGGTATGATTTAATTTTGGGGACCAAAATTCCTTTAACAGGAGGAGGATGTGGCGACCCTAAAACTTTTGCTTTCTTTCCCCAGCAACAACAGCAACAACGACAGCTGAGGCTGCGAACGCTACAACGCAAGAATAATTTTCTGGACGAAAATTCCATTTACAAGGGGATGATGTGACATCCGAGAATTCCAAGGTTAACTTCCGTTAGACAATCTCCGTTAGTTACGTTATAAGTGTTAACTTAGTAACTAATGCTTAACTAGGCCGAATACGTCCACGACCTTTGGTTGATCACCGAACCCGACCACTTGTGTTATGTGTTTATGTGTTTATTGTTATTATGTGCAATGTGATTTAAACGCATGATTTAGTACTATTAATAGCATGAAAAATTGTGAATCCTTGATTTTTTGATAAATTGGCCACTTTTGGTTGCCAGCGAAACTACCGGGCGAAACTGTAGATTCGCTCGGTAGCCGGATAAGCTGTTTGATTTACAAGTGCTCAGAGCCACTGCCAGCGAAACTAGTCCCTGATATATATATTTTATAAAACCCTAGTTACTTCCCATTTGCATCATTTCACACAAAACACACACCACTCTCCATCTGCTCTCTCGAGATTTCTGGTCATCCGAGAAAACCACCAAGAAACCATCATCTCATCTCATCCATTCGGACCCTAGATCGAATCGTGAGTCCCAAAACTATTCTTCATGCATTTTCTATGTGTTTTACCTTAAAGCATGCTTAGATCTTCATGGAATCACTTGATCTTTTGATATGATGCTTAGGAATGCTAGATCTATCATAAAGTCTGTAACTTTACGTGTAAAAGCATGCCATAATGAAGATTTATGCTAGTTAGGTCATTTTAGGTTTAAAATGTGTTTTTGGTGATTTGATGATGAAAATCCATGATTAAGGTGTTGAAACTGCTTCTGTGACGTTGGTAAATGTTTATGCATGCTAGATAATGAATTACATGAAGTATGGAAGCTGTTAGATTGATTTTTGGCCTTAAAAACGAGTTTTCTGCGCTCAGCGACACTGTGTGTTCGCTGGGCGAAACTGTTCAGCGAAATTGTTTGAAAATGCATCCAGCGATACTATGTAGCGAAACTATAGTGTCGCCCGCGAAACTAAGTAGACCTGCTCGAACGAAACTACCGAGCGAACCAACCTGAACGAAAGTTCAAACCAGTTTCGAGCGAATCTATGCTAGCGAAACTGTGTCAGCAGTTTCGAGCGAAACTAGCTAGCGAAACTGTGTCATCGGGTACTCCCTAGCGAAAGTGCTGCCCGTGCACACAGCGAAACTGTGTAGCGACACTGTTTAGCGAAACTAAGCCTAGACCAAAACCCAAACTTGTACAACTTATTTGAATGTTATGCCATGACTTACATGATTTTGCAATAATGAAACATGCCTTGATTTCTGAATTATGTGAACCCTCGTTTTATGATCAACCATCGGTGTCGTGTGTCGGTATGTCGTGTCATAGTTCCAACGTGCTATGTTATGGGCCATAGAGACGTAAGTTAAAGTTTAGACACAAAAACTAATACTTAAGACCTAAACGTGTTCTTAGGTCTTCAATAAGCAAACAATACTTGGATTATTTAGCAAGTGTAGCAGTGCAACCCAAGGTGAGTGTCACTAACCCGATTACGGTGAGCCCGTTTGGGACACACTGAATAACTTAATGAAAAACAATGCTGACGACCTTATGAGTGCTATGCACCTCTTTTATGAACTTGAAACCTTAGGAGTGCTTGGCACCCACTTGATGAACTTGAAGTGTTTTATGGGAAACACTTGCAAAATACTTAAACAACTATTTCAAAAACGAAACTGAAAATGTTTTCGGGATTCATGAGAACCCAAAGTAAATCGTTTTAATATGGCTAGTGTAGGTTGAAGTCTAACCACATGATATCACATGATTTCTAAGGATTGCCTTGTTAACTGAAAAAGTCCTCAACTTAATTGTGCCATTAATTGTAAAGCGAGGGGATGTTGGGTAGATCTACTGGAGTTTGACAAACTCCGCCTCGTGACACGGGAAGTGCACGGAGGTACAATATCAGCCTATCTGACCGTGATCCCGAGAGGACACGGGGGAGGCAAAGCCGCGATGACGTAGGTCCGCAAAACAAAATAGATGATGGCGATGCCACTACAATATTAGTCAGCTTTGGTACAAACTTCCTTAGTGCATGGAACAACGGATTAGCTACCCTCGATATCGGTTGAGCACTTTACACTACTACAAAAACTGGCATTCTTGACGTGAATTGCGCGTCAAGAAGGTGCCTTCTTGACACGCAAATGCGCGTCAAGGATGCGGGGGTCAAGAAACTTCTTGACGCGCAAAATGCGTGTCAAGAAGTTCTTGACGCGCGAACAATGACGCGCGTTTTATGACGCGCAATGCGTGTCAAGAAAGGGTCTTCTTGACACGCAAATGCGCGTCAAGGAAGCCGGGGTCAAGAAGCTTCTTGACACGCAAAATGCGTGTCAAGAAGTTCTTGACGCGCTGACAATGACACGCATTTTTGCGCGTCAAGAATGTTTTTAAAAAATTTAAAAAAAATTATTTGTTTGTAAATGACTAATTTCCACATTAAATGACAATTAACCTCAATACAAAATACAATACACTTACAACAAAATAATGCATTTTATATATATATATATATAGTAAGCATTACAAACTTAACATGAGTTTACATAAAAAAATAAACTATGAACTAATTAATGCATGATATTTATAGTAAAACAAACAAACTGTGTTCAGTATGATTGTCACCTAAAATAAAAAGAAATTGTGTTCGGACCAGCAAGTGAAACCATGATTAGCTTCTGTCAACATAGCATTTCCGAGCTAAATTCACAATCCTGAAAGAACGAACAAAAGAGAATCTAAAACGGGTCACAACGTATTCATCTGCAATGTACTGAAGTGCATAAGAATCCTCCTAAATCGGGTCACAACTGTGTGTGAACAAAACCTAAGTATTTCATTTAGTTTTGTTAGTTTATTTCTACAAGTGACAATAGAAATAAGCTGATCACTTAGTGTTGAGATATATTTTGAATTTTTGCAGTCCCTTTTAACAAGTGGTCCATCAGTTAGTGTTATATATTTTGATTTCCCATGTTAACACCATAATGAAGAATTGCTTGTTAAATTTGTTAAATCAGTTAATTGCCATTACACTAACTGATGGATAGAGGCTAAGACAAACCGATCAACTATGCAACAAATAGAGAACTTGCAGGTTATGGAATAACAAATTGATATACAGAGATTATTGAATTGTCAAGTCCTTACCATTATTGAATTATTTGAAGCATTTGCACCTGGATTTAACGAGGTAGGCCTGCAATACCTGACATTATCAATCAGTTCACCATTTCCATTTAGGTAAATGTTCCATTATCATACCATTATCCTAGCTAACAAGTAACTTTTTACACTTATAAGTTATAACTAGCTAGTGTAATATTGTTGGCAGCAATTATATGAACATGAAGAAGCATACCAGAATTAGAGAAGCATACCAGTGAATGAACACTCAGACACCGCTCCTTGCGGCCTTTATAGCGCTCCAAGCGCTGGTTATGTCACCAGGACCGCTCCCAGCGGCCTCCAGGGCGCTCCAAGCGCTGGTTATGTCACCAGGACCGCTCCCAGCGGCCTCCAGGGCGCTCCAAGCGCTGGCTATGTCACCAGGACCGCTCCCAGCGGCCTCTAGGGCGCTCCCAAATAAAATTAACAACGCCAATTGATTTCCTGTTGAATCCATGCCAGATCCAAAGGGTATAAATCCATCAGCTTGCACATCAAATAAAATCTGCAGAAACAATAGCATCAACAACAGAAACCGAATTAATAGCATGCATCATGACAAGAATTAGTGATACTCACAGATTGATCCATCTGCAAGTCAGACTCCTCCAGAGTTTGATCTCAACAAGCCAAAACTGTTTTCTTTTGATCATTAAAGTAATCCCAAAGGTGTACCTGTTCAAACCCAAGGTCACAAAAATGGAACTAATGACTTATGAGCAAGAGAAGTGAGAGAATTTATCATTACAGTTAAACTCAAAACTATGTTAGTAAGTTTTAACCTTCTCTGAGTCTATCCTTTTGAGTGCTGATACTTGTTCATAAAGTTTCCGTAACGAGGCCTATACAAGATTAAAAAGATCTGAAATTAGAACCAAGTAAATTCCAGAAACCAAATTTTTAGTAGAGGTGCTAACTTTTCATGGAAAATAGCCAAATTTATAGTAGACGGTGCTAACGTTTCATGAAAAATAACCAAAGTTATAGTAGATGGTGCTAACTTTTCATGTAAAGAAAACCTCATTTATCGTAGATGTTGCTAAATTTTCAAGTAAAAACCAACTTTTGGTTCTGAGGTCCAACTATAAGATCATGTGTTATGGTCACCCATAAAAGCAGAAGTTATAAATTTGAATCTTAATACTTCAAGTATTCAAGTAATCAAGTCAGCAATAATAATTAATCAACTTGAATCTTTCTAACTGAACCCATAAAACATAAGTTATAAATTTCCACTAAAGATCTATACTAGCTTTACACATCCCAACTGATGGGTAGATTAAAAGCTCAACATACGCTAATCTTTAACCAACATTTAACTGTAACTTTCAAGAGATCTTGAAAATTAAAATCAATAAATACCTAAAGTAGCAATACTCATCAACCAACTTGAACCTTTCTAACTGAACCCATAAAACATGTTCAAATTTCCACTAAAGATCAATACTTTACTCATTCCAACTGATGGGAAGATTAAAAGCTCAACATACACTCATCTTGATCCATCCTCAAATATAATCATAAACAACCAAAATAAGGGTTACAACTCAGTCCGACATACGGGGCAAGCGGGCAACAAGCTGCGCCGCAAGCCCTTTTTGAATAGCAAAACCTAAGCGAATAAAAACGAGTTTCTTAGCTCTAGGAGTCACTATATGTCCATGCATAACCTTCTCGATCCGCCCGAGCGTGGCCGCAGCCTCTGACGCGAGGTGCCCGAACGTGTCAAAAGCAAAGGGGACAAACACATGCTGATTCTCGAGACATGCCTTCTCGTGCTTGTCCACCTTACCCGCGCCCGCCTTAGCAGCAGCCTGTCCCGCCGTAAAAACTCCAGAGCCAAAGCCCACGAGGGGAGAGACCTCAGTCAGATCGATGCAAGCGTGCTTCCCCCTTGACCACCCAAACACTAGGATGTCCGCCGGTCTGAGGGTCGAACGCCCCTCTTTTGGGTCAGTTAAGAAGTTGACGGGGGCTTCCTTCTTGGCTGAAATCCCAGCCTTTCTGAAAATGTCAAATAGCACATCCCGGACCCAGTCATGACGGTACTTGAACCCCGGGAGATCTTTACAGTGAACCGCGTGCTCCCCAAACGAGTCCAAACACGCCTTGCGGCACACAGGGCACTTCTCGTCCGCGGGAAAGAGGGGTATCATAAGCCGGTACTTGAGGATAGATCGGTATTCGACCGACGACATGCGCTGCCCGAGCCCGTCAATGGGGAGAGCATGGAGGAAATCTTGGGCATGTGGTTGACGAAGACAGCTCCACACCGCTTTTTGCCTGGCATTCATATTAAACCGGGTTTCCATATCCAACACGATTTTGCTGGAAAGGGCATTCGCCAAAACATGTTGGGGTTTTGGGGGGGCGGTGTCCTTGTCAGAGAAACCGCTAAGATCAAAACCCGGTACGATGTCACGCAGGGCCGCCAGAGCGAAAGTATAATCCGAGTCCATGCCACAGACCCCGCTCTCCCGCAAGATGTGGTCTTGTAGCCCCCAGGATTGAGCCCTGGACGCTACAAACGCATAAGACGAGGCCTCCATAGCCGAAGAAACCCCGAGCCCTCCGTGCCGGATAGGCAGGGAAGCGAGCCGCCACTGAAGGTCCCCAAAATAAGCCCCTCCACAGACCACAATGTTTTCATCTTTAACCAACATTTTTAACTGTAACTTTCAAGAAATCTTGAAAATTGAAATCAAGAATAAGAAATACCTCAAGTCAGCAATAATCATCAACCATCTACTATAAAAGTTAAAAGTTTTTATAACTTTAACAAAAGTTGAACCCATAAAGCATAAGTTATAAATTTTAACAAAAGATCAATACTTTACTCATTCCAACTGATGGGTAGATAAAAGCTCAACATACACTCATCTTTAACCAACATTTAACTGCAACTTTCAACAAATCTTGAAAACTGAAATCAAGAAATACCTCAATAGAAGCAGTCCCACTATCCCAAACCGAAATCGGAAAAGGGGAAGACCCACAAGAATAATGCCATTTCATACTCAAATCACAGGTAACTTTTCATGGAAAATAGAACCAGGTTCATTCCAGATCTGAAATTAGAACCAAGTAAATTCCAGAAACGAAAATTAGAACTACAAGATAGAAAACACTAGCAGCGATTCAAACCCTAGGAAGAAGAAGATGCATACCTGTTGTACGAACCGAAGAACCCTAGGTGAACCCTAATCGCCAAATACACTCACCAAATCGAGTGAAAAAGGCAAAACAGGGGAGCATGGTCGCCGACACAGAAGCCTGAGCGGTCGACGATAGGCGGTCGGCGGCGGAGTTTAAGGCACAGGAGCGTGAGCGAGGTCGTCGTTCTCTCTTGTGATTGAGATAATTTCTTCTGAAGTCACGTACCTTGAAAGAGTGATTGAGATCTTCTATTTAGACGCCACTAAACTGGATCTCCGAGCGAGGCAAGAAGAGAGGGAGATTAGGGCAGAAGCCTGATGGATTTGGAAAGAAATTTGGGGAGAGCGGGAGTGTGAAATTTAGGGCAAAATTTTGGGGAAAAGGTAGGAAAAAATCGTGTGGGCGGGATCAGTCAATTTTAGGGCAAAATTTAGGCGGGAAAAAAATTATAAAACGACGGCATCTTCTTGACGCGCGTATTTTACATGCCCTCCGTGTTTTTTTTTTTTTGAAATATGACAGAAATTCTTGACACTCAAAAATGCGCGTCATGAATACTTAGAAATTACCTATAATTGACATTTTATTTTGACACTTCAGTTTTTGCACGTCAAGAATTTTTGAGTGTCATCGTTCGCGTGTCAAGGAAGGCCTATTTTGTAGTAGTGTTAACTATACAAAACTCGTACATACCCGATAACGTATGTTACGGACATTACTTTTACTAAACCACGATACTATGATTTTGGATATCATAGAGCATTGCTTTTCACAAATAAATACAATCTAAGTATATGTTGACACGATTATGATTATGAGACCGGGCCACTGCGTGACAAGCCCATTGTGAACTCACCAACCGTTAGGTTGACACTTGCGTGGTTTAAACTTTTGCATATCGCTGAGGAGTATCCGGAGCGGGTTGGCATGGCACACGAAGACATTTTATTTTTGTTTAAACTCAAATGGGAATTTTAAAACAATGATTATGTAAAGCACGTGGTTAGTGCTAAGACAATATTTTCCGCTGCGTATTTTGAGACTTTATTTTATGATATATATTTGGACTTACTCTGATTCGTTTAGTATTTGTAACTAATGGTTGTGGTCCTGGTTTGCTCGCACCCCTTAACGGTATAAACTCCGGTAGTGGTTAATTGGGGGTGTGACAACTAGGGTTTCTTAGAGTTGTCATTAAGATCCTGATTCCATCATAGATTTCCATAGCCGAGTAAGATTGCAAGTGTTGAATATGATTCTAGGTCTAGGTAGTACTTCTCTCTCATCTGTTAGTTTCCTCAGGTTTTCTCTGTCTTCGGTTAATTAGTTAATTAGGTAGTTAAGATAGTTAAGTTAGTTAAATCCTAAATTCAAAAACCCAAATTACCTAGTTTTCCCAATTCTTAGGTCTAGGTTAAGTCTTGTCTAGAATAGTGTCCTAGGTTTGATATCCGGTCTTGCCTTAGCTAAGCTACAATCCGACAGGTTCACTGCCTTAGGGTTCGGTTCGGTTTAGGTTATTTCGGTAAAATTAGGTGTGTCTTAAGTCTAGGTTTTAGTATCCATTTTAGTAGTATTTTTAGTGTCGTTTCGAGAACATCAAGTTTTTGGCGCCGTTGCCGGGGACACTTGGCAATAGCAAGATTAACTTAGGTCGTTATTAGGAAATTTTTCGAGTCTAGATTTTTAGGTTTTTAATTTTTTTTCTTTCTTTCTTTTCGATTTTTTTTTCACATACCCACTCACAAGGACCATCTAAACCTTCTGCTACCATGTATTTTCTTGGTTCCTGTAAATCTTGTGTGGATCTTTGTGTAGAGTTTGTTACGAGGAAAGATCTGGGGGTTGGTAATAGGTTATGTAAAGATGTGGGTGAGAGAGAGGTAGAGCCCACAACTTGGGAGGTTAGAGAGAATGTGAAAAAATTGGATGAATGGGTAGTTATAGAGCCTAAGTGTGGGGAGAATCCCGAGGGGTTAGATAGCTTAGTTGACAAAACTGAATTAGATGACCCGTTAGGAGTGCCCGGGGGTGATTTAGTGAATGATGAGTTGTTGGTAGTTAAGGATGAAGGGAGGAAAGCCACACTTGGAGACTTGGCTATTTTAGATGATAATACACTTTTTAGTCCAAGTGTGGGGAGGTTTGTAGTTATTTGTATAAACGACCCAAGATTGAGCTTTTGAAGACTAATTATGTGACAACCCTAAAACTTTTTGCTTTCTTTCCCCAGCGACGACAGCAACGACGACAGCTGATGCTGCGAACGCTACGACACAAGAATAATTTTCGGGACGAAAATTCCAATTTCAGGGGAATGATGTGACACCCGAGAATTTCAAGGTTAACTTCCGTTAGACAAACCCGTTAGTTACGTTATAAGTGTTAACTTAGTAACTAATGCATAACTAGGCCGAATACGCCCACGACCTTTGGTTGATCACCGAACCCGCCCATATGTGTTACGTGTTCATCATTGATTGTCTTTATGTGCAATGCGATTTAAATACATGACTTATTATTGTGAATAGCATGATTAATTGTAAATACTTGATTATGTGAAAACTTGCCCTTTTTGGTCGCCAGCGAAACTACTGGGCGAAACTATAGTGTCGCCCGGTAGCCAGCTAAGACAATCCAATATCACGAGACCAGAGCTAGTTTCGCCTGGCCAGCGAAACTGCCAGCGAAACTGGCTCCTGATATAAATAAACTTAATAAACCCTAGTAGCCTCATTTGCTTAAACCACACAACAAACACACACACACTCTCCTACCTCGAGATTTCTGGTCAGCTGAGGATCACCAAGGATTACTAAGATCTTAGCCTTGAAGATCATTCATCCGGATCCTAAGATCAAACCGTGAGTCTCCAAAAACCACCATTCATGTGTTTTCTTTGTATTTCTCTTAAAAGCATGCCTAAATCTACATGAAATCACTTGATCTCTTAATATGTTGCTTAGGAATGCTAGATCTACCATAAAGTCAGAAACTTTACGTGTAAAAACAAACCATGATGATGATTTATGCAATTTTGGTCATTTTAGGGTTTAGAAGTGTTTTTAGAGATTTAATGATTAAAATGCATGTTAAACATGATAAAGCTGCTTGATTTATGTTGGTAAATGCCTATGGATGCTAAATAATGAATTGCATGTAAGATCAGAAGCTGTTAGGTTGATTTTTAGGCAAATCCGTGTGTTTTTCGCGACCAGCGAAACTGTGTGTTCTCTGGGCGAAACTAGCCTAGCGAAACTGTGTCACCGGGCATTGCCTAGCGAAAGTGCTGCCCGTGCACCTAGCGAAACTGCCTAGCGAAACTGTGCTAGCGAAACTAAGACCTGACCTAAAAACCAAACTTGTGAAATTTGCTTAAGTGTTATGCCATGACTTACATGATTATGCCATGATGAAACATGTTTGATATCTGATTTATATGAACCCTTGTTTATGATCAACCATTGGTGTCGTGTGTCGGTATGTCGAGTCATAGTTGCAACGTCCTATGTTATGGGCCATAGTGACGTTAAGTAAAGATTAGACACGAAACTAATACTTAAGACCTAAACGTGTTCATAGGTCTTCGTTAAACAAACAATATTTGGATTACTTGAAGTGTAGCAGTGCAACCCAAGGTGAGTGTCACTAACTTGTTTACCGTGAGCCTGTTTGGGCCACACCGAATAACTTAACGAAAAACAATGCTGATAAACTCTAGAGTGCTAGGCACCTACCAATGAACAAGAGAACTCGGGATGCTTGGCACCCACTTGATGAACTGAAGTGTTTTATGGGAAACACTTGTGAACTATGAACAAACTATTTTTCTGAAACAAAACTGAAAACGTTTTAATATGGCTAGTGTAGGTTAAAGTCTGAACCACATGATATCACATGTTTTCTAAGGATGCCTTATAACTTAAAAGTCCTCAACTTAATTGTGCCATTAATTTGTGAAAGCGAGGGGATGTTGGGTAGATCTACTGGAGTTTGACAAACTCCGCCCCGTGGCACGGGGAGTGCACGGAGGAACAATATCAGCCTATTTGACCGTGGTCCCGAGAGGACACGGGGGAGGCAAAAACCGCGATGACGTAGGTCCGCACCGTACGGGATGGCTCGGCCCCCACAAAATAAGTCAGCTTTGGTACAAACTTCCTTAGAGCATGGAACAACGGATTAGCTACCCGCGATATCGGTTGAGTCCTTTAACTTTACGGAACTAGTACATACCCGATGACGTAGGTCACGGACAAACCATTTATAAACTGAGATTTAATTACGAGCATTGCTTTTCACAAATAAATAACTTGTAAGTATACCTTGACACGAATTATGATTATGAGACCGGGCCAATGCATGACAAGCCCACTGTGAACTCACCAACCGTTAGGTTGACACTTGCGTGGTTTAAACTTTTGCAGATCGCTAAGGAGTATCCACCGGAGGTTGGCACGGCACGTGAAGACTCTTATTTTTGATTTAACTTAAATTGGGGATTTATAAAACAATGAATTTGTAAGGCACGTGGTTAGTGCCAGGATAATTATTTTTCCGCTGCGTATGTAATTTAAGACTCTGATTTATAACTTGTGTTTGAACTAACCCTGATTCGTTTAGTATTTGTAACTATGGTTGTGGATCCTGGTCTAGTCGCGCCCCTTAACGGTATAAACTCCGTTAGTGGTATTTTGGGGGTGTGACAGATTGGTATCAGAGCCATAAGTTGCAGAGAACTGGAATCATTTTTGAAAACGATTTGGAAACTGCGACTTGAAAACCTTGGTTACAAAACGAACAAACAAATTCCCAAAGACAAAATTTTTACGTGCCAACCTGGGATACTCGCTCTGCTGTGTAAGTAAAGGCTTAATACGTATGTATATATATATAAGTACATATATATAGACCGTGTCTAGGAAGTCTAACGGAAGACCTTAGGAAATTTTCACACGAATACGAAATGCGACCGCGAATACGCACACTACTCTGGGGAAAGCGACAACGAAACGACGCTACACGCTACGACCTGATTTCTACTACGCCGACTACGCCGACGGTGACTTTATGGGAAGCCGACCTTCGACGATAGCACTTACGATGTTCTCCGACGACGCCTCGATTTTGCACGAAAATTTTCTGGACTAATAGTGGGATAACGGGGACTGGCTAATATACATATTATGGGATATGTATAATGTATAACTTTGACTGAACACTGGCTACTTTAACTGTTCAGCAAGATGTCTGGAAGAGGAAACGGAAGAGGCGGCATAAACATGACGCCTGCACAGCTGCAAGCGATGATTAATGAACATGTGCAAGCCGCGGTGGCAGCCGTCCAAGCTGCATATGCCGCACAGGGTAACTATTATGCCGGTTAAGGCACAAAGCAATTGTATTATGACCTGTTTAATTTTAAAATCCGAACTATTTATGCATCAGGAAACCAGCACCACTGCACGTTCAAGTCCTTCATGGACTGTAAGCCGATGACATTTTCCGGCGAAGAAGGAGCTGTAGGACTCCTCAGGTGGATTGAGAAGTCCGAAAAGGTTTTCTCCATGTGTAACTGCCTAGCTGAAAGCAAGGTGAAGTTTGCTACTGGTACCTTCGAAGGAGCTGCACTCTCCTGGTGGAACGCTGAAATTCAGATGGTTGGGCTAGACGCGGCTAATAACATGCAGTGGGCAGCGTTTAAGGAGCTGATCATGGAAGAATACTGTCCACGTGACCAAGTCAAGAAGCTTGAGGGTGAATTCCTGAATTTGAAGATGTCTGGGTCTGAAGTCGAACAGTACACTGCACGATATCATGAGTACGAGGTTTTGTGTCCCTCGATGGTTGATGCTGAGTTCAAACGCATTGAGCGTTATCTGGAAGGCCTCGCGCCTCAAATCAAGAGTCTGGTGACTGCCAGCAACCCCGCTACCGTGCAGCAAGCCATTCGTCTGGCTCACAAACTTACTGATCAAGAGGTCGAGAAAGGTACTCTACCTGCGAAAGCCACTGAGAAGACTGCCTTGAGTGGCAAGAGAAAGGCTGATGATGAAGCTCCTGAAAACTCGATGAATGTTCAGAGTGTTGGAAACAGCACTGGGAGGTCTTATAACTCCCAAGGTCAAAGCAAGAGGTCCGGGAATAACAGTGGCAACTACCGCCAGGGCGGAAATGGTCAGAGCAACTACAAGGGTAACCTACCCATGTGCAACAGATGCGGGAAACATCATGCTGGGATTTGCAGAAAGAGTCTGAGCTGTGAAAGGTGTGGTAAGGGAGGCCACGAAGCGAAGGACTGTTGGGCAACTTTACCCGAGCAGCAAAACCGCCCCAGAAGGAACAGCAACAATCAAGGGAACAACTATGGGAACAATCGGGGCAATGGAAACAACGGTCAGAACCGCAACAATGAAGCTCCCAGGGGAAACGGTAACGGGAATTGTTATGAATGTGGTGCTCCAGGCCACACTAAAAGAGACTGCCCTCAGCTGAGAAGACAAGGGAACGGAAATCAGGGAAATAACGGTGGGAATGGTAATGGCGGAGGTAATGGGAATGGAAATGGTAATGGTGGAAACGGAAATGGTGGAAATGGTAGAGGTCGAGCTTTCGTCATGGGCCAGGGTGAAGCTCGCAATGACGCCAACGTGATTAATGGTAAATTTATTTTGAACGGTTTCTTTGCTACTGTTTTATTTGATTCTGGTGCTGAAAGAAGCTTTATTTCCACTAAATTTGCTAGAATAATTAATGCTAAACCGATCGACTTAGATGCTAAATATGTGCTAGAGCTAGCTAATGGTAAACTTCATGATACGACCCAAATAGTTAAGGACTGTAAGTTAGAACTAGCTGGCCATACCCTAGGAATTGACCTTATGCCTTTCCCGATTGGTAGTTTCGACGTCATAGTAGGAATGGATTGGTTATCCGAAAACCGAGCTGAAATTTTATGCCAAGAAAAAGTGGTTCGTATCCCACTCGAAGACGGTAAAGTATTAACGGTTCAAGGTGAGAAAGGTGGAACAGTCACCGGCATTATTTCGTTCCTTAAAGCTCAGAAATGCCTCCGTAAGGGTCACTTCGCGATTCTTGCAAACGTCACTGACACGACACATCCCGAGCGCAAAATTGATGATTACCCGATAGTTCGCGACTTCCAAGATGTATTTCCTGAAGATCTGCCTGGTTTGCCTCCATTTCGACAAGTTGAGTTTGGGATTGATTTGGCTCCAGGTGCCGCTCCGATTGCACGCGCTCCGTATCGTTTGGCTGTAAGCGAGCTCAACGAACTCTCCGTGCAACTACAAGAGCTACTCGACAAGGGGTTTATTCGTCCAAGTTCGTCTCCATGGGGAGCTCCGGTACTGTTTGTTAAGAAGAAGGATGGAACGTTCCGCATGTGCATTGACTACCGAGAGCTTAACAAAGTTACGATCAAGAATCGGTATCCACTTCCTCGAATCAACGATCTCTTCGATCAACTACAGGGTTCAAGCTACTTTTCAAAGATTGATCTACGGTCTGGATATCACCAGCTTCGCGTTCGTGATGAGGATGTACCCAAGACAGCTTTCAGAACTCGGTATGGTCATTACGAGTTCCTGGTTATGCCGTTTGGGCTAACCAATGCACCTGCCGTATTTATGGATCTGATGAACCGAGTGTGCAAGCCGTACCTCGATAAGTTTGTGATAGTTTTCATCGACGACATTCTGATCTACTCTAAGACAAAGGAAGAACACGAGGAGCATCTGCGTCTTATTTTGGAATTGCTTCGCAAGGAACAGCTCTACGCCAAGTTTTCAAAGTGCGACTTTTGGATCCGCGAAGTCCAGTTTCTTGGACACATTGTTAATGAGGAAGGAATTCATGTCGATCCAGCCAAAGTGGAAGCAATAAAGAACTGGTCTACCCCAAGAGCGCCAACAGAAATTCGACAATTTTTAGGACTTGCCGGATATTATCGAAGATTTATTAAAGGTTTCTCTCAATTGGCTCAACCCTTAACAGCCTTAACGCACAAAGGAGTGCAATACAGATGGGGTGAAAAAGAAGAGCGCGCGTTCCAAACGCTTAAAGATATGTTATGTTCGGCTCCAATTCTTGCGTTACCCGATGGAGTTGACGACTTTGTGGTTTATTGCGATGCATCAATCCCAAGGACTCGGCTGCGTGTTGATGCAACGAGATAAAGTGATTGCCTACGGGTCCAGGCAACTAAAGGATACTGAAAAGAATTATACAACGCATGATTTGGAAATGGGAGCCGTTGTTCATGCACTCAAGATTTGGAGACATTACCTATACGGAACAAAGTGCACAATATTCACCGATCATAAGAGTTTACAGCACATCTTTGATCAGAAAGACCTCAACATGCGGCAAAGAAGGTGGGTTGAATTGCTGAATGATTATGATTTGGCAATTAAATATCATCCGGGAAAAGCAAATGTGGTGGCAGATGCCCTAAGCAGAAAAGAGTACGAGAAGCCTCGTCGGGTACGAGCGCTTCAACTTACAATACATTCAGGATTACCGGATCGGATCCGTGACTGCCAACGAGAAGCTTTGAAAGCAGAAAACTTCGCAGCTGAAGCACTGCGTGGTGTAGATGGCCATTCTGAAGTTAAGTCCGATGGACTCACATACTATAATGACAGAATCTGGGTTCCATTGTTTGGAAATCTCCGTGAGCTCGTAATGGACGAGGCTCACAAGTCAAGATACTCGGTACACCCCGGATCAGATAAAATGTATCAGGACTTGGAAAATCTTTATTGGTGGCCGAATATGAAAGCCGACATTGCTCGATATGTGGCTAAGTGTTTAACATGTTCAAGGGTCAAGATTGAATACCAAAAGCCTTCTGGTTTACTGCAACAACCAAAGATCCCAGAATGGAAATGGGAGGATATCTCAATGGATTTTGTAACAGGACTACCTCATCGATCAAATCAACCGGATGCGATTTGGGTTGTCATCGATCGATTAACCAAATCTGCACATTTTATCCCGATGAAGGAAAGTGACAACATGGATAAATTAACAAAGCTGTACATCGATAAAATTGTGAAGCTTCACGGTGTGCCTAAGACTATCATTTCTGATCGAGATCCTCGCTTTACTTCCCGGTTATGGCAATCAATGCAGGAAGCATTGGGAACCCGACTAGACATGAGTACAGCTTATCACCCGCAGACTGACGGTCAGACGGAACGAACGATTCAAACCTTAGAAGATATGCTCCGAGCTTGCGTCCTTGATTTTGGGAAAGACTGGGAGACTCACCTTCCACTGGTGGAGTTCTCTTACAACAATAGTTATCATTCAAGCATAGGTGCTGCACCTTTTGAAGCACTTTATGGCAGGAAATGTAGATCGCCCGTGTGTTGGGCTGAAACGGGTGAGAAAGGGCTCACTGGACCGGAAGTTATCCATGATATGACCGAGCGAATTATTCAAATCAGGCAACGGCTAGCTGCAGCACGTGATCGACAAAAGAGTTATGCCGACAAACGCCGAAAACCTCTAAAGTTTGAGGTGGGTGACAAAGTATTGTTGAAGGTATCTCCCTGGAAGGGAGTGATACGCTTCGGGAAGCGTGGAAAGTTAAATCCTCGCTACATCGGCCCGTTTGAAATTATTGGGGAAGTAGGCCCGGTGGCCTATCGATTGCAACTCCTTGCTGAACTCGATGGAGTTCACAACGTGTTTCACGTTTCCAATCTGAAGAAATGTCTGACTGAAGACATCGAAATAATTCCCTTGGAGGAATTGGAAATCGACGAACATCTGAGATTCATTGAGCAACCAGTAGAAATCATGGGACGCGAGGAAAAGGCCCTCAAACGTAGCAAGATTCCGATCGTCAAGGTGCGATGGAACTCAAGGCGTGGACCTGAATATACTTGGGAGCGTGAGGATCAGATGAAGAAAAAGTATCCTCACTTGTTTGAGCAAACGTCCACAGAAACTCAAGGTATGATTTAATTTTGGGGGTGTGACAGATTGGTATCAAAATTCCTTAACAGGAGGAGGATGTGACAACCCTAAAACTTTTTGCTTTCTTTCCCCAGCGACGACAGCAACGACGACAGCTGATGCTGCGAACGCTACGACACAAGAATAATTTTCGGGACGAAAATTCCAATTTCAGGGGAATGATGTGACACCCGAGAATTTCAAGGTTAACTTCCGTTAGACAAACCCGTTAGTTACGTTATAAGTGTTAACTTAGTAACTAATGCATAACTAGGCCGAATACGCCCACGACCTTTGGTTGATCACCGAACCCGCCCATATGTGTTACGTGTTCATCATTGATTGTCTTTATGTGCAATGTGATTTAAATACATGACTTATTATTGTGAATAGCATGATTAATTGTAAATACTTGATTATGTGAAAACTTGCCCTTTTTGGTCGCCAGCGAAACTACTGGGCGAAACTATAGTGTCGCCCGGTAGCCATCTAAGACAATCCAATATCACGAGACCAGAGCTAGTTTCGCCTGGCCAGCGAAACTGCCAGCAAAACTGGCTCCTGATATAAATAAACTTAATATACCCTAGTAGCCTCATTTGCTTAAACCACACAACAAACACACACACACTCTCCTACCTCGAGATTTCTGGTCAGCTGAGGATCACCAAGGATTACCAAGATCTTAGCCTTGAAGATCATTCATCCGGATCCTAAGATCAAACCGTGAGTCTCCAAAAACCACCATTCATGTGTTTTCTTTGTATTTCTCTTAAAAGCATGCCTAAATCTACATGAAATCACTTGATCTCTTAATATGTTGCTTAGGAATGCTAGATCTACCATAAAGTCAAAACTTTACGTGTAAAAACAAACCATGATGATGATTTATGCAATTTTGGTCATTTTAGGGTTTAGAAGTGTTTTTAGAGATTTAATGATTAAAATGCATGTTAAACATGATAAAGCTGCTTGATTTATGTTGGTAAATGCCTATGGATGCTAAATAATGAATTGCATGTAAGATCAGAAGCTGTTAGGTTGATTTTTAGGCAAATCCGTGTGTTTTTCGCGACCAGCGAAACTGTGTGTTCTCTGGGCGAAACTAGCCTAGCGAAACTGTGTCACCGGGCATTGCCTAGCGAAAGTGCTGCCCGTGCACCTAGCGAAACTGCCTAGCGAAACTGTGCTAGCGAAACTAAGACCTGACCTAAAAACCAAACTTGTGAAATTTGCTTAAGTGTTATGCCATGACTTACATGATTATGCCATGATGAAACATGTTTGATATCTGATTTATATGAACCCTTGTTTATGATCAACCATTGGTGTCGTGTGTCGGTATGTCGAGTCATAGTTGCAACGTGCTATGTTATGGGCCATAGTGACGTTAAGTAAAGATTAGACACGAAACTAATACTTAAGACCTAAACGTGTTCATAGGTCTTCGTTAAACAAACAATATTTGGATTACTTGAAGTGTAGCAGTGCAACCCAAGGTGAGTGTCACTAACTTGTTTACCGTGAGCCTGTTTGGGCCACACCGAATAACTTAACGAAAAACAATGCTGATAAACTCTAGAGTGCTAGGCACCTACCAATGAACAAGAGAACTCGGGATGCTTGGCACCCACTTGATGAACTGAAGTGTTTTATGGGAAACACTTGTGAACTATGAACAAACTATTTTTCTGAAACAAAACTGAAAACGTTATAATATGGCTAGTGTAGGTTAAAGTCTGAACCACATGATATCACATGTTTTCTAAGGATGCCTTATAACTTAAAAGTCCTCAACTTAATTGTGCCATTAATTTGTGAAAGCGAGGGGATGTTGGGTAGATCTACTGGAGTTTGACAAACTCCGCCCCGTGGCACGGGGAGTGCACGGAGGAACAATATCAGCCTATTTGACCGTGGTCCCGAGAGGACACGGGGGAGGCAAAAACCGCGATGACGTAGGTCCGCACCGTACGGGATGGCTCGGCCCCCACAAAATAAGTCAGCTTTGGTACAAACTTCCTTAGAGCATGGAACAACGGATTAGCTACCCGCGATATCGGTTGAGTCCTTTAACTTTACGGAACTAGTACATACCCGATGACGTAGGTCACGGACAAACCATTTATAAACTGAGATTTAATTACGAGCATTGCTTTTCACAAATAAATAACTTGTAAGTATACCTTGACACGAATTATGATTATGAGACCGGGCCAATGCATGACAAGCCCACTGTGAACTCACCAACCGTTAGGTTGACACTTGCGTGGTTTAAACTTTTGCAGATCGCTAAGGAGTATCCACCGGAGGTTGGCACGGCACGTGAAGACTCTTATTTTTGATTTAACTTAAATTGGGGATTTATAAAACAATGAATTTGTAAGGCACGTGGTTAGTGCCAGGATAATTATTTTTCCGCTGCGTATGTAATTTAAGACTCTGATTTATAACTTGTGTTTGAACTAACCCTGATTCGTTTAGTATTTGTAACTATGGTTGTGGATCCTGGTCTAGTCGCGCCCCTTAACGGTATAAACTCCGTTAGTGGTATTTTGGGGGTGTGACAAATTAGGTTTCGGTCGAGTCGATTTAAGCATTGGAAAGTTAAAGGGTTGGAGCTTAAATGTAGAAACCGGGTACTTACCGGTAATGTAGTGCTAAAGGACGTGAAAGCGAAACCTCCTGATTGTGGTTTAGGAGGTTATGTTTGCTGTAGGAGCTGAAAAGATTAGTGCCCTGGTTGTATAGTTTGTAAATTTATCTTTAATTTCTGCAATTTTTTTTATTCTTATTTTTTTTTGTGATTAACTGTTTTTATGTCGAGTTTTTTTGTTTCATGTTGGTCTTGCAGGTTAAATGATATTTGCGCTTAGATGATCATAAAGTTCAATGGAGGACCTGCTGGTACAACCTCGCCTGTCATTCATCCACATTAAAAATCAGGGGAGTGTGTTCCAATTACCTTTTTATTTTTCGTTGCATTCTTATTTTTTATTTTATTTATTTTTTATTTTTTTATTTTAGTGTGTTTATTTTTCTTTCTATTTTATTTTATATCATCACACATTGGGGACAATTGTGTGGGGATGGGAGACTTGCGTCTTGAGTCTTTTATTTATTTTTATTTGAGTCATAAATTTCAAAAATCCAAAAAAAAATTTAAAAAATTTGAAAAAATGTTCTTGATTTTTGCTGCAACGTAATGGGAAATGATAGTACAACTGGGGGTCAATGTTCTAATTAATTGTGCTTAACTGTTAAATTATAATAATAAGTTGTATTTTAGCTAGTTTTGATGTATTGGTAGGCCCAGCTGACTAATAAAGCTTTAAAATCCTTATGCATCATAAAAAAATAATAAATTAATAAAATGTGCTTAATTGATATGTAGATCATGAAACGTTAGTGGGTTCCGCCTTAGGTTAATTAAGGATTCCAAAACTGTATAATAATAAATAAATTGCATCTTTAATATTTTCATATGTGTATATATTTTTAGTAATTTAGGCACACTTTTATCTGTTTACGAAAGTAAATTCGATAATAGTGGCGCATCCGCAAAATTCATTCCATTTGAGCTTGCTGTGAAAATAAAAATGAATAAGTAGAATAAAATACCGAAGCCTATGTGTTTCCCTTTGGGATAGCGACTTGAAGGATACGCATCTAGGTTAGGTATGGGCTAAATACCCTATGTGCTATCCATCGGGCTCGCTACTCAGTGGATGCTCCTCTAGGTGAAATCCAATTCTATTTAAAAAAAAATGTGTGAAATGAAAAAAAAAAGAAATGAAAAAAAAGGAGAAAAATAGCTCAACTAAAAACTTATCATTCATGCAAATCCACTACTAAAAAGATATATATGTACATAAATATTGAGATGCCTAATAAAAAAAATGGGACTGGGATGAAATGAAAGACTTGAGTGTGGGACCCTTAGTTGATTGATATGCTAAAATAAAAATTTAATTTGATGCATTTGGGGCTGAACGGTTGGTGGTTGGGTTTAATCGGACATATATACCGGTGATCGAACTAGTATATAAGATTGAGAAAGTAGTCGTGAGAAATTAAAATGTGAAATTGAAATAATAAGTTAGAGGTTGAGTCCTGGTTATGATTCCATTGCAGTATTTTTCGAGGACGAAAAAAGAGTAAGTGTGGGGATGTTTGATGTGTTGCAAACACATCTATATTTCCCGTGTAATTTGTATAATATTTGCGGGTTTGAGTCATTTTTATTTAGTTTTTATCTGTTTTATAGTATTTGAGTTTTAAAGTGGTGTTGAGTCATTTTTGTAAAATTTTAGGTGCGTTTAAGTAATTAATTGAGTCATGTGTTTAGTTAGGTAGATTGTGATCAAATTGTGTTCAAAATGGTTAAATTTATTTGTTACAGGTTGGTATAATTGCCGAAGAGGATGGTATAAGGTTTCATATAAGTTGAAGGGGAGGCGTGTTAATTATGAAAGCTTGAGGTCCAGAGTTGAATTAATGAAAGTCATGGGGCTTATTTTGAAAAAATATAAAAGTTCATTCTAATTTAATTGTGAATTCGAATGGATCAAATGGATCATATGCCATTTCAAATATTAGAGTAAGTCACTGCTTGTAATGCATATTAAAATAAAAAGGGTCCACGTGAAAGATGTGAAGGATAGGCTTGTGTGGAATTAAGAAAAATGACACATGAGAATTAATTGGGCCAAAGTGCAATAATAGATGGATTAAAGGAGCCCACGTAGAGTATGCAAAAGAAAACTTGAAAGGGCTTGCTGATGTGAAAAAATAACCGTGACTTGGGAAGCCGCATATAAATTTTAATCAGCGGACATTTGAGGGCAGAACCCTTCTGACGGCAGAAAAGAAGAGAGGGACTCCACGAAAGAATTAATTCCAACCCAGAAGGAGCTTTCTTGAGGAAGAAATTTGAAGGGTAAGGATTCAAGAGGAGATCATCAGGTTCAATCATTCGACACCACTAATCAATCCGGGTTTCATCTTTTCTTGTTTTTATCTTGTAATTGATTTATTCAAACCATGTTCTTGATCAATACTTTAACTTTTATCTATAGTTCTGGTTTAGACATGTGTATTGGCTAAATTAATTAGTGCTATCTAGGCCATTGTGATAAATAATTAATACTTGTGATTTCATTAGGGTTTATGGATTTTTATGTTGGATGATATTCTTGTAAAAGATTGTTAATTTACTGGTTAATGCATATGAATACTTGAATTAGGGTTATAGTTAACTATCTAAACTGCTCAATATGCGAATGTCTTTCGGTTTGGGTTGGGTAATCAATTGCATGACTTTATGTTGGTAGTTGATATGGTTAGCAAATTAGTTAATCATTGTTTGGGTTGTTAGTGAAAATCTTGATTCTTGTGTGCTGCTAAGTTTAGACAAGCCGGGAGGTGATAAACCTATTAGGTAGTCGGGTTGTTAGGGTTTTAGGTTAAATTACCTCGGGAGAGGGATTCCCTTTTAATTCTAATTTTACCTGCTATTCCATGTTAATTTAGTAAGTTAGTAGTTACTCATTTCATCGTTAGGTGTCTCGGATAGGAACAAGCCGGAAGGTGACTTATCTGTTCGAGTACTAGAATATCCGTTAGGAACAAGCTGGAAGGTGACCTAACCAATCAGTGTGCGTCTTCGATTCTTACGATTTCTTATTGCGTCACACCCGGTAAATGATATGGGGTCCACTAGGGTTTCTTAGAGTTGTCATTAAGATCCTGATTCTATCATAGATTTCCATAGCCGAGTAAGATTGCAAGTGTTGAATATGATTGGTCTAGGTAGTACTTCTCTCTCATCTGTCAGTTTCCTCAGGTTTTCTCTGTCTTCGGTTAATTAGTTAATTAGGTAGTTAAGATAGTTAAGTTAGTTAAATCCTAAATTCAAAAACCCAAATTACTCAGTTTTCCCAATTCGTAGGTCTAGGTTAAGTCTTATCTAGAATAGTGTCCTAGGTTCGATATCCGGTCTTGCCTTAGCTAAGCTACAACCCGACAGGTTCACTGCCTTAGGGTTCGGTTCGGTTTAGGTTATTTCGGTAAAATTAGGTGTGTCTTAGGTCTAGGTTTTAGTATCCATTTTAGTATTATTTTTAGTGTCGTTCCGAGCACATCAATCAAGATATCGTCGATAAATACGATGACAAATTTGTCAAGATATGGCTTACATACCCTATTCATTAAGTCCCTAAAAACAGCAGGGGCGTTAGTTAGACTGAAAGGCATTACTAGAAACTCATAATGCCCATAACGAGTTCTGAATGCAGTCTTTGGGATGTCTTCACTTCGGACTTTTAACTGGTGATAACCTGACCTTAGGTCGATCTTTGAGTAGTAGTTTGATCCTTGCAACTGATCAAATAAATCATCGATCCGTTGGAGAGGATTCGATTCTTGATTGTCACCTTGTTCAACTCCCGGTAATCAATACACATTCGGAATGATCCGTCCTTCTTTTTCACAAATAGTACAGGTGCTCCCCATGGTGAAGTACTTGGTCTAATAAATCCATTATCCAACAATTCTTGCAGTTGGTTTGATAACTCTTGCATTTCTGACGGTGCTAAATGGTAAAGAGATAGGGCTATAGGAACAGCCCCTGGTGCCAAATCAATTTGAAACTCTACTTGTCTTGTTGGTGGCACCCTTGGCAAGTCGTCTGGAAATACTCCAGGGAAATCTCTTACCACTTGAATATCTGATAGCTTTCTTTCCTTTGTTTTCTTTTCGACGACATGTGCTAATATGGCATGACAACCCTTTCGTAGAAACTTTTGTGCCTTCAAGCTTGAGATAATATTTAGTCTAGTCCCGCATTTCTCGCCTTGGAACGTTAGAGTTTCATTGTCTGGGAGTGGGATTCGTATTTTCTTCTCATGACATATAATTTCAGCTTGATTTATTGAAAACCAATCCATTCCAACCACACTATCAAAGCTTCAAAGCTCTATAGGTAACAAGTAGATACTGAACATTTGGTCACCTATCTTTATTGTGCAGTTACACAATATTTCACTAGCCTCAATTAATTTTCCGTTCGCTAATTCTATGGAATATTTTTCATATAATTTAGAGGGCTTAATATTCATAAAGGGACTAAGTTCTGAAGATATAAAACTTTTATCGGCACCCGTATCGAATAATACTGAAACATAAAGATTGTTTAAGAGGAGTGTACCCGTAACGATGTTTGGATCTTGACGTGCATCTTCGGCTCCCATAATAAAGGCACGCCCACGGTTGTTTCCACCATTCTGATTCGTCAACTTGGGACAGTCACGCCTCATGTGTCCCGGTAGATTACATTCGAAACATTTTAGTGCAGGCCTTGCACCTCCAGGTGGTGCATTTACTACTGCAACATTTGTGCAGTTTTTGGCCCAGTGGCCTGGTTTCTTGCATCTCCGACATATTTCTTTATCACACTGTCCAGTGTGATGATATTTGCATTTGGTACAAAGTGGTAGGTTCCCGGTGTATGGCTTTCTGATTGGAGCTACCGTCGCTGCATAGGATTTGTACGCCCCTTGGCCTCCGTGTCCTTGGGAGTTTCCTGAATTTTTCCCATGGTTATACATCTTGTTATCATCCCATTTTCTCTTGAACTCGTTTCCTCTTGTTGTTGCCTTCTTAACTAGAATTCCCTTACGTATTGCTTGATCAGTTAATTCATGTGCAATTCGTACTGCGCTGTTGATCAAATCTGGTCGGGAAGAAGTAACGTTCCCTTGGATCTAAGTTGGAAGACCCCAAATGTACTTCTCGATCCTTTTGTATTCGGGGTTGACCAAAGACGGGCATAAGAATGCTAGTTCATGAAATCTAGTGGTGTAACCAACGATATCTGCACCATCCATTGTGTGCTCCCATAATTCTTCTTCCAGTTTTTGAATTTCATTCCTTGGTCAGTAAACATCACGAACCACATTGATGAAATCTTCCCATGTCATTTGATGAGCCGTTTCAAGTCCAATTGATCCAATAACAGTGTTCCACCATGATAAGGCTCCATCTTGGAAAGTACCTGCAACATACTTAACTTTACAGTTCTCAGCACAGTTCCCGATGCTGAACACAGTCTCCAATCACTCAATCCAACGAATTAATCCAATAGCTCCCTTAGTACCGTCAAAGTAACGAGGTTTGCAGCTAAGGAAATTTTTGTAGGAGCAACTGTTGTATCCTTCGCCGCCGCCATTTCCTCCAGATCCGCCAATGCCGCTTACATTAGTGGGGGGCTGGTTTGCCTCGTATTCGGCTATAGCTGCCACGACTTGTTGTGCGATGAGTTGTTTATCTAATCTTGAGTTAATGGTACTACTGATTCAGGGCTCTGTTGTCTTGTTGTTCTTTTTGGTGCCATGTCTCTTCTATTAGATATAAAAAAATGATAGATGTAAATGTATGTATATATAAGAAAACCAAATTTTTTTCTATAAAAACTTGAATTAAATCCTCTACGTTTACATTTTCACAAAATCTTATAAGTTCATTCAGTTAAACCATTATCATGACTATACAAGTAATCTTCTCAATTCACAACGTCGTACTTGTTGTTCATTCTAGTTTATCATTCTATAGTAATACACAAGTTATTCCTTCTATTTTACCATATCATGACAAAACACAATTTATAATAATATGCATCAATTATTTATATATCACGTGATCACTATCGCTCTATCACATCTTACCCAAAAGGTGTTAGTGTTACCAGTTCTACCAAGTTACCTGTTCATGTCTTGATTACAAAACCAAATACCCAGAAAATTTGACTACTTACTAGTCAACAATTACTACATAACCTAGGCGTCTACAGTGGTGGGGGTGGGGGATAGTGTGGGTAGGTGAAGTTTGGCCACATCATATTGTGCGCCTCTAGTGTTGCAATGTTTTCGTTTGTCACCATTACCTGTTGTTCCAGCGCATTGATCCTCATCTGAAAGTCATTTATCCTTATAACCCTTTGATTGTTATCGAAAATCGTTAACCCCCACTGATTCTCATAATGCCTTAGTTGAGCTTGTAATCCTCCAATTTCCCTCATGTACTCATCGATGTTTTCCCTTAGAATATTTATCTGTATTTCTGTCTCATTGAGTACATACCAGGACCTATTGTCAGGCATGCGACGCGCTTGATGGTTTGATGGTCTACCTACTTCAAATCTCCTAGGAATATGCCCAATGCTTCCCTCGATTGGTACTGCATGCAGTGCTAGATCATGATCATCTTGAGCTTCCTCAGCTGGCATCGGTGGCGCCTCTAACATCAATAGTGGTGCGGGCTGAATTTGCTCTACTAGTGGGGCTTCGATCACTGGCACCTCTTGGTCTCCTTGGCCATCTCCATTGCCTTCCATAGGTTCTTCAGTTTTGTACCCCTGTGCGTTATACTCAACGGATTTCGAGTCAGTTAGTATACCCAGTTCATCTTCCTCAGAATCAGATAATAATACTATCACGAGGTTATGATCCATCTGAAATATACATGTTTTTAGTATGAGGAAAAATATATTAGTTCGTATGACACTTTTATCAGATACATGAACCAAAAGTTATAGTTTAGGACCTTTAGAATATCCTAATTCTCTATAACCATTGGATCTGATACCAATCTGTCACACCCCGCCAAAATCGTTGCGGAAGAACGAGGGGTGACTATCATGGATCGAAACAATGGCTATATCGAACAACGTCTACATATTTTTAGTAAACACAATTTATTACACAACGATGTTACAATGTACTTTTATTACATTTAAACAAAATAAGACATAAAGGAGTTCCATAACATTTGGATTTTATTTTAAAACATATGCAATAATTTACTAAAACTAGTCCCGTTTCCTCTTAACACATCCGACCCAGTAATCCTTCTATTCTGCTGCCCTTTTACCTGAGATTAACATTTTCTTTGAAAGTCAACATAAAGTTGATGAATTCACAGGTTTTATAACTCGATAAAACAAGGTTTATTCTTTAAAACAAGTTTAAAGCAATGAATCAAATGTGCACCAGATAATTATTATTGTATGTTTCAACAATAATGTGTAATCATTACCATGAGCCTTATAACGCTACTTGACCTAGCATAATATCGAACACGAAATGACTAATCAAGTACGCGTTGGTCTCCTACCACTGTTAGTGCTACTAACGACAAGTAGGGTCATCACACTCAATGGATCCATCCCTAATTATCACGTTTTACCAATAAATTAACGTTATAAGATGAAGGGGACTTCGAGCTTGCTCAACTAGATAAACAACTCATGTAATAATTCAAAAACAAGTAAAATATGTTAATCTCGCCCGGTAAACATGTTGAAAAGGGGCCGTGAACTCACAATGATCAGCAATTGGTTGTGCGTCTTGAATATTTGATTTATTTTCTTAGACGGGTCCTAAAATTATAATAAAGGAAACTTAATATCTAAGCATGATCATAGATTAATATAATTCATCCAATTCGTTTTAGATTTATTTTGCAGGGCGAATTTTGTAGATTAATCTCGTCGACTGATTAAACATTTTCTGAAATGTAAAAATGGTACAATATGTAATTAAGTTCAATTAATTATTTAAATTAAAAACAATTTAATAACACAGTTTATGTTTTTATTTCACCTACGTGAGTTTAAAAAAAATTGAAATAAATGTTCAATTAATTACAAACTATTTGGCAAGCTCTTAATTTTAATAATATATGGACGGAAGATTATGTCTTTCATTTAAATCCCATGACTCTTTATAATATAGAATTTATGTTAATTTTAAATCTCCATGTTTTACGAAACCGTCCATTTAACCATAAGTTTTTATTTTATAGCCTAGACTTTCATTAAATAAGTTTCTACAACAATTTGGTGGCGTACCTAGAACCACAATTTGGTGGCGTACCTAGAACCACCAAGCAAAACTGATATCTACAACAACATGATAGACTTCATCAAAAGATCTCACCTTCATCACGCACTCACTGTTGAAGCAGAAATATTTGAAGAAGTCATGGAAGATTTTTGGTCTCATGCTAGGGTTACCGAAGGCGAAGATGGTAGTGAAAAGACTGTGTCGAAGGTTCAGGGAACAGAAGTGGAAATTAATGAAGCAAAAGTGCGAAATTTGTTGAAATTAAGGGATGACAATGGATATGAAGTGGTCGACTCCAAGAAATATCTTCGACTATTCAGGGATATTGGATACGGTGGTTCCCTGCAAAGCAAAACTATCAAGAAAGGGCAATTACCCTACAAATGGAGGTTCTTGGCCCATATAATTTTGGTGTGCCTATCTCCAAAGAAGGGTGGATTTGACGATCTTGCAAGTGAACAGGCTTCCGCCTTCTATGCTGTGGTAAAAGATTTAATAACTAATTATTTAATTACTTAATTTAATATATAATATAGTTTATTAAGTTAGATCTATCTATATCTATCTATACTATCTTATATCTTATATATCTTATCTTATCTTATATATATAATAAAAGAAACGTCTTTGGCATCACAATTTGCCATGTGGCACCACCACATTCATCCTCAACAATTTTTCCCCCGCCAATTCTCCTAATTATGGAAGTGATTTGTATTTCTAATTTTTTATTTATTGCATTCCGAAATATCTATACAATATATCTAATATACTATATATATAATAAAAGAAAAGTTTTTGTAGCATCACGATATATTGCCATGTGGCACCACCACATTCATCCTCAACAATTTTTCCCGCCAATTCTCCTAATTATGGAAGTGATTTGTATTTCTAATTTTTTATTTATTGCATTCGGAATTATTTAATAACCAATTATTTAATTACTAAAGATATAAAAATACATAATTGTCGTAGATTATGATTGTATTTATAGTTTTTTTTTAAAAAGTCACCCGTGTAACACACGGGGATAAAAAACTAGTATACTATATAATAAACAAAAAATTTGGTCATAGTTTAATTAATAAAAAAAACCTTGACATCACCACAA
>JBCNJP010000010.1:60285405-60383264 GCA_039602395.1 Deinandra increscens subsp. villosa | reverse complement strand
TTGACCATGTGGACAACATCTTGATGCTTATTTCATGACACAAAAAGAAAAAAAATAAGTGTGAAATTCAAATTGAGAAGTCACTGTGTATACATGTGTTCATTTTGCAAAGATTTAAACTTGTTTGATTTTATTATTTGTCAAATGATCGGACTTTCTCTGCGTGTCCACGCAGCTGACCTGATCGTTGTTCGTTTGACGTTCTGCTTTATTTTATTTGGTGTTTCGTATAACTCATCGGACTTTCTCTGCGTGTACGAGAGTACCGACCTGATTGTTGTTTAAATAACTTAAAGTAAATTTAGGTCTGGTTAGATGATATCAGCGGACTGAGTACCCAGAGACCTTATTTCTCATTGTGTCCTTGAACGATCCCGATTCAACTTACCAATATTATACTGCTCTATGATGAGCGCACGTTCCCGTCTTATGTGGTGAAATAGTAGTCAAAAAAGTAAAATCGTGTTTATAAATTTAAAAGCATAACAACTATAAAGGTATTGATAATATTGTCATATTTTTATGTATACCACACGAACACCAAGCTTTTTAGCGTCGTTGCCGGGGACACAAACAAGGAATTTGAGAAAAGTCCAAGTTAGCAGCCTACCCATTTATTTTTCTTAGTTATTTTACTTTAGTTAAAATTTTCTTTATTTTTTTTTAGTTTTAATCTTTTATCTCTTTCTTCTAAAACATCTATCTTTTCCCTGAGAAGTATTTCAAGGATGAATAACAATCCGAAGGAATATTTCGATTATAATGATGGATGGCCTCAGTCTATGTGGTGCAAAATCTTCGATGATCCCCATTACTCTCGGGACTGGTACATAATAGTAAGGTTACATGCATTCCTGCAAGTGGTTGAGCCACAAGAAGAAAATCCAAGCCCTCGTTATAGTTCTTTGTCTGCCGTTCATTCTTTCTGATCAATCTGTTCGTCTCTCGAAAGGAATAATCAATGACGTGTTTAGTTTTTGTCTATGGATTCTTCTTTTTCTCTTAAGCAAATCTTTAAATCCATGCTTGGCTAAATTTTTATACTTACTTGGGAAGTAACAAACCTTTGGTGGGTTGGTTAATGACTTTATATACTCGCTTAAGGTGTGTTTAACGATTTTATATGAACCTTTTTTTGTTGAAATTTTATTATTAACCTTTTTTGAACAAACTTGCTCTACGTATCACAGACCATTTGACGAGTCGAAATCTCATCAACTGGAATTGTGACACCCGGTTGGCGAACAATGCATGATCGTTCGGGTGACTCACGCCCCATGCTACATGATACATTCAGGGTCCTTATGTCTATGTAAGCAAACCCGGCTGACCACGCGTGTGTGTGCGGGCTGAAAGTATCTGATTGGGAAAGGGGGTTGGTAATATTGTGTCACTTCACGAAGCCGAAAGGTACGTGTTGGTGAACTTGGCTCTGACTACGATTTACACGCATGCGCGAGAGTGGTGTGTGGAAGAGACGGTTCTTATTCCCTCAACAAGATCATTGTCATATTACAATAATCTGGCACACATGGTTGTTCCCCTGCTGGTTCATGACGGCATGTCGAGTGTAACGGTTTTCTGACCAAGGAGCCCACAACTAAGTGGCATTACACCACTATATCTGTTTACTAGCACCACAGTTCCCCGTACCTCAAGGGGCGATCTTCCGAGAGAGTAGTGATACAAGATTTGAGGCTGAGAGGCGGTCTAGTTGCCTGCTAGTAAACAATCTTAAGAAAGGTTACAAACAATCACTTCACTCGCATTAACCACTGGAACGTGCTCCCGAGTAATATTAACTTCGATTTATATTTCATAAAAACTCCATCTTATTAGTTTTTTAATTTCTTTTAGTTTTCTTTATATTTAAATAACTTAAAGTAAATTTAGGTCTGGTTAGATGATATCAGCGGACTGAGTACCCAGAGACCTCATTTCTCATTGTGTCCTTGAACGATCCCGATTCCATTTACCAATATTATACTGCTCTATGATGAGCGCACTTTCCCGTCTTATGTGGTGAAATAGTAGTCAAAAAATGTAAAATCGTGTTTATAAATTTAAAAGCATAACAACTATAAAGGAATTGATAATATTGTCATATTTTTATGTATACCACACGAACACCAAGCTTTTTAGCGTCGTTGCCGGGGACACAAACAAGGAATTTGAGAAAAGTCCAAGTTAGCAGCCTACCCATTTATTTTTCTTAGTTATTTTACTTTAGTTAAAATTTTCTTTATTTTTTTTAGTTTTAATCTTTTATCTCTTTCTTCTAAAACATCTATCTTTTCCCTGAGAAGTATTTCAAAGATGAATAACAATCCGAAGGAATATTTCGATTATAATGATGGATGGCCTCAGTCTATGTGGTGCAAAATCTGCGATGATCCCCATTACTCTCGGGACTGGTACATAATAGTAAGGTTACATGCATTCCTGCAAGTGGTTGAGCCACAAGAAGAAAATCCAAGCCCTCGTTATAGTTCTTTGTCTGCCGTTCATTCTTTCTGATCAATCTGTTCGTCTCTCGAAAGGAATAATCAATGACGTGTTTAGTTTTTGTCTATGGATTCTTCTTTTTCTCTTAAGCAAATCTTTAAATCCATGCTTGGCTAAATTTTTATACTTACTTGGGAAGTAACAAACCTTTGGTGGGTTGGTTAATGACTTTATATACTTGCTTAAGGTGTGTTTAACGATTTTATGATGAACCTTTTTTTTGTTGAAATTTTATTATTAACCTTTTATGAACAAACTTGCTCTACGTATCACAGACCATTTGACGAGTCGAAATCTCATCAACTGGAATTGTGACACCCGGTTGGCAAACAATGCATGATCGTTCGGGTGACTCACGCCCCATGCTACATGATACATTCAGGGTCCTTATGTCTATGTAAGCAAACCCGGCTGACCACGCGTGTGTGTGCGGGCTGAAAGTATCTGATTGGGAAAGGGGGTTGGTAATATTGTGTCACTTCACGAAGCCGAAAGGTACGTGTTGGTGAACTTGGCTCTGACTACGATTTACACGCATGCGCGAGAGTGGTGTGTGGAAGAGACGGTTCTTATTCCCTCAACAAGATCATTGTCATATTACAATAATCTGGCACACATGGTTGTTCCCCTGCTGGTTCATGACGGCATGTCGATGTGTAACGGTTTTCTGACCAAGGAGCCCACAACTAAGTGGCATTACACCACTATATCTGTTTACTAGCACCACAGTTCCCCGTACCTCAAGGGGCGATCTTCCGAGAGAGTAGTGATACAAGATTTGAGGCTGAGAGGCGGTCTAGTTGCCTGCTAGTAAACAATCTTAAGAAAGGTTACAAACAATCACTTCACTCGCATTAACCACTGGAACGTGCTCCCGAGTAATATTAACTTCGATTTATATTTCATAAAAACTCCATCTTATTAGTTTTTTAATTTCTTTTAGTTTTCTTTATATTTAAATAACTTAAAGTAATTTTAGGTCTGGTTAGATGATATCAGCGGACTGAGTACCCAGAGACCTCATTTCTCATTGTGTCCTTGAACGATCCCGATTCCATTTACCAATATTATACTGCTCTATGATGAGCGCACTTTCCCGTCTTATGTGGTGAAATAGTAGTAAAAAAAGTAAAATCGTGTTTATAAATTTAAAAGCATAACAACTATAAAGGTATTGATAATATTGTCATATTTTTATGTATACCACACGAACACCAAGCTTTTTAGCGTCGTTGCCGGGGACACAAACAAGGAATTTGAGAAAAGTCCAAGTTAGCAGCCTACCGGTTTATTTTTCTTAGTTATTTTACTTTAGTTAAAATTTTCTTTATTTTTTTTTAGTTTTAATCTTTTATCTCTTTCTTCGAAAACATCTATCTTTTTCCGGAGAAGTATTTCAAGGATGAATAACAATCCGAAGGAATATTTCGATTATAATGATGGATGGCCTCAGTCTATGTGGTGCAAAATCTGCGATGATCCACATTACTCTCGGGACTGGTACATAATAGTAAGGTTACATGCATTCCTGCAAGTGGTTGAGCCACAAGAAGAAAATCCAAGCCCTCGTTATAATTCTTTGTCTGCCGTTCCTTCTTTCTGATCAATATGTTCGTCTCTCGAAAGGAATAATCAATGATGTATTTAGTTTTTGTCTATGGATTCTTCTTTTTCTCTTAAGCAAATCTTTAAATCCATGCTCGGCTAAATTTTTATTTTTACTTGGGAAGTAATAAACCTTTGGTGGGTTGGTTAATAACTTTATATACTTGCTTAAGGTGTGTTTAACGATTTTATGAGAACCTTTTTTTGTTGACATTTTATTATTAACCTTTTTTGAACAAACTTGCTCTACGTATCATAGACCATTTGACGAGTCGAAATCTCATCAACAGGAATTGTGACACCCGATTGGCGAATAATGCATGATCGTTCGGGTGACTCACGCCCCATGCTACATGATACATTCAGGGTCCTTATGTCTATGTAAGCAAACCCAGCTGACCACGCGTGTGTGTGCGGGCTGAAAGTATCTGATTGGGAAAGGGGGTTGGTAATATTGTGTCACTTGATGAAGCCGAAAGGTACGTTCTTGTGAAATTGGCTCTGATTATGATTTACACGAATGCGCGAGAGCGGTGTGTGGAAGAGACGGTTCTTAGTCCCTTAAAAAGATCATAGTCATATTACAATAATCTGGCACACATGGTTGTTCCCCTGCTGGTTCATGACGGCATGTCGAGTGTAAGGGTTTTCTGACCAAGGAGCCCACAACTAAGTGGCATTACACCACTATATTTGTTTACTAGCACCACAGTTCCCTGTACCTCAAGGGGCGATCGTCCGAGAGAGTAGTGATACAAGATTTGAGGCTGAGAGGCGGTCTAGTTGCCTGCTAGTAAACAATCTTAAGAAAGGTTACAAACAATCACTTCACTCGCATTAACCACTGGATCGTGCTCCCGAGTAATATTAACTTCGATTTATATTTCATAAAAACTCCATCTTATTAGTTTTTTAATTTCTTTTAGTTTTCTTTATATTTAAATAACGTAAAGTAAATTTAGGTCTGGTTAGATGAAATCAGCGGACTGAGTACCCAGAGACCTCATTTCTCATTGTGTCCTTGAACGATCCCTATTCAACTTACCAATATTATACTGCTTTATGATGAGCGCACGTTCCCGTCTTATGTGGTGAAATAGTAGTCAAAAACGTAAAATCGTGTTTATAAATTTAAGAGCATAACAACTATAAAGGTATTGATAATATTGTCAAATTTTTATGTATACCACACGAAACCCAAGCTTTTTAGCGTCGTTGCCGGGGACACAAACAAGGAATTTGAGAAAAGTCCAAGTTAGCAGCCTACCCATTTATTTTTCTTAGTTATTTTACTTTAATTAAAATTTTCTTTATTTTTTTTTCAGTTTTAATCTTTTATCTCTTTCTTCTAAAACATCTATCTTTTCCCTGAGAAGTATTTCAAGGATGAATAACAATCCGAAGGAATATTTCGATTATAATGATGGATGGCCTCAGTCTATGTGGTGCAAAATATGCGATGATCCCCATTACTCTCGGGACTGGTACATAATAGTAAGGTTACAAGCATTCCTGCAAGTGGTTGAGCCACAAGAAGAAAATCCAAGCCCTCGTTATAGTTCTTTGTCTGCCGTTCATTCTTTCTGATCAATCTGTTCGTCTCTCGAAAGGAATAATCAATGACGTGTTTAGTTTTTCTCTATGGATTCTTATTTTTCTCTTAAGCAAATCTTTAAATCCATGCTTGGCTAAATTTTTATATTTACTTGGGAAGTAACAAACCTTTGGTGGGTTGGTTAATGACTTTATATACTTGCTTAAGGTGTGTTTAACGATTTTATGAGAACCTTTTTTTGTTGAAATTTTATTATTAACCTTTTATGAACAAACTTGCTCTACGTATCACAGACCATTTGACGAGTCGAAATCTCATCAACTGGAATTGTGACACCCGGTTGGCAAACAATGCATGATCGTTCGGGTGACTCACGCCCCATGCTACATGATACATTCAGGGACCTTATGTCTATGTAAGCAAACCCGGCTGACCACACGTGTGTGTGCGGGCTCAAAGTATCTGATTGGGAAAGGGGGTTGGTAATATTGTCTCACTTCACGAAGCCGAAAGGTACGTGTTGGTGAACTTGGCTCTGACTACGATTTACACGCATGCGCGAGAGTGGTGTGTGGAAGAGACGGTTCTTAGTCCCTTGAAAAGATCATAGTCATATTACAATAATCTGGCACACATGGTTGTTCCCCTGCTGGTTCATGACGGCATGTCGAGTGTAAGGGTTTTCTGACCAAGGAGCCCACAACTAAGTGGCATTACACCACTATATTTGTTTACTAGCACCACAGTTCCCTGTACCTCAAGGGGCGATCGTCCGAGAGAGTAGTGATACAAGATTTGAGGCTGAGAGGCGGTCTAGTTGCCTGCTAGTAAACAATCTTAAGAAAGGTTACAAACAATCACTTCACTCGCATTAACCACTGGAACGTGCTCCCGAGTAATATTAACTTCGATTTATATTTAATAAAAACTCCATCTTATTAGTTTTTTAATTTCGTTTAGTTTTCTTTATATTTAAATAACTTAAAGTAAATTTAGGTCTGGTTAGATGAAATCAGCGGACTGAGTACCCAGAGACCTCATTTCTCATTGTGTCCTTGAACGATCCCTATTCAACTTACCAATATTATACAGCTTTATGATGAGCGCACGTTCCCGTCTTATGTGGTGAAATAGTAGTCAAAAACGTAAAATCGTGTTTATAAATTTAAGAGCATAACAACTATAAAGGTATTGATAATATTGTCAAATTTTTTTGTATACCACACGAAACCCAAGCTTTTTAGCGTCGTTGCCGGGGACACAAACAAGGAATTTGAGAAAAGTCCAAGTTAGCAGCCTACCCGTTTATTTTTCTTAGTTATTTTACTTTAATTAAAATTTTCATTATTTTTTTTTTCAGTTTTAATCTTTTATCTCTTTCTTCTAAAACATCTATATTTTCCCTAAGAAGTATTTCAAGGATGAATAACAATCCGAAGGAATATTTCGATTATAATGATGGATGGCCTCAGTCTATGTGGTGCAAAATCTGCGATGATCCCCATTACTCTCGGGACTGGTACATAATAGTAAGGTTACAAGCATTCCTGCAAGTGGTTGAGCCACAAGAAGAAAATCCAAGCCCTCGTTATAGTTCTTTGTCTGCCGTTCATTCTTTCTGATCAATCTGTTCGTCTCTCGAAAGGAATAATCAATGACGTGTTTAGTTTTTGTCTATGGATTCTTCTTTTTCTCTTAAGCAAATCTTTAAATCCATGCTTGGCTAAATTTTTATATTTACTTGGGAAGTAACAAACCTTTGGTGGGTTGGTTAATGACTTTATATACTTGCTTAAGGTGTGTTTAACGATTTTATGAGAACCTTTTTTTGTTGAAATTTTATTATTAACCTTTTATGAACAAACTTGCTCTACGTATCACAGACCATTTGACGAGTCGAAATCTCATCAACTGGAATTGTGACACCCGGTGGGCAAACAATGCATGATCGTTCGGTGACTCACGCCCCATGCTACATGATACATTCAGGGACCTTATGTCTATGTAAGCAAACCCGGCTGACCACACGTGTGTGTGCGGGCTCAAAGTATCTGATTGGGAAAGGGGGTTGGTAATATTGTCTCACTTCACGAAGCCGAAAGGTACGTGTTGGTGAACTTGGCTCTGACTACGATTTACACGCATGCACGAGAGTGGTGTGTGGAAGAGACGGTTCTTATTCCCTCAACAAGATCATTGTCATATTACAATAATCTGGGACACATGGTTGTTCCCCTGCTAGTTCATGACGGCATGTCGAGTGTAATGGTTTTCTGACCAAGGAGCCCACAACTAAGTGGCATTACACCACTATATTTGTTTACTAGCACCACAATTCCCCGTACCTCAAGGGGCGATCTTCTGAGAGAGTAGTGATACAAGATTTGAGGCTGAGATGCAGTCTAGTTGCCTGCTAGTAAACAATCTTAAGAAAGGTTACAAACAATCACTTCACTCGCATTAACCACTAGAACGTTCTCCCGAGTAATATTAACTTCGATTTATATTTCATAAAAACCCCATCTTATTAGTTTTTTAGTTTCTTTTAGTTTTCTTTAGATTTAAATAACTTAAAGTAAATTTAGATCTGGTTAGATGATATCTGCGGACTGAGTACCTAGAGACCTCATTTCTCATTGTGTCCTTGAACGATCCCGATTCCATTTACCAATATTATACTGCTCTATGATGAGTGCACTTTCCCGTCTTGTGTGGTGAAATAGTAGTCAAAAAAGTAAAATCGTGTTTATAAATTTAAAAGCATAACAACTAGAAAGGTATTGATAATATTGTCATATTTTTATGTATACCACATGAACACCAAGTTTTTAGCGTCGTTGCTAGGGACACAAACAAAGAATTTGAGAAAAGTCCAAGTTAGCAGCCTACCCGTTTATTTTTCTTAGTTATTTTACTTTAGTTAAAATGTTCTTTATTTTCTTTTTTAGTTTTAATCTTTTATCTCTTTCTTCTAAAACATCTATCTTTTTCCTGAGAAGTATTTCAAGGATGAATAACAATCCGAAGGAATATTTCGATTATAATGATGGATGTCCTCAGTCTATGTGGTGCAAAATCTGCGATGATCCCCATTACTCTCGGGACTGGTACATAATAGTAAGGTTACATGCATTCCTGCAAGTGGTTGCGCCACAAGAAGAAAATCCAAGCCCTCCTTATAGTTCTTTCGCTGCCGTTCATTCTTTCTGATCAATCTGTTCGTCTCTCGAAAGGAATAATCAATGACGTGTTTAGTTTTTGTCTATGGATTCTTCTTTTTCTCTTAAGCAAATCTTTAAATCCATGCTTGGCTAAATTTTTATATTTACTTGGGAAGTAACAAACCTTTGGTGGGTTGGTTAATGACTTTATATACTTGCTTAAGGTGTGTTTAACGATTTTATGAGAACCTTTTTTTGGTTGAAATTTTATTATTAACCTTTTTTGAACAAACTTGCTCTACGTATCACAGACCATTTGACGAGTCGAAATCTCATCAACTGGAATTGTGACACCCGGTTGGCAAACAATGCATGATCGTTCGGGTGACTCACGCCCCATGCTACATGATACATTCAGGGTCCTTATGTCTATGTAAGCAAACCCGGCTGACCACGCGTGTGTGTGAGGGCTGAAAGTATCTGATTGGGAAAGGGGGTTGGTAATATTGTTTCACTTCACGAAGCCGAAAGGTACGTGTTGGTGAACTTGGCTCTGACTACGATTTACACGCATGCGCGAGAGTGGTGATTGGAAGAGACGGTTCTTATTCCCTCAACAAGATCATTGTCATATTACGATAATCTGGCACACATGGTTGTTCCCCTGCTAGTTCATGACGGCATGTCGAGTGTAACGGTTTTCTGACCAAGGAGCCCACAACTAAGTGGCATTACACAACTATATCTGTTTACTAGCACCACAGTTCCCCGTACCTCAAGGGGCGATCTTCCGAGAGAGTAGTGATACAAGTTTTGAGGTTGAGAGGCGGTCTAGTTGCCTGCTAGTAAACAATCTTAAGAAAGGTTACAAACAATCACTTCACTCGCATTAACCACTGGAACGTGCTCCCGAGTAATATTAACTTCGATTTATATTTCATAAAAACTCCATCTTATTAGTTTTTTAATTTCTTTTAGTTTTCCTTATATTTAAATAACTTAAAGTAAATTTAGATCTGGTTAGATGATATCAGCGGACTGAGTACCCAGAGACCTCATTTCTCATTGTGTCCTTGAACGATCCCGATTCCATTTACCAATATTATACAGCTCTATGATGAGCGCACTTTCCCGTCTTATGTGGTGAAATAGTAGTAAAAAAAGTAAAATCGTGTTTATAAATTTAAAAGCATAACAACTAGAAAGGTATTGATAATATTGTCATATTTTTATGTATACCACACGAACACCAAGCTTTTTAGCGTCGTTGCCGGGGACACAAACAAAGAATTTGAGAAAAGTCCAAGTTAGCAGCCTACCCGTTTATTTTTCTTAGTTATTTTAATTTAGTTAAAATTTTCTTTATTTTTTTTAGTTTTAATCTTTTATCTCTTTCTTCTAAAACATCTATCTTTTTCCGGAGAAGTATTTCAAGGATGAATAACAATCCGAAGGAATATTTCGATTATAATGATGGATGGCCTCAGTCTATGTGGTGCAAAATCTGCGATGATCCCTATTACTCTCGGGACTGGTACATAATAGTAAGGTTACATGCATTCCTGCAAGTGGTTGAGCCACAAGAAGAAAATCCAAGCCCTCCTTATAGTTCTTTGTCTGCCGTTCATTCTTTCAGATCAATCTGTTCGTCTCTCGAAAGGAATAATCAATGACGTGTTTAGTTTTTGTCTATGGATTCTTCTTTTTCTCTTAAGCAAATCTTTAAATCCATGCTTGGCTAAATTTTTATATTTACTTGGGAAGTAACAAACCTTTGGTGGGTTGGTTAATGACTTTATATACTTGCTTAAGGTGTGTTTAACGATTTTATGAGAACCTTTTTTTTGTTGAAATTTTATTATTAACCTTTTATGAACAAACTTGCTCTACGTATCACAGACCATTTGACGAGTCGAAATCTCATCAACTGGAATTGTGACACCCGGTTGGCAAACAATGCATGATCGTTCGGGTGACTCACGCCCCATGCTACATGATACATTCAGGGTCCTTATGTCTTTGTAAGCAAACCCGGCTGACCACGCGTGTGTGTGCGGGCTGAAAGTATCTGATTGGGAAAGGGGGTTGGTAATATTGTTTCACTTCACGAAGCCGAAAGGTACGTGTTGGTGAACTTGGCTCTGACTACGATTTACACGCATGCGCGAGAGTGGTGTGTGGAAGAGACGGTTCTTAGTCCCTTAAAAAGATCATTGTCATATTACAATAATCTGGCACACATGGTTGTTCCCCTGCTGTTTCACGACGGCATGTCGAGTGTAACGGTTTTCTGACCAAGGAGCCCTACAACTAAGTGGCATTACACCACTATATTTGTTTACTAGCACCACAGTTCCCCGTACCTCAAGGGGCGATCTTCTGAGAGAGTAGTGATACAAGATTTGAGGCTGAGATGCAGTCTAGTTGCCTGCTAGTAAACAATCTTAAGAAAGGTTACAAACAATCACTTCACTCGCATTAACCACTAGAACGTTCTCCCGAGTAATATTAACTTCGATTTATATTTCATAAAAACCCCATCTTATTAGTTTTTTAGTTTCTTTTAGTTTTCTTTAGATTTAAATAACTTAAAGTAAATTTAGATTTGGTTAGATGATATCTGCGGACTGAGTACCTAGAGACCTCATTTCTCATTGTGTCCTTGAACGATCCCGATTCAACTTACCAATATTATACTGCTCTATGATGAGCGCACGTTCCCGTTTTATGTGGTGAAATAGTAGTCAAAAAAGTAAAATCGTGTTTATAAATTTAAAAGCATAACAACTATAAAGGTATTGATAATATTGTCATATTTTTATGTATACCACACGAACACCAAGCTTTTTAGCGTCGTTGCCGGGGACACAAACAAGGAATTTGAGAAAAGTCCAAGTTAGCAGCCTACCCATTTATTTTTCTTAGTTATTTCACTTTAGTTAAAATTTTCTTTATTTTTTTTTTTGTTTTAATCTTTTATCTCTTTCTTCTAAAACATCTATCTTTTCCCTGAGAAGTATTTCAAGGATGAAAAACAATCCGAAGGAATATTCGATTATAATGATGGATGGCCTCAGTCTATGTGGTGCAAAATCTGCGATGATCCCCATTACTCTCGGGACTGGTACATAATAGTAAGGTTACATGCATTCCTGCATGTGGTTGAGCCACAAGAAGAAAATCCAAGCCTCGTTATAGTTCTTTGTCTGCCGTTCATTCTTTCTGATCAATCTGTTCGTCTCTCGAAAGGAATAATCAATGACGTGTTTAGTTTTTGTCTATGGATTCTTCTTTTTCTCTTAATCAAATCTTTAAATCCATGCTTGGCTAAATTTTTATACTTACTTGGGAAGTAACAAACCTTTGGTGGGTTGGCTAAATTTTTTGTTGAAATTTTATTATTAAGCTTTTTTGAACAAACATGCTCTATGTATCACAGACCATTTGACAAGTCGAAATCTCATCAAATGGATTTGTGACACCCGGTTGGCAAACAATGCATGATCGTTCGGGTGACTCACGCCCCATGCTACATGATACATTCAGGGTCCTTATGTCTATGTAAGCAAACCCAGATGACCACGCGTGTGTGTGCGGGCTGAAAGTATCTGATTGGGAAAGGGGGTTGGTAATATTGTGTCATTTCACGAAGCCGAAATGTACGTGTTGGTGAACTTGGCTCTGATTACGATTTGCACGCATGCGTGAGAGCGGTGTGTGGAAGAGACAGTTCTTAGTCCCTTAAAAAAATCATTGTCATATTACAATAATCTGGCACACATGGTTGTTCCCCTGCCATTTCACGACAGCATGTCGAGTGTAACGGTTTTCTGACCAAGGAGCCCTACAACTAAGTGGCATTACACCACTATATTTGTTTACTAGCACCACAGTTCCCTGTACCTCAAGGGGCGATCTTCCGAGAGAGTAGTGATACAAGATTTGAGGCTGAGAGGCGGTCTAGTTGCCTGGTAGTAAACAATCTTAAGAAAGTTTACAAATAATCACTTCACTCGCATTATGTGGCGACCGTAAAAATTTTCCTTTCTTTCCCCAGCAACTACAGCTACGACGATAGCCGAGGCTGCGAACGCTACAATGCAAGAATAATTTTCGGGACGAAAATTCCATTTACAAGGGGATGATGTGACATCCGAGAATTCCAAGGTTAACTTCCGTTAGACAATCTCCGTTAGTTACATTATAAGTATTAACTTAGTAACTAATGCTTAACTAGGCCGAATACGTCCACGACCTTTGGTTGATCACCGAACCCGTCCATATGTGCTATGTGTTTATTTATTTGTTGTCATTATGTGCAATGTGATTTAAACGCATGATTTAGTATTGATAATAGAATGTCAATTGACCCCTTTTGGTTTCCAGCGAATCTACAGGATGTGGCGACCCTAAAACTTTTGCTTTCTTTCCCCAGCAACTATAGCAACGACGACAGCCGAGGCTGCGAACGCTACAATGCAAGAATAATTTTCGGGACGAAAATTCCATTTACAAGGGGATGATGTGACATTCGAGAATTCCAAGGTTAACTTCCGTTAGACAATCTCCGTTAGTTACATTATAAGTGTTAACTTAGTAACTAATGCTTAACTAGGCCGAATACGTCCACGACCTTTGGTTGATCACCGAACCCGTCAATATATGCTATGTGTTTATTTATTTATTGTCATTATGTGCAATGTGATTTAAACGCATGATTTAGTATTGATAATAGAATGTCAATTGACCCCTTTTGGTTACCAGCGAAACTACCGGGCGAAACTGTAGATTCGCTCGGTAGCCGACTAAACTGTTTGACTTACATGTGCTCAGAGTCAGTTTCGCTTGGCCAGCGAAACTGCCAGCGAAACTAGCCCCTGTTATATATATTTTATAAAACCCTAGTTACTTCCCATTTGCATCATTTCACACAAAACACACACCACTCTCCATCTGCTCTCTCGAGATTTCTGGCCATCCGAGAAAACCACCAAGAAACCATCATCTCATCTCATCCATTCGGACCCTAGATCGAATCGTGACTCCCAAAACTATTCTTCATGCATTTTCTATGTGTTTTACTTTAAAGCATGCTTAGATCTTTATAGAATCACTTGATCTTTTGATATGATGCTTAGGAATGCTAGATCTATTATAAAGTCTGCAACTTTACGTGTAAAATCAAACCATAATGAAGATTCATGCTAGTTAGGTCATTTTAGGTTTAAAATGTGTTTTTGGTGATTTGATGATGAAAATCCATGTTTAAAGTGTTAAAACTTACTGTTTACTGTTGGTAAATGATTATGTATGCTAAATATTGAATCACATGAAGTATGGAAGCTGTTAGATTGATTTTTAGGCTGATTTATGTGTTTTCCGCGACCAGCGAAACTGAGCTGTTCTCTGGGCGAAACTATACAGCGAAACTGTATAGATATTCATCCAGCGATACTATGTAGCGAAACTATAGTGTCGCCCACGAAACTATGTAGACCTGCTCGAACGAAACTATCGAGCGAACCAACCTAAACGAAAGTTCAAACCAGTTTCGAGCGAAGCTAGGCTAGCGAAACTGCGTCAGCAGTTTCGAGCGAAACTACTAAGCGAAACTGTGTCATCGGGTACTACCTAGCGAAAGTGCTGCTCGTGCACACAGCGAAACTGTGCAGCGAAACTGCATAGCGAAACTATAGCGAAACTGTTAGCGAAACTGAGACCAGACCAAAACCCAAACTTGTACAACTTGTTTGAATGTTATGCTATGACTTACTTGATTGTACAATAATGAAACATGCTTTGATTTCTGATCTATGTGAACCCTTGTTTATGATCAACCATCGGTGTCGTGTGTCGATATGTCGTGTCATAGTTCCAACGTGCTATGTTATGGGCCATAGTGACGTTAAGTTAAATATTAGACACAAAACTAATACTTAAGACCTAAACGTGTTCTTAGGTCTTCATTAAGCAAACAATATTTGGATTACTTAGCAAGTGTAGCAGTGCAACCAAAGGTGAGTGTCACTAACCCGTTTACTGTGAGCCTGTTTGGGACACACCGAATAACTCAATGAAAAACAATGCTGACAATCTTATGAGTTCTATGCACCTCACTGATGAACTTGAAAACTTAGGAGTGCTTGGCACCCACTTGATGAACTTAAAGTGTTTTATGGGAGACACTTGTGAAATACTCAAACAACTATTTCTAAAGCGAAACTGAAAATGTTTTCGGGATTCATGAGAACCCAAAGTAAACCATTTTAATATGGCTAGTGTAGGTTAAAGTCTAAACCACATGATATCACATGATTTCTAAGGATTGCCTTATAACTGAAAAAGTCCTCAACTTAATTGTGCCATTCACTACTACAAAAACTGGCATTCTTGACGTGCATTGCGCGTCAAGAAGGTGCCTTCTTGACACGCAAATGCGCGTCAAGGATGCGGGGGTCAAGAAGCTTCTTGACGCGCAAAATGCGTGTCAAGAAGCTCTTGACGCGCGAACAATGACACGCTATCCTTGACACTCCATTCTTGACACCCATTTTGCGCGTCAAGAAAGGGTGTCGTCTGTGATTAATATATTTTTATTTATAATATTTTTTTGTGTCGTCTGTTTATGACACGCAGATTTGCGTGTCATGCCTTTTATGACACTCATTCTTGCGTGTCATCCTTGTAAGTGTTTTTTTTTATTTTTTTCTAAAATTACTGATTTCCCTGTTAATAAATCATATTTCACAAAACCAAAATACAGAATAGCTGCTGTACCAAAACATTGCATTTCATACAAATAGCAATTGAAAATAATTCGATTTCATGTTCATCATACATGCAATTCGATCACAATGACAAAAGTAAAATGTTCAAAGTTTACATGCATATATATTGGATCACTACTACTACTTCTCGTCCGTGTAAATGAAGTGGCAAGCGTAGGTCAACCATTCTTCACGAATCTCATCAAAATCAGCATCTGTGTAAACATTACTATCTCCACCAATCTGTGTAAAAGATAAATTACGAGAAAAAATGATCATCAAAGATAAAGTTAATTAATTAAAATATGAGAAAGCTTACTTTGTTTTGTTCAAGGACTACAAGTCCTTGCCGAACCACCTCCTTCATAAATTTCAACACATAATAGCCACACTCTGTGATTCCTGGCTGGAGTGGACACTACACAAACAAAAGAACAAATGAACAGCAGAAAATTAAGAACAGCAGCCCTATTCACTATATGAACAACAGCAGGCCAGCATCAAATTAAAAGATATATAGAACAACAGCAAATTAAAAATAACAGCAGCCCTAAGTTTCACTTAAAGATCTTGAAGCTAGCACCTAACAGCTTTTATACCCTAAAGCTGGAAAAAAGAAGAATAACAGATACTTGAGGTGCAGTTTGGCCAAAAAACCTATTTTAGGACTTTCAATATCACATATTAAATATAAGAAGTTTTATAGGTTGATATTTGCTTAACATTTTAATGAACTAAAGTTATTTGCATGTATTTCTCATCTAATATTACTTCTACATCAATAACTGAAGCAAAACATCAAGAAACAAATATCAGAAAGTAACCACTGCTACAACACAAACAAAAGCAAGCATTAATGTGAGACCAGAAACATCGACTGAAAAAGAAAGCAAGCATAAACAAATGAAGTTCAATGCAATACATAAACAGTAGCAGATCAAGTTCAACTCATAAACTAAATTTTAAGGGGACAGAGAACATGTATCAACTACTAAAACATATATGTATAAACTTATATGTTTTAGTAGTTGATACATGTTCTCTGTATAGAACAGCAGCAAGTCAGCAACAGCAGCCTATAAGCATCAAGTCAGCAGATCAAGTTCAACTCATAAACTAAGTTATACAAATCTATAAGCATCAAATGTCCTTAAATAATAACAGCAGCAAATAAAGAACAGCCCTAGTCACTATATAGAACAGCAGCAAGTCGGCAACAGCAGCCTAAATTCTTACTTTCTTAATATAATTATAAACAGCAACAGAAATCAGCATTCAGACATTAAGAACAACAACAAATTAAGACACTATATGAACAGCAATATCATCCAAAATAGAGACGATATGAACAGCAATAGCATCCTAAATAGAGACTATGTGAACAGCAGATGTGAACAGCAGATGTGAACAGCAGCAGGCCAGCAGCAAATTACAGATTTAAAACACTAACAAATCATATTAAGAAAAAAACTAAGTTTCGGAACAATGTTTCCTTTATTATGTAATGTAATAAAAGGGGTTTATATTATAAACAAACATATAGTAAAAACTAAAAAGTAAAAGCACGAATAAAGAATCACCTAACATCTGGTAGCTTTTCCATTTCTGTGGCATATGCAAGGCTCAATTGCCCCTCATTACCATGATGCATGTGACCAAAGTCAAATACACATATCTGTACAAATCCCAATAATCAATATCTGAAAAATAAAGAGGATGTCATTTTGCTTACTATAACCAGTATATACAACACTATATACACGAGTAAATCGACCCGCGCCTTGCGGCGGGTCGTTAATTTGATTTTATGTTGCATGTCATAGTTTAAAGCATATATTAGCAGCTTCTAAGTAGTTACAAAAGGTTTGTTAAATGTGCCAATCCATAGCTACATTTACATTGAAAGGAACTGCTATCCCCACTAAAGACATTTACAAAAGATCATGATTACAACTTCTGCATTTAATATGATCAGTTTTTAGACAACTAAAATTGCAGCTTTCTGGGATTGCCTTTCTTTGGCTATTGACATAGATTCTTCAAAAGAGTTGTTGTAAGGAGAGAATAAGGATCAGGATTAGTTTTGTTGAAACAGAATGCTATGATATAAAATGGTTTTGAATGTCAATAAGTGGCTTCTATGTTTCTTTGTACCTCCTTAATGACAAATACACTTGTACATGATAAATGGAGGTGGACAACCTTTAAAGAGTTAGGAATTGCAATTTAAAAGTCTCAGGTAAAGCTGCAATTTACAATTTGTAGTATTATGACAAAACCTATATCTTTGTTATTAACTTTATGTTGCATCTATGTCTATTCCTACTTGATTAATATTAGATATAAGGGCCTGTTATGTGACAATTTTATATAACTAAAAAGATCAATCAACAAATATGCAAGCTTAAAAAGTCAATTTAACTTGAAGTTACAATGCATATTACCTGCACGGCTGCACATATACTTCTTTTTAGCAAACCAAAATTAGTCCCTTTTCATGCTAAAGGGGACACTTTTAGGCTTCCTTTTCTTTAGCTTTCTTGGCAAGGGTGGCATCTGTTTTTAAATGCGTGATGTAAAGATTGTTAAAAACATTTGCTGTAGGAAAAGTAAAAGAACTATTATTAAGATAATTGACATGACAAAGTGTTTTTTTTTTTTTGTACTGTTAGTTGTAAATGAAGATTGCAAGTTTAAAGACAGAAGTGAATACATGTTTCCTGAATAGCTTGTCTTTCCAGTGCCATGCCTGCGGGTGTCATAGGAGCTGAAGAACTGTCATGTATCATGGTGTCAGTGGATGTGAACTGAATGGCAGTTGTACTTGCAGAGAATATTAAGAATTTTGATTATGAAACATGAAGAAAAATATTATTTAGCATTTATTTATGGCTCGGATCAGAATGGAACACTGTGAGATGTATCATTTTACGGCTCAATTGGCAAAACGCCAGCTGTGAGAGGCACAGGTCCCCACCTCGGTGAAGATCTATTACCAAAACATCATAGTCTCTAAATTTCACTTTAGATATTTGGAAAATCATCATTGCCATATTCTATACCAAGCCAACAAAGCAACCATAATGATCACATTCATCCTAATAGCCGTCAAAACATCATGATGATCTAAATCAACATGACCATAAAAAAAATACAATTAGACTAAAAATACAGTTTAGCAAAATGCAATAAAAAACTAAACCAAAAACACCATTTTCCATAGCTTTAATATATTGTACTACGTATAACCCAATATGTGTGTTAGTTTAATACAAAATATAATATTACAATTAACAACTTTCATATAAAGAGTTGGTTTAACCACACAAACCATAACATGAGTTTAGCAACGGATGAAATTTATGCTACCTGCAAGTGATGTCGCAATGGAAAGCCGGAAAGCATACCAAATGATTACCAAACCCTACAAAATAACCAACTCTATTCTTCATAAAGAGTGGAAGAATATGTTTCAGGTAAAAACAGGGCTTCGCCTCTTTTGGAATATCAACATCTGTCACCTGCATAGTTTCAACATAAATTCAAGAAATCAAATATTTTTCACCACAATACACATTAGAAAGAAAAAAAAAGCCTTGAATGAGATAAATTACAAACCAAGATCCAGTGACCGTAACTCCTATGGCAATTCCTTCACTATATGCGTGCCATTTCCTCTATTGAAGTTTCAAAAATTAGAACAAACACAATGAGATTACATATTCATAGTCAAACTTGAACATAAGAACACACAAACAACTCTTGGTAAAAAATACCCCATTAGATTAACATATCCTTTAGCTGTTATTTTTTTTTTTTGATTCTTAACCTGCACAAAGAATCTCCTCCTTTCACATATTTAAAGGCAACATATATATGGTTTTTGAAGGTTAGACATCATACATACATACATAAACACCTCTCCAATAACATAAGGTTAAAATGAAATCACATTTGCTTCTAAAAACAGTAGGAACCTGCATTCAAAAGTCATCTACACAATACTTCTGTGATTGTGTTAAAAACAAAAACCATAACTTACACAGTTACGTATCTCATATATATTCCATATTTTCATTCAACCTACTGCTCCGGTACAAATCCTAATGCATACTGGTAATTTGAATGCGTATTCTTCTCACAAATCAAACATAAACTTTAATTGATATATTCCATATGAAGTCACTGCTCTTGTAAGAGATAGGTAACTGCATTGGAACTCGGTCCACTCGGATATGGACATATTCAGTTAGCCAAACCTATAACCAAATCTATATTCCCTTACCATTTAATTTGAGATTAAAGAAAGAATATTATCATGTTCTTCTATCTATCATCTTAATCAACCGTGAATAATGGTGATAATAATAGCCATAAAACAAAGACATCAGAACCATTTGTCTTCCTTGATGCAGCAATGTTGAATTTCTAATTAAGATAAACACAAAATCTCAGATGATTCCAATAACCTTGAATCTAACATATCGAATTACTTTCTACTCATTAAACTACTTAAATTAGCAGGTAGCCATTTGACAAATCTATCCTTCCTCGTTAGGTTTCCGGTGTCCTTAACACCACCGCAATCCCACCAATCGGAATAAAAAATATAGATCTAATATTTCTATTTCTACAGTAACTAATTAGAAAACGCACAAATAATCGCAGCGATGAGAAATTACCGGCACAAAGCTACTGGAATTGACGGTGAGGAGGGAGATCTCATCGACCTTAGGCCGGAAGACCGAAAGACCGAAAGTTATGAGTTCGAGGATGATAAATAGATTAGCGCCCCGAAATACTGTGATTCACGGTCTGGAAAAACCCTAGCATCGACGACGATCGCCGAATCTCTTCAACGACGGTTGATCTCTCTCCGGAGTCCGGATAAGTCAATGACCGGAATGGTGCGATGGAGAATCGATTAACCAGAAGAAGAAATCGGAGTCTATTAGGGTTTTCGCGTGTGGTGCGATGGAGAATCGATTAATCAGATGAAGCAGAAATCGATTTTGTGTGTGAGCGGATGATGGAGCAGAGATGGAGAATCGTTTTTGTGTGGGCGAATGAAAATTTAGGAGGAGCGGGAGATGATATAGGGATTTTGGCGCTCAATGAAAATAATGAAAATTTAGGGCAAATCAGAAGAGGGAAAATATAATAAAAGACGACGGATTCCGTACACCAGCTTCTTGACACTCATATTATAAGTGTCCTCCGTGTTTTTTTTTTTGAAATATGACAGAAATTCTTGACACTCAAAAATGCGCGTCATGAATTGTTAGGAATTACCTATAATTGACATTTTATTTTGACACTTCAGTTTTTGCACGTCAAGAATCATCGAGTGTCATCGTTCGCGTGTCAAGGAAAGCAGTTTTTGTAGTAGTGATTAATTGTAAAGCGAGGGGATGTTGGGTAGATCTACTGGAATCTGACAAACTCCGCCTCGTGACACTGGAGGTGCACGGAGGTACAATATCAGCCTATCTGACCGTGATCCCGAGAGGACACAGGGGAGGCAAGGCCGCGATGACGTAGGTCCCCAAAACAAAATAGATAATGGCGATGCCACTACAATATCAGTCAGCTTTGGTACAAACTTCCTTAGTGCATGGAACAACGGATTAGCTACCCGCGATATCGGTTGAGCACTTTAACTATACAAAAACTAGTACATACCCGATAACGTATGTTACGGACATTACTTTTACTAACCCACAATACTATGATTTTGGATATCACTAAGCATTGCTTTTCACAAATAAATATTTCATAAGTATATGTTGACACGATTATGATTATGAGACCGGGCCACTGCATGACAAGCCCACCGTGAACTCACCAACCGTTAGGTTGTAAAACCATGGAGCGATGGATCGTTTGCTAATCACGTGATAATGAGATGAAGACAAGATCAAACAAGTAAATACAAATGGAATTTGTATTAATAAGCCTTGAGAGCACACACACAGAAACACACACAGAAGTGTAGAATATATCAAGTGTTCTTAACATTCTACACAAGCTACCTATTTATAGGTAACTTAGACTGGCCGGCGTATCACCCAGCGTATCAACTGATACGCTGCACCAACTGGTCCGGCGGACCATGTGGTACGCCCAGCAGCTTAACTAGACTCACACAAGCTCTAAACAGATACAATACACGAGACACAATGTAGCATAGGAATATGCTCTAACAAACTCCCCCTTAACGTGTAGTGTATCTATTCTAACTAAATCTCTAGTCTTCAATCTTCAACAATGTTGCATCCGATCGACAACTTGAAATCTTGTCAGAAATAGAGCTTGCATGGCTGGATCATTCTTGAATAAATCTTTGACCTTCAGGATCCACTTGTGAAAGATATAACAAACTCCCCCTTTCACCATGCTTGATTCTTGACACACAAAAACCTGCAACTTTAGAAGACAAAAGTGCGGATTTTCTTTGAATTTCCAAAAATAATTTAATCTTGGTGCAAAACTTCTCTTTGAGAATCCAAGATATTGATTTTGAAATTTTGATTTTGTATCAAGTGTTGATCAATCGAAAACAACTAAGAAATAAAATATTTTTGGCTTTTAGAAACTTTAGATCAAAACACACCTAAAATCTTTTTGATTTTTCAAAGCTAGGCTAAAACACACCAAAAATCTTTTTGCATTTTACTAAAATGGAAATATAAATGCAATACAAAATTACACTCTATTTTTGATATTTTGCGAGAAAGATCACGACACGAGATCATATCAGACATAATGCATCTAGCACATTTCAATTTCAGTCTTAATCAGCATGCAAGCCAAGATAATCGCAAATACAACATTTATGTTTATTTCAGCATGCACCAATCATTTTTTATCGTTTTCAGATATGCTTAAGGTAATTTTATCATGCACTGATAACTCGGCCTCCACTCTATCAGAAATACTGGCAAATCATCATATTTATCATATAAAACCAATGTTCTTAGAGATTTAATCAACCTTGATGAGTCATGCAAAAATATCAGAACCCTAAACAAACAACAATCAGGTCGGCCTTCTGAGCACGCAGAGAAAGTCCGATTGTTTAGGAAAATAAGAAATATAAAAATAAAGCCGAAATTGTATAATCCAACAACAATCAGGTCGGTACTCCCGTACACGCAGAGAAAGTCCGATGGATTATACGAAACACCAAAGAAAAAAAAAACAGAACGTCAAACGAACACCAATCAGGTCGATCTTTCGATACGCAGAGAAAGGCCGATCGTTTGACAAAATAAAGAAAATCAAACAAGTTGAAATTTTTGCAAAATGAAAACATGCATTCATCAAGATATCTCTTTATTTCTATTTTGGAATCATCACACAACATTCATCAAGAAGCAAATAACCAAAGATCATCAGGCAAGCTTTATGTTTATATCTTACTTGCAGATATCAGATTAGTCATGCACATTCATAGATTATGCAAGCACCTACAGCCTTTAGACTTAATCTATCCATGGCAGATAACATATATGCTGATGTACCATCATTTCTCGCTTTTGTCGGATCAATTTCTCAATTTTCCATTTTTTTATATTTTTCCAATTTCTCCCCCTAAAATTCAAACAAACACTATTTTTTGAATTTTCAATTTTCTCCCCCTAAGAATATGTGCAACTACAAAAAAAAAAACATATGAACAAGAAAAAAAAATTGATCGACCAACACTGACACTTTGCAGTTTTAGTTTTGGAAAAATCGGTTGAAAAAACATTTGAAAATGATATATCATTGAAACACTAAATTAAGCAAGTTCTTCACTATCAGCAACACACGCATGACAGGTCTTCTTGAAGAAACCTGCAGACACCAGATAAAACATTACTGGTTTTGGGATCGGCCTGAGTCAACAGCCTCGGGTCGCCCGGTGTCTTCAACATGGTCGTTGTTTGCCAAGGAAACAGCTCGTGGTTTCCACATCTTGGTCGATTGAAACTTTTTCAATGAATCCACAAAATTATCAACTTGCGTCTTTGCCCAAGACGACTTACTAGCTGATTGGGACCTGAATGATTGTGGTTCATCAAAAATATGACCATTTAAATCCACATATTTAGCAGTTTTGTTCACATAAGCGTCAGTACTCGCATTCGTAGGACATTGAGCAGCAAGATGTCCTGGTTTACGACATGCATAACACTTCCTGTGAAAAACATTAAGAGAACTGCTACCTAGATTTGTTGCAAAAATTTGATTTTTATCAACAAAATTCTTTAGATTTCTATTGTCCTGTTTGAACACATCATGATAATCAAAAATATTTTCTGAACCAAAGGAATCAAAGAAATCGTCAGAAGTATCATACCTTGGAGATGGACTTCGTTGAGAAGAACCAGAACTATAAGAAGATCCTCCAGAATAGTAATCAACATCCTTTGATTTGAACACCGTTTGTTTCTTCTGCTGTTTGAATTTGTTCTTTTGATTTGAACCAGCAACATTCTTTGCTTGTTGTGTTCGTGGAATTGATTCTTCTTTAGCATCATAACCAAGACCTTTATGCTTGTATCCCTGGGCTTTTGTAGAATTTAATGAAAACTCTGGAGCTTTTCTTCCTTTAGCTTCGCTTGTAAATTTAGCTTTAATAGCCTTCAATTTGTTATTCTTAATCAAAGCTTTTTCTTCTTCATGGGCTGAAGAAACAGCAGAATCAACTTTCTCACAAATCTTTTCCTCTGCCAAAACTTTGGAAGTTGAAACAAACTTTGGAGCTTCACTCAATTTCTTCTCCACTTTCTTAGATTTGTTTTTCTTCTTAGTTGTTGGAGTTGCAAATTTAGAATAATCTTGCAATTCAGCTCTTGGATCAAGTGACACAGATGGAGGATTTAAGATAACCACCGGAGCTGGAACAGAATGCAAGTCCTCTAATTTCACACTATCGTCACTCTTCTCCTGATTGTAAATGTAATTCAGTAAAGTAGAAGACATAGCTGAATTCTTTACTTGTTTTTGAAGAACAAGAATCTCAATTTTCAACTCAGAAATCTTTACTTGAGCATCCATCAATTCTTTTTGAATATCAATAAATTGATCTGACAACTCATTGTATTCTAACTTTAGTTGTCTTTTTGTATCACAAATTTCCATTAACTCAGCATGAACTTTTTCCCACTTCTTTGTGTAATAAGCAACATCTTTTGTTAAAATTCCATTCTTCTCACGAACCTGAACATTTTCATCTCTAAGCTTTGAAAGTTCCTCTTTAAGTTCTATAACTCTATCTTGTAATTCAGAAATCACTGCATTATGAACATTTTCAGCAGCAGTAACGTCATCAAAAGCCTTTTGAAGTTCAACATTAGATTTCAGAAGAGATTCCACCCTAGCTGTTGATTTCTCGAATAGATTATCAAAATCTCCAATAACATCCTTTGCTTCAGTTTCCCATTTTTCAGCACTTTGAACCAGTTCTGTATTGACTCTTTCTAAATCAGCACATCTTTGTTGTGAACATTCTAATTCAGCTTTAACAGCTTTGAGTTCTTCAGAGATCAAACCATTCTCTGCTAACAAAGATTCATATTTTTCTTGAAACTCTTTTGTCACTTCTGCAGTACCATCATCCACAACAGTTTCATATGAACTTGTGTCTGAATCTGAATCATGTAATTTGTGACAACCAACTTCGGCAAGAAGTGCAGATTCATCAGGATACAATTTAACATATTGTTTTAGATCAGTGTTATACACCATGGCAGGTGATGTCTTGTAGATAGAATCTGTAGAACGATCTGCATTGAGAGTTGCAGTTAATGCTATCTGATTCTGTCTCTCGTCAATTATTGCTATATCTCTTTCCCAATCATATCCTTCAGCCGTGTATGAAGTCAAAGCTTGTGATTTAGAATTTTTTGTTGAAGACGAGGATGCAGATACCTTTGAATTGTTACATTCACGAGCAAAATGTCCAACTTGTGAACATTTGAAACACTTAACTTTGGATTTATCCAATCCAAGTTTTCCTCCTGGAATAAAAGATTGTTTACCATGCTTCTTCATGTATCTCCTACCTCTTTCAACAACCATAGCAAATTGCCAATGTAAATCTAACTCGTTCAAATGATCATCATTCAACTCACCTAAGTCATTTGCAACCAAATCAACTTCTCCAAGTTTCCCAAAAATTAAACCATTTGACGATGATATAAATGCAGATAACAATGAAGCTAGATCCTCAGATGCCTTATCAGGAATTGTAGACTTTGATGATCGGTTTGGACTTGTAAAAGTACAACTTGAAGAATCACCATAACTCTCAGTTTTTCCAGCAAGAAATGCAGTACTAGGACCTTCAGTGTAAATGTTTTCCTTTTTAGCATTTATGGTAGAATCATTTTCACCATGATATGCAGCTGGATTCTGTACTTGTGCAGGCATGGATTTGTTGACACTCAACTCCATATCTCTTGCTTGTATCTGCTCAATCAAATTGATGAATGACAACCATGAAAATTCTTTATCATGAGTAATCATCATTACATAATTCTCCCATTTTTCAGATAATGCCTCTAGTATCTTCTCTTTCAGATCAACTTCTTCCTTTTTGATGCCAACTAAAGCCATTTCACTTAATAAATGTGAAAACCTAGTGATAAGCTTTGAAATATTCTCATTTGGATAATGCTTGAAATTTTCGAACTCTTTTCTTAGAACCTTTTGTTTGCTTTTCTTGAATTGATCATTACCCTCACATCGTTTTTGAATTGCATCCCACAATTCTTTTGCAGAAGTATACGCCGAAAACTGATGTAATAAGTCGGAAGGTAATGCCATTGTTAAAGCACCATAAGCTTTTTGTTCTGCTTGATATGCCTTCTTTTGCTCACCAGTAAGACTTTGTTGCAAAACTGGCCTTCCATTTTGTCCTGTGGGATACTCATATAGATTATTGTAAGATATCCAAAAATCAACATCATTTGCACCAACGTATGCATTGAATCGCTTCACCCAACTATGATAATCTTCCAATCTGAGTAATTTTGGAAATTTCTGACTTGTTCCTATTTCATTATCATAGTTAATGATAGCTTGCATCGTGTTTTGAATCGCGGAAAACGCTTGAAAATCCGACATATTTTCCGAAATATGACGCTTCAAAATCTTCTAACTCAAAAACGAAGGCTTTCCAAGCGGATTTAGGGGCTCAAAAATGGACGTACTAGCCGTAGGCGGGTACACGTCCTAGATCTCGTTGATACGAACGTTTTGGCTGGTATTGGGTTCCGTAACTCCTTACGGTTTTCAAGTTATGGCAGTTTTAGTGATGACCACTTTTCTGTTAGCGGATCAAACCAAAATCAGCGGATCAGATTTGTATTTGCGGATCAAAAACGGACCAGATCAATCTCAGCGGACCAGATTATACTTGCGGATCAGATTTATAACCAGTGGACCAAAATTGTACTAGCGGATCAGATTGATCCGGCGGACCAAAATTGATACGGCGGACCAGATTTTTCCAGCGGATCACACTGATACGCTATAACTGCCACGGATCAGCTGATGAAGATTGCCTAGCGAACCAGACGGCGGACCAGATTGTTCATCCGGCGGATCAGTCGTTTTTCATGCAGATTTCGACTGATTTCGCAAATTTTGACAAATTGAACTTAAATTTGCTTCACACAGATGCGAAAACTTACCAGGAACACTCGAAAATCATTATTTATCTTGGAAACACCCGGAATTGGAAGAATATGATGAAAAATGCTTCAAAACCCACTTTTTCTCTCTAAAAATCTCCAAATCACAGAATATGATCAGCAAATGGAACCAGATAGCTCTGATACCACTTGTAAAACCATGGAGCGATGGATCGTTTGCTAATCACGTGATAATGAGATGAAGACAAGATCAAACAAGTAAATACAAATGGAATTTGTATTAATAAGCCTTGAGAGCACACACACAGAAACACACACAGAAGTGTAGAATATATCAAGAGTTCTTAACATTCTAGACAAGCTACCTATTTATAGGTAACTTAGACTGGCCGGCGTATCACCCAGCGTATCAACTGATACGCTGCACCAACTGGTCCGGCGGACCATGTGGTACGCCCAGCAGCCTAACTAGACTCACAAAAGCTCTAAACAGATACAATACAAGAGACACAATGTAGCATAGGAATATGCTCTAACATAGGTTGACACTTGCGTGGTTTAAACTTTTGCAGATCGCTGAGGAGTATCCGGAGCGGGTTGGCATGGCACATGAAGACATTTTGTTTTTGGTTAAACTTAATTGAGAATTTAAAACAATGAATTTGTAAAGCACGTGGTTAGTGCTAAGATAATATTTTTCCGCTGCGTATGTTGAGACTTTACTTTATGAAATATATTTGGGCTAACTCTGATTCGTTTAGTATTTGTAACTAATGGTTGTGGTCCTGGTTTGCTCGCATCCCTTAACGGTATAAACTCCGCTAGTGGTTAATTAGGGGTGTGACACATTAACCACTGGAACGTTCTACCGAGTAATATTAACTTCGATTTATAATTCATAAAAACTCCATCTTATTAGTTTTTTAATTTCTTTTAGTTTTCTTTAGATTTAAATAACATTAAGTAAATTTAGATCTGGTTAGATGATATCAGCGGACTGAGTACCCAGAGACCTTATTTCTCATTGTGTCCTTGAACGATCCCGATTCAACTTACCAATATTATACTGCTCTATGATGAGCGCACGTTCCCATCTTATGTGGTGAAATAGTAGTAAAAAAAGTAAAATCGTGTTCATAAATTTAAAAGCATAACAACTATAAAGGTATTGATAATATTGTCATATTTTTATGTATACCACACGAACACCAAGCTTTTTAGCGTCGTTGCCGGGGACACAAACAAGGAATTTGAGAAAAGTCCAAGTTAGCAGCCTACCCATTTATTTTTCTTAGTTATTTTACTTTAGTTAAAATTTTCTTTATTTTTTTTAGTTTTAATCTTTTATCTCTTTCTTCTAAAACATCTATCTTTTTCCTCAGAAGTATTTCAAGGATGAATAACAATCAGAAGGAATATTTCGATTATAATGATGGATGGCCTCAGTCTATGTGGTGCAAAATCTGCGATGATCCCCATTACTCTCGGGACTAGTAGATAACAGTAACGTTACATGCATTCCTGCAAGTGGTTGAGCCACAAGAAGAAAATCCAAGCCCTCGTTATAGTTCTTTATCTGCCGTTCATTCTTTCTGATCGATCTGTTCGTCTCTCGAAAGGAATAATCAATTACGTGTTTAGTTTTTGTCTATGGATTCTTCTTTTTCTCTTAAGCAAATCTTTAAATCCATGCTTGGCTAAATTTTTATACTTATTTGGGAAGTAACAAACCTTTGGTGGGTTAGTTAATGAGTTTATATACCCGCTTAAGGTGTGTTTAACGATTTTATGAGAACCTTTTTTTGTTGAAATTTTATTATTAACCTTTTTTGAACAAACTTGCTCTACGTATCACAGACCATTTGACGAGTCGAAATCCCATCAACTGGAATTGTGACACCCAGTTAGCAAACAATGTATAATCGTTCAGGTGACTCACGCCCAATGCTACATGAAACATTCAGGGTCCTTATGTCTATGTAAGCAAACCCTGCTGACCACGCGTGTGTGTGCGAGCTGAAAGTATCTGATTGGGAAAGGGGGTTGGTAATATTGTGTCATTTCACAAAGCCGAAATGTACGTGTTGGTGAACTTGGCTCTGATTACGATTTACACGCATGCGCGAGAGCGGTGTGTGGAAGAGACGGTTCTTAGTCCCTTAAAAAGATCATTGTCATATTACAATAATCTGGCACGCATGGTTGTTCCCCTGCTGTTTCACGACGGCATGTCGACTGTAATGGTTTATTGACCAAGGAGCCCTAATACTAAGTGGCATTACACCACTATATTTGTTTACTAGCACCACAGTTCCCCGTACCTCAAGGCGCGATCTTCCGAGAGAGTAGTGATACAAGATTTGAGGCTGAGAGGCGGTCTAGTTGCCTGGTAGTAAACAATCTTAAGAAAGGTTACAAACAATCACTTCACTCGCATTAACCACTGGAACGTTCTACCGAGTAATATTAACTTCGATTTATATTTCATAAAAACTCCATCTTATTAGTTTTTTAATTTCTTTTAGTTTTCTTTAGATTTAAATAACTTAAAGTAAATTTAGGTCTGGTTAGATGATATCAGCGGACTGAGTACCCAGAGACCTTATTTCTCATTGTGTCCTTGAATGATCCCGATTCAACTTACCAATATTATACTGCTCTATGATGAGCGCACGTTCCCGTCTTATGTGGTGAAATAGTAGTCAAAAAGGTAAAATCGTGTTCATAAATTTAAAAGCATAACAACTATAAAGGTATTGATAATATTGTCATATTTTTATGTATACCACACGAACACCAAGCTTTTTAGCGTCGTTGCCGGGGACACAAACAAGGAATTTGAGAAAAGTCCAAGTTAGCAGCCTACCCATTTATTTTTCTTAGTTATTTTACTTTAGTTAAAATTTTCTTTATTTTTTTTTTAGTTTTAATCTTTTATCTCTTTCTTCTAAAACATCTATCTTTTTCCTCAGAAGTATTTCAAGGATGAATAACAATCAGAAGGAATATTTCGATTATAATGATGGATGGCCTCAGTCTATGTGGTGCAAAATCTGCGATGATCCCCATTACTCTCGGGACTAGTAGATAACAGTAACGTTACATGCATTCCTGCAAGTGGTTGAGCCACAAGAAGAAAATCCAAGCCCTCGTTATAGTTCTTTATCTGCCGTTCATTCTTTCTGATCGATCTGTTCGTCTCTCGAAAGGAACAATCAATTACGTGTTTAGTTTTTGTCTATGGATTCTTCTTTTTCTCTTAAGCAAATCTTTAAATCCATGCTTGGCTAAATTTTTATACTTATTTGGGAAGTAACAAACCTTTGGTGGGTTAGTTAATGAGTTTATATACTCGCTTAAGGTGTGTTTAACGATTTTATGAGAACCTTTTTTTGTTGAAATTTTATTATTAACCTTTTTTGAACAAACTTGCTCTACGTACCACAGACCATTTGACGAGTCGAAATCCCATCAACTGGAATTGTGACACCCAGTTAGCAAACAATGCATAATCGTTCAGGTGACTCACGCCCAATGCTACATGAAACATTCAGGGTCCTTATGTCTATGTAAGCAAACCCTGCTGACCACGCGTGTGTGTGCGAGCTGAAAGTATCTGATTGGGAAAGGGGGTTGGTAATATTGTGTCATTTCACAAAGCCGAAATGTACGTGTTGGTGAACTTGGCTCTGATTACGATTTACACGCATGCGCGAGAGCGGTGTGTGGAAGAGACGGTTCTTAGTCCCTTAAAAAGATCATTGTCATATTACAATAATCTGGCACGCATGGTTGTTCCCCTGCTGTTTCACGACGGCATGTCGAGTGTAATGGTTTATTGACCAAGGAGCCCTAATACTAAGTGGCATTACACCACTATATTTGTTTACTAGCACCACAGTTCCCCGTACCTCAAGGCGCGATCTTCCGAGAGAGTAGTGATACAAGATTTGAGGCTGAGAGGCGGTCTAGTTGCCTGGTAGTAAACAATCTTAAGAAAGGTTACAAACAATCACTTCACTCGCATTAACCACTGGAACATTCTACCGAGTAATATTAACTTCGATTTATATTTCATAAAAACTCCATCTTATTAGTTTTTTAATTTCTTTTAGTTTTCTTTAGATTTAAATAACTTAAAGTAAATTTAGGTCTGGTTAGATGATATCAGCGGACTGAGTACCCAGAGACCTTATTTCTCATTGTGTCCTTGAATGATCCCGATTCAACTTACCAATATTATACTGCTCTATGATGAGCGCACGTTCCCGTCTTATGTGGTGAAATAGTAGTCAAAAAGGTAAAATCGTGTTCATAAATTTAAAAGCATAACAACTATAAAGGTATTGATAATATTGTCATATTTTTATGTATACCACACGAACACCAAGCTTTTTAGCGTCATTGCCGGGGACACAAACAAGGAATTTGAGAAAAGTCCAAGTTAGCAGCCTACCCATTTATTTTTCTTAGTTATTTTACTTTAGTTGAAATTTTCTTTATTTTTTTTTAGTTTTAATCTTTTATCTCTTTCTTCTAAAACATCTATCTTTTTCCTCAGAAGTATTTCAAGGATGAATAACAATCAGAAGGAATATTTCGATTATAATGATGGATGGCCTCAGTCTATGTGGTGCAAAATCTGCGATGATCCCCATTACTCTCGGGACTGGTAGATAACAGTAACGTTACATGTGTTCCTGCAAGTGGTTGAGCCACAAGAAGAAAATCCAAGCCCTCGTAATAGTTCTTTATCTGCCGTTCATTCTTTCTGATCGATCTGTTCGTCTCTCGAAAGGAATAATCAATTACGTGTTTAGTTTTTGTCTATGGATTCTTCTTTTTCTCTTAAGCAAATCTTTAAATCCATGCTTGGCTAAATTTTTATACTTATTTGGGAAGTAACAAACCTTTGGTGGGTTAGTTAATGAGTTTATATACTCGCTTAAGGTGTGTTTAACGATTTTATGAGAACCTTTTTTGTTAAAATTTTATTATTACCCTTTTTTGAACAAACTTGCTCTACGTATCACAGACCATTTGACGAGTCGAAATCTCATCAACTGGAATTATGACACCCGGTTAGCGAACAATGCATAATCGTTCGGGTGACTCACGCCCCATGCTACATGATACATTCAGGGTCCTTATGTCTATGTAAGCAAACCCTGCTGGCCACGCGTGTGTGTGCGGGCTGAAAGTATCTGATTGGGAAAGGGGGTTGGTAATATTGTGTCATTTCACGAAGCCGAAAAGTACATGTTGGTGAACTTGGTTCTGATTACGATTTACACGCATGCGTGAGAGCGGTCTGTGGAAGAGACGGTTCTTAATCCCTTAAAAAGATCATTGTCATATTACAATAATCTGGCACACATGGTTGTTCCCCTGCTGTTTCACGACGGCATGTCGAGTGTAACGGTTTTCTGACCAAGGAGCCCTACAACTAAGTGGCATTACACAACTATATTTGTTTACTAGCACCACAGTTACCCGTACCTCAAGGGGCAATCTTCCGAGAGAGTAGTGATACAAGATTTGAGACTGAGAGGCGGTCTAGTTGCTTTCTAGTAAACAATCTTAAGAAAGGTTACAAACAATCACTTCACTCGCATTAACCACTAGAATGTTCCCCCGAGTAATATTAACTTCGATTTATATTTCATAAAAACTCCATCTTATTAGTTTTTTAATTTCTTTTAGTTTTCTTTAGATTTAAATAACTTGAAGTAAATTTAGATCTGGTTAGATGATATCAGCAGACTGAGTACCCAGAGACCTCATTTCTCATTGTGTCCTTGAACGATCCCGATTCAACTTACCAATATTATACCGCTCTATGATGAGCGCACGTTCCCGTCTTATGTGGTGAAATAGTAGTAAAAAAAAGTAAAATCGTGTTTATAAATTTAAAAGCATAACAACTCTAAAGGTATTGATAATTTCGTCATATTTTTAGGTATACTTCACGAACACCAAGCTTTTTAGTGTCGTTGACGGGGACACAAACAAGGAATTTGAGAAAAGTCCAAGTTAGCAGCCTACCCATTTATTTTTCTTAGTTATTTTACTTTAGTTAAAATTTTATTTATTTTTTTTAGTTTTAATCTTTTATCTCTTTCTTCTAAAACATCTATCTTTTTCCTGAGAAGTATTTCAAGGATGAATAACAATCCAAAGGAATATTTTGATTATAATGATGGATGGCCTCACTCTATGTGGTGCAAAATTTACGATGATCCCCATTACTCTCGGGACTGGTACATAATAGTAAGGTTACATGCATTCCTGCAAGTGGTTGAGCCACAAGAAGAAAATCCAAGCCCTCCTTATAGTTCTTTGTCTGCCGTTCATTCTTTCTGATCAATCTGCTCGTCTCTCGAAAGGAATAATCAATGACGTGTTTAGTCGTTGTCTATGGATTCTTCTTTTTCTCTTAAGCAAATCTTTAAATCCATGCTTGGCTAAATTTTTATACTTACTTGGGAAGTAACAAACCTTTGGTGGGTTGGTTAATGACTTTATATACTCGCTTAAGGTGTGTTTAACGATTTTATGAGAACCTTTTTTTGTTGAAATTTTATTATTAACCTTTTTTGAACAAACTTGCTCTACGTATCACAGACCATTTGACGAGTCGAAATCTCATCAACTGGAATTGTGACACCCGGTTGGCGAACAATGCAAGATCATTCGGGTGACTCATGCCCCATGCTACATGATACATTCAGGGTCCTTATGTCTATGTAAGCAAACCCAGCTCACCACGCGTGTGTGTGCGGGCTGAAAGTATCTGATTGGGAAAGGGGGTTGGTAATATTGTGTCACTTCACGAAGCCGAAAGGTACGTGTTGGTGAACTTGGCTCTAATTACGATTTACACGCATGCCCGAGAGCGGTGTGTGGAAGAGACGGTTCTTAGTCCCTTAAAAACATCATTGTCACATTACAATAATCTGGCACACATGGTTGTTCCCCTGCTGTTTCACGGCGGCATGTCGAGTGTAACGGTTTTCTGACCAAGGAGCCCTACAACTAAGTGGCATTACACCACTATATTTGTTTACTAGCACCACAGTTCCCCGTACCTCAAGGGGCGATCTTCCGAGAGAGTAGTGAAACAAGATTTGAGGCTGAGAGGCGGTCTAGTTGCCTGCTAGTAAACAATCTTAAGAAAGGTTACAAACAATCACTTCACTCGCATTAACCACTGGAACGTTCTCCCGAGTAATATTAACTTCGATTTATATTTCATAAAAACTCCATCTTATTAGTTATTTTAATTTCTTTTAGTTTTCTTTAGATTTAAATAACTTACAGTAAATTTAGATATGGTTAGATGATATCAGCGGACTGAGTACCTAGAGACCTCATTTCTCATTGTGTCCTTGAACGATCCCGATTTAACTTACCAATATTATACTGCTCTATGATGAGCGCACGTTCCCGTCTTATGTGGTGAAATAGTAGTCAAAAAAGTAAAATCGTGTTCATAAATTTAAAAGCATAACAACTATAAAGGTATTGATAATATGTCATATTTTTATCTATACCACATGAACACCAAGCTTTTTAGCGTCGTTGCCGGGGACACAAAACAAGGAATTTGAGAAAAGTCCAAGTTAGCAGCCTACCCATTTATTTTTCTTAGTTATTTTACTTTAGTTAAAAAAAAATTATTTTTTTTTAGTTTTAATCTTTTATCTCTTTCTTCTAAAACATCTATCTTTTTCCTGAGAAGTATTTCAAGGATGAATAACAATCAGAAGGAATATTTCGATTATAATGATGGATGGCCTCAGTCTATGTGGTGCAAAATCTGCGATGATCCCCATTACTCTCGGGACTGGTACATAATAGTAACGTTACATGCATTCCTGCAAGTGGTTGAGCCACAAGAAGAAAATCCAAGCCCTCGTTATGGTTCTTTGTCTGCCGTTCATTCTTTCTGATCGATCTGTTCGTCTCTCGAAAGGAATAATCAATGACGTGTTTAGTTTTTGTCTATGGATTCTTGTTTTTCTCTTAAGCAAATCTTTAAATCCATGCTTGGCTAAATTTTTATACTTACTTGGGAAGTAACAAAACTTTGGTGGGTTGGTTAATGACTTTATATACTCGCTTAAGGTGTGTTTAACGATTTTATGAGAACCTTTTTTTGGTGAAATTTTATTATTAACCTTTTTTGAACAAACTTGCTCTACGTATCACAGACCATTTGACGAGTCGAAATCTCATCAACTGGAATTGTGACACCCGGTTGGCGAACTATGCGTGATCGTTCTGGTGACTCACGCCCCATGCTACATGATACATTCAGGGTCCTTATGTCTATGTAAGCAAACCCTGCTGACCACGCGTGTGTGTGCGGGCTGAAAGTATCTGATTGGGAAAGGGGGTTCGTAATATTGTGTCACCTCACGAAGCCGAAAGGTACGTGTTGGTGAACTTGGATCTGATTACGACTTACGCGCATGTGCGAGAGCGGTGTGTGGAAGAGACAGTTCTTAGTCCCTTAAAAAGATCATTGTCATAATAAAATAATCTGGCACACATAGTTGTTCCCTGTTGGTTCATGACGGCATGTCGTGTGTAACGGTTTTCTGACCAAGGAGCCCTACAACTAATTGGCATTACACCACTACATTTGTTTACTAGCAACACATTTCCATACCTCAAGGGGCGATCTTCCGAGAGAGTAGTGATTCAAGATTTGAGGATGAGAGGCGGTATAGTTGCCTGCTAGTAAACAATCTTAAGAAAGGTTATAAACAATCACTTCACTCGCATTAACCTCTGGAACGTTCTTCCAAGTAATATTAACTTCGATTTATATTTCATAAAAACTTCATCTTATTAGTTTTTTATTTTCTTTTAGTTTTCTTTAGATTTAATTAACTTAAAGTAAATTTAGATCTGGTTAGTTGATAACAGAGGACTGAGTACCCAGAGACCTCATTTTTCATTGTGTCCTTGAACGATCCCGATTCAGCTTACCAATATTATACAGCTCTATGATGAGCGCACTTTCCCATGTTATGTGGTGAAATAGTAGTCAAAAAAGTAAAATCGTGTTTATAAATTTAAAAGCTTAACAACTAAAAAAGGTATTGATAATATTGTCATATTTTTATATATACCACACGTAGGGGTGTTAAAAAAATCCAAAACCGAAATATCCGAAATTCCGAATCCGAAAATATCCAAAATTTCGGATATCCGAAAATCCGGATTCGGATTCGGATATGATTTTTGAAAATTTTCGGATATTCGGATATCCGAAATATCCGAATTTTTTTATAAAATTTTTAAATTAAATAATTTTTTTATTGTTTGACATAGTAGCATCAATATTGTTTGTTAATGTTTTTGTTTTATAATTTGTATAATAGTATATGTATCAGTTAACATTCACCAAAACCATACTGAATCGTTGTACGTAATGAAATAAAGTGATAGATGGAGTCGAATTTAGCTTCTGATTTGCCTTACATATAAATTAATACGATGTCAAAAATAGATCTTGAACCTCCATGGAAATTGTATTTCTAGCAAACCAAACAATGAAAATGTTGTTTGATTGAGCAACTTTCAAAATAAAATTTGTCATTAGTGACTTAATTAAATTAATGGAAGCAATATTCTATAATCTGAACATGCATGCTTGCTTGTTTACATTTTTTTTTATTTTGTATTTAAATTTGTACTATGGGTGCTACTTCCTCCAAATATTCTTAGGATGAAAAATGTCAAGAATTTGAATTATATAATGAAACCGATATCAACGGATTAATTTTTGCATAATTTTTTTTTTCATATAACTAAAGAATATAATTCTACTGACTCTACTCTATCCGAATCAAACAGACATCATTCTCTTAAAAACTTTTTAGCAGAACTAAAGTTTTTTTTTAGTTCGGATATCCGAAATTACTATCCGAATCCGTATCCGAATTTTCGGATATCCGAAAATTCGGATACGGATTCGGATAGTAATAATCAACTATCCGAAATTTCGGAAATCCGAAATTCGGATATCTAAATTTTCTGATATCCGGTTTTGAACACCCCTAACCACACGTACATCATTCTTTTTGGCGTCGTTGCCGGGGAACAAACAAGGAATTTGAGAAAAGTCCAAGTTAGCAGCCTACCCATTTATTTTTCTTAGTTATTTTACTTTAGTTAAACTTTTCTTTATTTTTTTTAGTTTTAATCTTTTATCTCTTTCGTCTAAAAACATCTATCTTTTTTCTGAGAAGTATTTCAAGGATGATGGATTGCCTCAGTCTATGTGGTGCAAAATCAGCGATGGTCCCCATTACTCTCGGGACTGCTACATACTAGCAAGGTTACATGCGTTCCCGTGAGTGGTAAAGCTACCAGGAGAAAATCCAGGCCATCATTATAGTTCTTTGTCTGCCGTTCATTCTTTCTGATCGACTCTCGAAAGGAATAATCAAGTACGTCTTAATACGTGTCAACAATGTTAAAATCCCCTCTGATGTTGTCATCCTTGATGACTCCGTTCTAGCTTTTGGAAGACCGCTCTTGGAAACTTGGAGAGCTGTGACCAACCCGAACAATGGAGAAATGATGCTGCAACCCGGAAATAACAAGCTCTCTGCGAAGGTCGAGAGATCCCTTGGATATCTCGCATCTGATGACCTTCCTTGGAAATAACAAGAACTCACCCAGAAAGTCCTGGAAGAGGAGAAAACCCATCTCATAACTCTGATTGCATGTTGCAAGAGTTAGTCCAAGCCATACAAGCCAACCCAGAAGAAGATGACTCTAAAAGCATGCCGGCAGCTGAAGCTCAACCCGTTCTGGAACTAAAGGAACTCCCATAACATCTAGAGTACGCCTTCTTAGACGACGATCACAATGCGCTTGTGATCATTTCTACATGCTTGAGCTCACAAGAAAAGGAAGCATTTCTTGCTGTTTTACGTAAGCACGAGAAGGCTATTGAATGGAAACTCTCTAATATCAAAGTAATTAACCCATCGGTTTGCACTCATAAAATTCTTATGGAGGACGTATACAAGCCCGCTGTTCAGCCACAACGAAGGGTTAACCCCAACGTCCAAAACGTGGTTAAAAAGGAAGTTATCAAACTTCTGGATATTGGTCTTATATACCCCATAATTTGATAGCCCTTGGGTTAATCCTATTGAGGTGGTCCCAAAGAAGGGAGGAATGGCTGTCATCACCAATGACAAAAATGAAATCATTCCCACTTGCACAGTCACTTGCTGAAGAGTCTGCATAGACTATAAAAGGCTCAATGAAGCTATCCAGAAGGATCATCTTCCTCTGCCCTTCATAGACCAAATGCTTGAGTGTTTTTTTTTTTTGATATATGTACTATTGCTTCCTCAATGGTTTCTTCGGGTATTTCCAAATTCCCAAAGAACCAGAGGACCAAGAGAAAACAACATACACATGTCCATACGGAACCTTCGCCTACAGTCGTATGCCTTTCGGCTTGTGTAATGCTCCCGCTACCTTTCAGCGCACATGGTTGCCATATTCCACGAGATGATCTAGAAATCCATGGAAGTTTTCATGGATGACTTTTCTAGTTTTTGGCAACTCATTCTACCATTTTCTGCACAATCTGGAGAAAATGCCCACCCGATGTGAAGAAACTAACCTAGCCCTTAATTGGAATAAATGTCATTTTATGGTTCAAAAAGGAATAGTTCTCGGCCATAATGTTTCAAGCCCGATTAAAAGTAGACAAGGCTAAGATAGACACTATCTCACGACTACCACCACCATCTTCCATTCGCGCTATCCATAGTTTCCTCGGAAATGTAAAATTCTGCCACTGTTTCATCAAGGGCTTCTCCAAGATTTCAAGGCCCTTGATGAAACTGCTGGAAAACCCATTTTTACACATGATGTATTGTGCTTTTAATTTGAAATGTGCAGTGAAAACCCCATTGACCGAAACCATGGAAAGGTCTCTTTGGCTTAAATTTAAATTTTACACATGATGTATTGTGGTTTTAATCTCTCACTCCCATACAACTTAAACGTATTGGGGAAAACTCAAAATACCCTAATTTTTATGTATACTTTTTAATGAGATGTGACTAATAGCTAGAAATGGTAAGGTAACCGGTACACCCTCAAAGTGCTGGTAGTGTGGAGTTAGCTGCGGTATACCCTATCCATAAGCACTAGCGGCATGTGGAAGGTGGGACTAGTACTGAACTGCGGATTTACTTTGGAATTATGCACAAGCATCTTTTTTTAGAACTTCTTCTAATGGGACTATGCCCATAGTAAAGCGAATTAATGTTTCTCCATTTATAATTTCGCAGTTCCCTTATATATATTTTTCACTAAAAGAGACATACACAATTTAACCAAATAAAACTTATTTTCCCAACTCTCTAAATTGAGAGGGATTATTAAGGGTCAAATGTAGGTTTTGACCCATATGAACAACAACGTTTTAACAACTCAAGTTTTGCACTATAAATGACAAACCCCATGTTCTTTCTGAATGCCCATGTGACTTCTTTCAAGACTCCTATTGACGTTTACTTGTCTAGATCCATGCTCGTCTTGGTTCACAATGGAAATTGGTGTCCAGTTATTGCATTTCTAACCCTTCGTTACTTATTGAAATCGGGTACGTCTGGATTTAAAACTAGACAAGCAAGCTACCCCAGTCGCGCTGGCTTGGTGGAACAGAGCAACTCTTTATGAGATTACTACATTTACCCAGCATGTTATGTTTACTATGATGCCTTGTAGCGACATCTGCCCATACCATTTTGTAAATTACATGAAGCACCCAATCATACCTAAAGTTCAAGGGTGCATACCCATCCTCCAGAGACGTTAACATTTGAACTTTATGCAACACCTCATGCCTCTACCGTGTCATCCAACACAATATTTGATGTTTTCTTCGATTCACTTAGGTTATTGGTGAATGGAAATACCGCAAACTACATGAACCACCCAATCATAACTAAAGTCCAAGGGTGCATACCCATCCTCTAGAGACGTTAACATTTCAACTTTATGCAACACCTCATGCCTCTACCGTGTCATCCAACACAATATTTTATGGTGTCTTCGATTCACTTAGGGTATTGGTGAATGCAAATACCGCAAATGATAACAGAATACGAAATGAAATCTCGGTCGTAGCATCAGACATTATAGCTGAAGTGTACTGAGACGTATGGTTACTTCGTCGCACTAAAGATTTCGATTTCAGACATTTATGTCATTATGTTACTTAATCCCCGTGACATAATTAGACTCACTCTTGGAAACACTTATTATAGGAATCACCCTCTATACGCTCATGCGAAATGTTCTTTCAATGCTTTTAAACATATATCGTCCATCACTTATTTTCGTATAGATAAGTGAAACTTGTAACAATTATTACAAAAATTAAATTTTGGGACGAATTTTCCTTTTAACTTGGGGATGATTTGACAACTTAAAATTTTCTTAGTTCTGTTCTCCTTCATCTCATCCAATTGACCAGTGCACCTCGAGCACTAGGTTAATTTTTGGGACAAAAATTCTTTCATCTTGTGGATGATGTGACAACTGCCAAATTTCCAGGTTAACACCATTAACTATTTTTGTTAGTCTCGTTAATAAACCTGGTTATACTTTTCGTGTCATGTTAGTGTCACTTGTGTTTACGTGATCGAGCCTTTCCGCGGTCACTATTTGATTGGTTGCATTATGTGAAAAAAATAATCACAACACAAATAAATTTTATTAATTTATTATGTGCCACTATGTGTTATTGAAATGTTTATATAAAAATATATATTAAGTAATTTTAGTAATTTATTCCGTGACTTTTTGTGTTAGTTGAAATTGTCCTTTCTTGAAAAACCAAGTTTTGTACATGAGCTAAATTCTATATGCGTACCTGATAAGTTATAAACACTTAGGAAATATTCCTAGTCTTTATTTATCAAGTTTTGGGTTTAATTCCCATCTATTACTTACCATGGGTCATTTGCACTTAAAATGGAATTTGAGGGACCAAATGTGTAATTTTCTAAACATCAAGATCAGCCAACACTCCTCGCCCGCCCCTCATTTCATGATCATTCTCACTCTCTTCCGCTTTTCTTACGGTTCTACACGCACACTCATACCCTCTCAATTTCATGAAATACACCATCAAACAAGCAAGATTTCGGGTTTGTGAGCTCATACAAGCTTCAAGAATGCTAGCGGAAGCTCCAATTTCATCTCATCTTCACCAATCCGCCATTTTTCTTTACATCTTGTAAGCCTAGAGATTTTTTTTCTTGAAATTAGTTGAATGCATGTGTTAATCTTGTGTTTATGTGCTATTTGGTGTGTATAAATGCTCATGAAACATGCTTTATGATGAGATAAGTCAAATGTTAATTTGGGGTTGAACATGAGTTGGTAAAGGGGCTGTGTTTCTAAGGTAAAACTTGCCATAAGGTGTTCTTGATGAATGTTTGGGTAGTTGAGCATGAATTTTAGGTGTATGTGGATTATACGCAAGTTTCAAGTTTTGATCTTCTTATGAACATCATATGGATGCTATGAGGGCTGTAAATATTACGTGAAATATTGTTTGTGGTATTACTAATTTCTACAAAAAAGTTTAAAGATCAAATTGTTGACCAAAACCTTTGAAACGAAATTTTTGCAATTCCCGGTTTGAAAAAGATTCTGTTAAAAAAATTGGTTCGTCTTGTACAGGTTATAATTTGGCTACTCGTACACATTTTAAGACCTCCGGTTGGTCACTGAAAAATCTGCTGCAAGTTGGGTGTGCATGGCGGTCAAAATTCAGCAATAGTAAACTTGTGCTATTTTGTTGGGCATGATTCTCGGGTATTAACAAATGGATTTTTGGATAAAAATGATAGGTATATATTAAAACTATGATCTGGAAGTTTTGGTAAACAAACAACAACTTTTGATCAAGTTTTGAATTTTTCAAGGCTACTTTCACTGTTTTTCCATACTCGATACTTAACCTTTTGAGCCGATTGTTTTTGCAACATGTTTAGAATGTTGGGAAGTGTATGCCTGCAGCATTTTAGAAACTAACTCTAAGTGTGGAGCAAATTATTATCTACAAATGGTGTATTAAGTGGTTATAATGTGAACTTTTCATTTGTGCATTTTTCCTTGGAAATGTGCATCTATGTTCTCCTACATGTTTAGGACTTGTGTTAAGGTTTTAGGACCAAGGTGAAAGCATGATAGCATAATTGGTTATTGATAAGCAATTTGTCATAGCGACAAGCTCTAATTTCGTTATACTGTATTCATTAAAATAGGTCACTCATAACTAACTCATAAAGTCAAGTGCTGAGTACCAGTGCACCCTAAGGTTAGTTTCACTTACTTCATTTAGTTATATCCGGTTAAGGATGATAACACACAACTGAATAACTAGTTGCGTCCGGTGAAGGGTGACAACACAACGGTAAAGGTATTTTGTATGTTAAAGTAATTATCCGCTATATATCACATGTTTCAATTAAATGCATTTTAATTACAAAAGTCCTTACATTCTCAGGCCGTTAATAATGAACAGCGAGGTAATGTTGAGTAGTACTACTAGGGATTGACACCCCCGCTCAACGGTGCACAGGATGAACCCTAAAACAACCGTGATCAAGAAAGACATGGGGAAGGCAAATCGTACAGGCTAATACTTGTGTTGCATAGTCATCTTTGGCTATGAACTTTCAGGTGAACATAAGCATAGGCTGGCTACTAAACAATATGGATATTACTTGTAACTTACACTTTTAACTTACGAATTCGTCTTTCATTATTCATATACATTCTTGGTCTACACGGTGAAGTGTATACTGCTTTAGTGAACTCACCAGCTTTGGCATACACTTGATTGTTGAATGCTTTTCAGGTTTCTTGGAGGATCTTGGAAGCACGGGCATTGACAATACTTCTCTCTTGTAAAGTATTTTGGGAAATGTATTTCAAACACATTTAGTACTTACTTTTGCAACACTACAACTTTATAAACTTTTAAATGCTTCCGCTTAATTGCTATTTAAACTATGTTTTCTAAAAATTCATTATATGACTATTTTATCTCTCATTCATGGCTTAGTTGTAACTAAAGACTTGGATCCTGGTCTGAATCACACCCCATACGGTTAGACTTCCTTAGTGGAAATTGGGGGTGTGACGTCCTGTCATTTAGATCTCAGGGTCTGTTTGTTGAGAGGAGATGTCTACATAACCTCTCCTAGTGCTTAATGATGTATACTCTTTTGGTATGTAATCATTCAACACATATAAATGACAAGCTTTCCATCTCTATCTTGTTCTTGACTTGGAAACGATCCGAAACATGGTTTTTCAACTGGTATTAGAGTCGTTTGCTCTTTTTAGGTCATTTTCTTTTACTGAATTTCTTTGATTTAGGGATGTTAAACAAGTGTTTAGGTGTGCTTTTACTTCATCGAGTCTTCCCATGTCATTGTTACACCTAACAGCAGTGATAGAGTGAAGAAATTTAACAATATTCAAAATCTGGAGTGAATTTAGAGAATTTGAGTTTTGGTTCGTTGGTAGATAGTGTTGGTTCGCTCAGTGTGTATTCATCCGTTGAATCCGAAAACACATCTGCCAAACCAGGAAACTCATATAACGAATCGGGGTATTCATTGAACCAACCGTCATCTTCAAGTGGTGGTTCGTGACAGTTATTTTTTGGTTCGTGGTAGTTATTCTACTGAACCATCGGTTCGTTTTGAGATATTTGGTCCATTAACAACTTGTTCGTTGACTATTGGTTCAGTGAGCCTTGGTTTGCTGAGATTTTGGTTCGTTGACCAGTTTGTTGACTTATTACTTTTAGTTATGGAACTTCAAAGATCAAATCAGTTACTTGAATTCCCCTTCATTCAGTAACTTTACATTTTGACGTGTTTTACTAAAACGGTCATATCTTGAGCTCGTTTGGACTTACGAGACCTGTTACTAGCCAAAACGAAGCTCTCAATGAGATCTACACTTTCAATTGCCATACAACCATTGTCGTCTATTTTGACCCATAAATTCCATTGTTAAGACCTTCGTTTTTGCTTCTGGAGTTTTTTGGGGTGCTAGATCCGATGCTTATCGCGAATTAATTGTTGAATTTAAAAAAAACGTTTGTGGGTAGTCATTGTTTTTTACGATGGATTGAGGTTTAAAAACGTGTGTTTTTGATGATCAACAGAGATTCGGAGAGATGGATATGATTACTTCGAGACATTAGAGAGATCTGATAGATTGCGTCTATAGGATTGTGTTTATCAGAGATTATCTGTCCACACCAACTGAAGAATGTTGAAGAATTGAATATTTTACTTGTTTAGGGGTGAAATTTGGACCCTTAAAATTTCAAAGTTTTATTTTTGCGGAAAAAGTGAATATTCAAAGCAATCATTTCAGGGTTAACTGTGATTTTTGATGTTCATGGAAAGGTGGTGTATTCTGATGTTTGTGCGAACCGATATGTCAAAGTTTTCAGTAATGGTTTGGAACTCTTTATCATATGCCTAATATTGCTTAAGTCATGATGTTGATGTTATATTCTTTGATTGTTAATATATTGGGATGGACTTCAGTCTGAGAGGGAATTTATATGATTGAAGATTCTAATCATGTCAGTTTTCATAAAGATCAGAATGTAATACAATTTAGTGAAGATTAAAGATTTTTAACAGTACGGTGAAGTTCAAGAGATCTTAACAATTACAGAACAATTGATGAAGTGAACCAGTATCATATGCCGGTCAAAAGTTAGAGATACTTCGCGGAGGTGCTTTAACCAAGGGGGGACTTTATTGGTTGTGGTGATTATACTAGATTGCGAACTAGTTCCTGCATACCTGAAATTCAATCCAAGGGGAGTTTGCTAATGATAGAGGCGTCTGTAGCAGAATGACTAAAAATTGCTAGAAGATCAAGATCTGCATTTGAGAGTAACGTCCAAGGAGGAATGTGTTAGAGTAAAAATCCTGTGTGGCCATTACGCGTGAATTATGTAAATGTCTAGATTGTATGTTGTGTTAGGATGCCAATGAACCAGTCCATGAACCAAGGTTTGTAAGCAACAAACCAATGTTTCATTGCTCAGCTGGTTCGTCAAATGGTTTGTTGCTCAGCTGGTCGTCGGGAAGCTGACACCTATAAGTATAAGCCAAAGTTGACCTTTTGGATGACTTGTCGTTATAGGCCAAAAGTTGTTCGTATAAGCCAAAAGCTGTCCATATAGGCCAAAAGTTGGCCTTTTGGATGACTTGTCCGTATAAGCCAAAAGTTGACCTTTTGGATGACTTGTCTGTATAGGCCAAAAGCTATCCCTATAGTACAAAAGTTGTTCGTATAGTACAAAATTTCTCCGTATAGAGTAAAAAAAATTCTCTAACGGTCAACTCTCATACTTAGCTAAAATTCATCAGCTTTGGAAACTCATTAACTTCAAACTCAGATAACTCCCAAGTCCTGGGAGTCTTTGTTTTTCGCCAGAATAAACTTAATCTAAAATCATTAAGTGTTTTCATCTTTAGTCAGTCAACGGACCGATCTGGAATATCTTGGATGTTCCAACAAGTTCCCCCTAAGATGATGATATTTAATGTGGATATTCACGAACATGTGTTAGAACAATTTTTGGTGTCTAATGCTAGGTCTAGGTGTGTGTGTTGTTCTTATTGTAATTTTGTATATTCTGGATCCAACGTACCATGGGGCGGACCAGTTGGTACGCTACACCGTACAAACTGGTACCTTGATTTAATTGGTACGCTGTCCAACTTAACTGTAAATAAGTTTAAGTGTTTGGTCAGAGTAGAAGTGTGAAAACAAATAGTCTGAGTGTGTGAAATCCCTGTTGTTTCTCTCTCTAGTTTCTCTTTGTACTTTGCCTATTGAATCAATCAAAGAAAGCATTATTTACCTTCGTGTTTACCATATCGATTGAATCATGCAGTAGTAAGATCGGCTCGTGTCTTTTTAAGTGGTATCAGAGCACTCCAGGTTGCTCTACTGCTGTGATTTGGTCGTTTTGTGTTTTTCTAGTGAGTGAAAGTATGTTTTTTTATCATTTTTCTTCATTTCTTCTCAATTCCAAGTGTTTCTGATATAAAAAATGATTCCAAAATATTCCTAGAGTGTTTTAGTTGAAACCTGTGTCAAATTCCAACTCAAAAAGTCCAAAAAATAAAAAAAAATAGTCGATTTCATCATGGTACACTACTGGTACGCCGGTTGAAGATCTTGGTATGCCAGTTAAATATCTTGGTACACAAGGAAATCTTCATAGTTTGTCTGGTACACTGTGTCTTGGTACGCAAGGTAATCTTCATCGGTGGTACTTGACGGTTACTGGTTAGTACGCAAGCGGTTACGCCATACCAAGTTGGTACTCTACATTCCTTGGTACGCTGAGTTGGTCCGGTTAAAGCTGTTGGTATGGAGATCGATTGACTGGTACAGAGGTCGAAATTTTGGTATGCTGAGTCAGTTTTGACAACTTTCATCTTGGATCCGTTTCAAGCATTCGCTGCTATGTTAACATCTGTTCAAACATTGCTCAATTAAGATTACGAAATTGCGACCACGAGCAAGGTTCCCAAGTTGATGAAATTTGAAGATTTTCCCAATTGGAAAACGCGACATTGTGACGCCCACTCCCAGACTTGGCCTTAGGAGCGGTCACGCATCGGATTTACTCATGAACACAAGGTACAACAGAGATAACTAAAGCAGCGGAAATTAGAACTTTTTATTGATACGCCAAGTATTACATCGTAAGAGAGACGATTACAAAAGATAACTATATATCTATGCCAGTCTTCAAAATGTCTTCTCTTGACAGTGTATGCCCCCTAGTTCCTGCTCACTTCTCAGCCTTCCCTTTTCTATCCGAAGGTCCAGCCTCATCTGACATACATAACTTAACAAGTCAGCTTACGCTGGTGAGTTCTACGTTTTTTGGAAAACTTTACCTTTCGAAGGCACTTAGATTTGTCAAACACATTTCTGCAATTAGACAATCAAACACAAAGCATATAGCACATATATTCACATATTCTAACCTCGTGAATAGACTAACCTTCTGTTGCTTTGTCATCCTTGTCTCATATTAACTGCTATCTTAGGGAAATAGTGTTTCTATTTGCTTTACGAACACATCGTGTAGCAATGGTCCCTTTAGTTTTGACACTATATAGCTTTGACGCTATCTGGCTTTGACGCCGCTTAGCTTTGACGCTTTCTAGCTTTGACGCTTTCTGGCTTTGACGCCGCTTGGTTTTGACACCATTGGGACAACACTATTTAACTTCTTGTTTCAGAAGTCCCTTACTTACCTCGATTTCCATTCTTAATCATTCTACTAGAAACATCAAAATGGCAATTTATATTTCCTCTACTCATCATCGTACAATCAATACATATAACAAGCAATTATAACAATTGAGAGTATTTTCATAAAACGTTATGTATATCAGCCCAACACGGTTTAAAGTATTTAAACAATTTAAAAGAGGGCTCATAGAACTCACCTTAGCTTTGCAAAGCTATTATTCTTGGGTCAAGTTCTTGTGAATCAGTTTCTTAATGCCTTTAACGTAATGTCCCTATCAAGACATCCTAAACGTTACAAATCACATTTAAGACTTAACTCATTATCCAAAACCCAACTCTTTATTTTTCGTTATCTATCATATTCTATAATTTCGTCTCTTGACGTTTTCTCAAACGTCGTGTCGAATATTCGTACGTGAATTGTGATGTTTCTCTATTCCAAATATATATATATATATTATATCACATGCATTTCAGCTACTTAACAAATATAGCACACATATATAATTTAAGTCATAAAATTTTGGGGTGTTACAACTCTACCCCCCTTAAAAATGTTTCGTCCTCGAAACTTGCTCAAACTGTGATTTAACTCACAATGAGTTCATTACCTTTTCACCTTTCTTTCCTTTCCCGGATTAATCCGGAACCTTTTCTATGCATCTAATGCATCCATATCATATGAACCACTTGGTTCCTAGGCTACGATTTTAACATCGTAACAAACTTTCTATGACCATCTATCATTCTTTCCTATTACCTATAAGGTAATATTTTAACTATTCTATACACGAAGTCTTGTTCACAATATGAATGTGAACCGCACTTCTATAATTGATGCTAGTGCTTTTTAGGAACGAATTCCTAGCGAATAGTCTAGCTAACGATTTAGAAGAATAAGTATCTCAAAATAAAGGAACTTTTTCTTTTATCAGTCACACATTATCTAGGTGGTGTCATAACTCTTTAGCTATATAGGGTAGCCTGATTATGAATCCCACCGGAATATGCTTCAAATTTCCTAAAGTTGAAATTTATCGCGAAGCTTCTGTCATTCTGCTTTAACCTTCTACGTACTTTAAACATTTATACGTATGTTATAAGATTCGAACTTCTCTTCTGGACATCAACAGTCCCTCAGTTATTTGTTAGTAAGTGATATGTATTTATGAATACTACTTATTTGTTTTCTACAGTGGCCTGTAATATCTACCTGCACGAGACTAATTCTAGTGCCACTTCTGGTTGTACCTTAGATGTATATATATAGGATGTACCAGCGGCGTATCCACCACACCCTGGATACAACTAGAGGCGTACTATTACTAGTCTGGTGTAGGGCAATATTACTATTCTAACCACAACAAAATCAGTATAATTCATGACTATCTATTACTTACTTAAATAACTATTTGGACATTCTGCGTACAACCTCGTTTGTTGTTTACATCTCTTGAGTGTAAACACTACTGCTGCAATTTCCCTCTTCACTAGGCCTAATCGGTAATGATTTTACCAATGCCTAAGTTAAATCCGTTTGCTACTTCCTTCCCATGCTTCGTGCATTCTTCACCATCCTTTAGAACTTTAGAACGTCATTTGTCAACAGGCTTAGCCATTAAATTTCTGGTTTTGAAGGGGCATTCCTCATTCCAATCAACACTACTAATCACTTATAATGATTATTTTGCTTCCGAAAAGCCGTTCTCTTACAGTTTCATTCTTACTCCTTTAGCTGGTGCCAATCTGATCTTAGATCATCTTTGGGGAATCGTCTTGCTCCTTGTAGTTGTTGGATAGTTTGCTAATCCTTACCAAAGGATTGTCTGCTTTTCACCGACAGCTTCTTTATCTTCTTGCAGTCTATGCATTTCCTTGGCTTCCGTCCTTCGTCTTGAAATTACTGGAGTATCTTAAGGCGATATATTTGGTCTAAAGAAATCTTCTGGCTTCTGTTGGAGATATCTGGTATGGTGTTTCTACTTCTGGCGTTGCTTCTGATGTTACTCCTAACGTTGCTTTCAGCGTCGAGTTGATTGTGGAACCCCATTTCTTGATCTGACGAGTTGCTAATTGGATTCACTGGTACGTTCTTCGGCTTCTTGGTTTTGCCTCTGAGTCAATGGCATACATCGAGTATGACTTACCTCTTGACCCATGTACTTACACGTTTTGTAATCTTTACTGCCAAGCCATCATGATCCTTGCATATGAAGTTGAGCCTTTTTCTAGTTACAGATAGTTTACGCATAGCATCCCGCGAGCCAATTCAGTCTAAATTTTCCATCGTCATCTCTAGCTTGACATTGATCTTAAGAAGAACATTTGTCAAATGCTGATCATTTATTCGCATCGGTGTAATACACTGTGTGACAATTCCTAGTATCAAATTCCGACTTCTAAGTTTGCAAATATCGAATCGTCAGGCTCGTTCGTGTATCAACATTCGACTTGAGGTCGTCTATCTTGACGACTCTGCATTTGTCCTAAGGAAGACGTAATCCTAAGCTGTCTAAGGTAGCTTGACTACGGGATTCCTTGACAATACTTTTCCTCTTCTTATGCTGGAATTCTTCTTCGTGTAGCTCATCCAATCATCGCGTGCTTTCATCCTGCCATTTGAAGAAACAACATCCCTTAGGACGTAAGTTCTTCTTCTTGGCCTACTCTGGATCTCCATATTCCTAAGCTTGTGGATTCTCGATCCATCTTGTGGTAACCTTTGTCATTCTTCTTAACTTTAAACATTTTCTGCTTCGAGCCTTCCGACCTATCACTTATAGTGATCGTCTTCTTGAAGGTAGCAACGTAGCTTGGAACGTTGTTTCCACTATTTTCGCCATAGCAACTTTCATTTCTTATTTACCGTGATAGCGTCTATCACGTCTACAGTTTCCTTGCTTTAAAGCGACATTCTAGGCTTGTCTACACCTCTTTTCACCTTCAACGGTTCTTGAGTTCTCCAATGCAATTCTTATGATGACGTTTCTCGCACATCTGGCATATCGGCCTTCTTTGTTCAGAAGCTCCCTTAGCCTTCTTGTGGAATTCGTCGTCATTGTCTTCAAGACCTTCTTCATCCTCGTACCATTTCCGTTTGTCTTTCATCGAGAATCTATTTTTACCAGAAGCTTCCTTGGGACCAGCTCTACTAGCGGTCGCTTTACTGGACATTCTTCTTATCAAAGCTTCCAGAAGTTGATTAGCAATCGATAATAACGTAACCTTCAATGCTTCTGCCACTATTTATAACATAACGGCTTTCATTTGCTGAAGGTACTTGTCTTTACATTCTTACTGACATCAGATTTCCTATCGGATGTTCTATTCGCATTCCTATCATGACTATGATTTCTAATCTTCTGATCTTACGATCAAAATAGTCTGACACTTCAGAACTCATGTGACGTGAAGTCTCCGAATTTTGAATTCATGATAATTATATACGTGCACTTATATAATTATGATGCTTTCAAAACCCAGTTATTCTCATCACAGTCATCCCTGGTGTTTATACTATTCCTTTTATTCTTCACCGGAAATTTTAAAACCGGTCCTTTAAAACTACCTTTCTCTAGGCATTCTTTACAAGTTATTGACCACGTATCTCACTGTCAATTAACCTACCCCGCACTAGGCCACATAACAGTTAGAACATATGATATGTTCATTTGGGTAAAATACCAAATTGCAGTAGCTAATTGCAATCGGGTAGTTTCCGCACTTGCATACCCTAAGTCCTACCTCCTATGTTCCTGGTGCAACCTTTTTCCTATGGGCATGACTATCCTGACTGGCATTTACATTCCCTTACTTTGTTTACCAAGAGTCCTAGTTTAAGTCTAGATACCGTGCTAGTATCTAAATCTCTTAAACCAAGGCTCTGATACCAACTTGTGACGCCCACTCCCAGACTTGGCCCTAGGAGCGGTCACGCATCGGATTTACTCATGAACACAAGGTACAACAGAGATAACTAAAGCAACGGAAATTAGAACTTTTTATTGATACGCCAAGTATTACATCGTAAGAGAGACGATTACAAAAGATAACTATATATCTATGCCAGTCTTCAAAATGTCTTCTCTTGACAGTGTATGCCCCTAGTTCCTGCTCACTTCTCAGCCTTCCCTTTTCTATCCGAAGGTCCAGCCTCATCTGACATACATAACTTAACAAGTCAGCTTACGCTGGTGAGTTCTACGTTTTTTGGAAAACTTTACCTTTCGAAGGCACTTAGATTTGTCAAACACATTTCTGCAATTAGACAATCAAACACAAAGCATATAGCACATATATTCACATATTCTAACCTCGTGAATAGACTAACCTTCTGTTGCTTTGTCATCCTTGTCTCATATTAACTGCTATCTTAGGGAAATAGTGTTTCTATTTGCTTTACGAACACATCGTGTAGCAATGGTCCCTTTAGTTTTGACACTATATAGCTTTGACGCTATCTGGCTTTGACGCCGCTTAGCTTTGACGCTTTCTAGCTTTGACGCTTTCTGGCTTTGACGCCGCTTGGTTTTGACACCATTGGGACAACACTATTTAACTTCTTGTTTCAGAAGTCCCTTACTTACCTCGATTTCCATTCTTAATCATTCTACTAAAAACATCAAAATGGCAATTTATATTTCCTCTACTCATCATCGTACAATCAATACATATAACAAGCAATTATAACAATTGAGAGTATTTTCATAAAACGTTATGTATATCAGCCCAACACGGTTTAAAGTATTTAAACAATTTAAAAGAGGGCTCATAGAACTCACCTTAGCTTTGCAAAGCTATTATTCTTGGGTCAAGTTCTTGTGAATCAGTTTCTTAATGCCTTTAACGTAATGTCCCTATCAAGACATCCTAAACGTTACAAATCACATTTAAGACTTAACTCATTATCCAAAACCCAACTTTTTATTTTTCGTTATCTATCATATTCTATAATTTCATCTCTTGACGTTTTCTCAAACGTCGTGTCGAATATTCGTACGTGAATTGTGATGTTTCTCTATTCCAAATATATATATATATATATATATTATATCACATGCATTTCAGCTACTTAACAAATATAGCACACATATATAATTTAAGTCATAAAATTTTGGGGTGTTACAGACATGAATCGTACATTGGGGTCACCGATGTAAGTGTTTAGAGACCGATGTTAGATGGATGTTTAAATGTAAAAAGGATGATCGAGGCATCATCGTTAGAAACAAAGCTCGATTGGTGGTTTAAGGCTTCTCGCAAATAGAAGGAATCGACTTCAATGAAGTTTACGCTCCGGTAGCTCGGATTGAAGCGATTCACATTTTCTTGGCTTTCGCATCATACAAAGGATTTAAGGTGTATTAGATGGATGTTAAAAGTGCTTTTCTGAACGGGAAGATTCGCGAAGAAGTGTATGTCAAGCAACCCCTGGTTTTTATGATCCTGACTTCCCAGAGCGTGTTTACAAGTTGGATAAAGCTTTGTATGGTCTTCATCAAGCACCACGGGCTTGGTATGAGACGTTATCTACTCACCTACTTGAGAATGGTTTCAAAAGTGGGAACGTTGATTGCACGCTTTTCTCGAAGAAAACAGGGAACGATCTGCTTCTAGTACAAGTTTATGTCAATGACATCATTTCCAGAAGTACAAATGATAAGCTCTGCTAAGAATTTAAGCTTGTGATGCAAAGAAAGTTCGAAATGAGTTCCATGGGAGAGTTGAATTTCTTTTTGGGTCTTCAAGTGAATCTGTTTGCGAATGGCATTTTCTTGCATCAGACTAAATATGTTCATGATGTCCTAGCCAAATTCAAGATTAGAGATGTCCAAATTCCCAATACTCCCATACAGGTTAATCATGGTCTTGTGCCAGACGAGTCTGGTAACAGTGTTGACTCAACACTGTATCGAGCCATGGTTGGGTCCTTAATGTATCTTACTGCTTCTAGACCTGATATAATGTTTGCCGTTTGTATGTGTGCTAGGTATCAAGCACACTCCAAGGTTTCTCATATGACGGTAGTGAAGAGGATCATGGCTTATTTGAAGGGTTGTCCGGATCTTAGCATCTGGTATCTTAATGATTATAAGTTCGAGTTATCAGCCTACTTAGATTCGGATTACGGCGTGTATAAAATTAATTTCAAATCCACTACTACCGGTTGCCAATTTCTGGGGGAGAGGCTTGTATCGTGGCAATGCAAGAAACAGACCTCAGTCGCGACGTCTACTGTGGAGGTGGAGTATGTTGCTGCTTCTAGTTGCTGTTCACAGGTTTTGTGGATTTAATAGCAGTTGCGCGATTATGGTTTGAAGTTTCTGACCACTCCTATCTTTATTGATAACTCAGCTACAATATGCATCACGAAAAACCCCATTCAACATTAAAAAACTAAGCACATTGACATTCGATGCCATTTTATTCGTGATTGCTTTGAAAAGAAGCTGATTGATTTGCAGAAAATCCACACTGATTTTTAAAGGGCTGATTTGTTTACCAAAGCTTTTGATGAAACACGCTTTCAATATCTCTTGCAAATCTATGGTGTTACTTGTTTCAAAGCCAAATAATCTGTTTTGGTTGATCATTTTTTTCTTTTGTTTTTATTTCAATTCTGTTTTTGCTTCTTAGGGGAGAATTATGGAATACAAAAAGATAGTGATTTCTTGTATTCAAAATGAAAAGGCATAAAAAATTGAAAAATTAAATTTTTTTTGAGAAATATGATCCAACCCCTGTGAGAAATGATAGTACATCAGAATATGATACTAACCATGGATAAAATAGGAAGAAAGGTTGTAGGTACTTGTCTATCTTACTGAATGTGCTAGTCAAATCTGATATATGCAAGTATGATATAAACCTAATGCTAGCCTGAAATATGTGGTGAAACATGATTCTTGTTTTTGTGTAGTTCTGATCTTACCTGAAAATAGAAAAATAGAATAAGAGAATGTTCTAGTATATGCATGCTGTTGGATCCCTTGAAGGGCTCTTTAACAATGTTGGCACAATTTGATTTAAACAAGATATATAAGTTGCGGAAAGTAAATCAAATTGGAAGACAGCAATTCATAAAAGGGTTATTCTGTATATCTCAAATGTAAATAATGGTTTACACGAGTTTATAGTATGACTATGTATCAACAGAAATAACTTTCTATTGGAGTAAGATTGTAACTGCTTTGAGAAGATATTGAATTGTATGCTTGATGTCTTGCTTTGTTTGGTGAAGTCAACTTGCTATTTATATGCAAATGTAGCAAGTTGTATTTGGATAAGGTGGTTGAGGACGGTTGATGTTGGAGTGTGTCAGAGTATATAGAGATAAATTGAACGTATTTAATTTATCTCTTTTTCAACTGCCTTCTTGATTAAGGCCAAGTTGACATTCGTTTTGCTTGTTCGTCACACAAAGATAGAATTTGTTCTTCTTGTGATATTAATCTTCTGATAATCCAGAACTCCTTCTGGACTCTTCTTTGAAGACTGTTAATGCTTCCCATCAGAAGCTATCTACAGAAATGAGGATTTCTGTAGATTTTAGTCTGTACAGAACTACTTCGGAATTTCCGGAGTAGTTCTGTATGAATACAGAAATCGTACAGAAGTCTGTTATTCATACAGACTTTTGTTTCCTTTCTTTTTTAAGGATATGTGTAGGTCCTGTAAATCTCCCAAACACACGATATAATGATCTAACACGAGTGCGGAATCCTCGTGAGAGATTGATTCAAGAAAATAGTAGATGAAGAGATTAGATCTTAGAGAAAGATCGAATCTTGAATGGAAATCCGTCTACTATGAAGCTTAGAACACCGATCGGAATCACACACACAAACAAGAAATCGTAAATAGGTTCTCTCAAAGCTTGCTTGATCATAAACATGAGGTGGTATTTATACCACCTCTTACAAGCACATGGGCTAATCATAAACCCAATAAGCCCAATCATAAACCCAAGCCCATGCCCAATCTAATAGTAAACTAGCCTAAACATAATAAAACTAGCCTACTAATCTAATTAAACCCTCTAAGCCCAACCCAACGTATTTAATATTACAAGCCTCATAATCTAGCCTCTACAATCTTCCCCTAGGCTTGTGATATTAAATGTCTTCGATATTTGAAATTCTTCTTCTTGACTGGCTAGCAAAGACGTTGATGAAGATTCTTTCCGCAGAAATCTTCAATGGGTTTCATGACGGGCACTTGGGACTTCCTCTTGATCAGCATCAGCTCGAACTTCTTGAATTGAACAAGCAATGAAATGGAGGACTCTCATTGACTTGCTTCTTTTGAAAGCACTGGTTCTTGCTGAATCTTCGGTAACTGTCTTGAATCTCCAAAAATTAGAGGGTAAATTTTGAAAACCTCCTAACTTTGGAGACTTTGATTGTTGATCTTGGAACTTCATGATCTCTGACTGCTCTCTGTATCATTTTCTTCAACGAGACTTGAAGTCTTCTGCTTCCCCTAAGCTTGTGAACATCTCCTTTGAAACTCTTTTGAAGCTTTTGAGAAACTTGTAAAGACACCAACAACTTCCCCTGATCAGTTGCTTTCAGATGGTAGTCTTGTCCGGCTGGTTCTTTAACTTTGAGCAGTAGCAGCAGCATCTTTCTATCATCAACCTGTCTGTCACACATTTGAAAAAATATACTCCACCAGACATTAGATGACTGGTCTTTGGGTTAGAAGGTAATTATCATCTGTTCAGTTGATTCAAATTACCATAATTTTAACCAAAAACCCTAATATAGATTACGGGTTTTCTATAAAACTTCCCCTGAACCCAAAGACCTCTAAAGACTTCCCCTTAGCTGATTACTTCCCCTCAGCTAAGGACTTCCCCTGAGATAATACATATTATGCTCGAGTTCCCTTCGGATACTATGTATTATGGAAGTCTTTTCGGATAATACTTATTATCCTCCCTCCTTCCCCTAAAAATTTGGCAAGATCTGTCGGAGGAAGTCTTGTCCATTAGATAATAAGTATCATCCTCGAGTTCCCTTCGGATAATACTTATTATCCCATACTCCTTCCCCTAAAAATTTGGCAAGATCTGTCGGGGGCATATTGTCATGCATTAAAACCCATGGAAACGACATTTTGACTTCTCAAATCAACCTGGCCAAGATGAAAACACACTAAAAAGAACTTAACGACTCACACACGAAAGATAAAAACTAAACAAATACTTACCAAACCAAACATGAGAAAGTTTACAAGGGATCAAACCGTATGAATCTGACTGAGGAACCCTTTTCAGCTTCAGTTACTTGACTAGTCCAGGTGATTGCCGGTATGTTTGTCCGCTTTATACTCAAACCCGTTTAATCCCAACCGAATGTGTCATGCTTAATATAGTACATTATTACTGTCATGTTTAATTGTCCCCACACCCAAGCGTACACAGCAAAACCTACCCAACCTCAGAGTTTATTGAGGATTCACAAACCCCCAACTTGAGGAACCATGCAACACCGTTATGACTACCACTTATTTCATTAACCATCAGTTGGTGATCAGGTCGGCCGCTAAGCACGCAAAGAAGACCAACTGAGTGATTATTTATTCTCTTTTATTTTTCATTTTCTTTTTCTTTTTCCTTTCTTTTTCATTTTCTTTTGCTCTGTGGTGTTGTCAAGATAGCATAAACATGGCGTGTGAGAGAGTGAATACTAGGTATAATTACCACTCTCAACCCGTTTTTGCCGGGACTCAGTTTTTTAAACCATGCAACCAGGGATGGGAAACTAAACATATATATCTTTTAAGTTCACTGCACTTTCATTGGAGGTCATAAGTTTAGGTCGAGCCTACCGAGCATATCACCGTGGAGCTTGCCTTTCACTTCCGCCTTACGCGTGTCAGCCATCTCCAACCCGGTCATTCATTTTACTTCCCCTAAACTTCTCAAAAACAAGAAACAATTAAAAATTGAAAAGCACACTATTTTTGAGGGGTCAACATTTTCATCATCTTTACATTTCTTCCCCTTGCTTTTTGATTTTTAATGTCACAATTTTGTGAGCATCATCAATTTTTTTTTTTTTTTTAACAAAATAAAACACACAGACACACAAACAAATTAAAAGACTTTACACACATCTGGCCAAGCTAACTTTCAAAGTATTGATTTGAAATTTTAGGAAATTTGGTTTGACTCAAAACACCCTTTGCCGCTTCATTCACACAACCAAGTTAAGAACAGTACCTTTCGTGCTGATTTTGACATTTTACCTCTCAAAGAGACATACCTTTCATTGTATAGATATCTTGTCATGACATGAAGATATGTCTCCTAAACTGTGCCTGGAACAATCACTTACCAACAAACAACTTAATAAAAAAATGTTAGTGATAATCCTCCTTGATCGTTCCTGCACACAGTGAGAGATTAGTTAGCTAATAGTACCCAGGGCATTGTTTTTCTGGGTACTCCTGAGGAATCAATGAATGAAATTTCTTTTAAAAACATTCCTTTTGAAAGATCAGGAAGTTGGGATGATTCGGTTGTAGCTGCCTTGACTTTTGGCTTCCAAATTCTAGGGTGATTTAACATTTGTTTTAGTCACTTTTGGAGTTGTGACTTTAGGTGTTTCAACCTTCTTCGTTTTTAGTTCACTTTTCAACACAGTTTTTGTTTTAGTCACCTTTTGAGTTGTGACTTTAGGTATTTCAACCTTCTGCATTTTAGAAATATTTTTCAAAACAGTTTTAGTTACCTTGGGAGGGGTAACTTTAGGTTTTTCAAGTTTTGATTGCTTTGAAAATGGTTTGTTCACCTGTTTTTGAAAATTTTGGTAACTTGGAAAGCTGTGGTTTTGATTTAAATATTTTCTTTCAGCTTTGGCAGTGCCCCAATGTTGATCAGAGGGTTTAACCTTAGGAGTAACAGTCTTCATTGCCTTAGGTTTCTGCACCATCATCGGCTTAGACTTCACAGACTCCTGAGATGAAACCCTTTGACTTTTTGGAAAGTAGGGTTCATAGGGGCGATAAAGACAGTTTCTAGCAATATGACCAGCGATGCCACAATTAAAGCAAGTCTGCTTCTTTAGATAGAAGTCAGACGTGTACCCATTTGTCTTTGGTGGCTGATATGGAGCTGGTTTGCTCTGTGTCTGCCTCCTTGGTCCATTTGCTGATCCAAGATTGACTCTTGGCTGGTTCCTCGAAGCCTGTGTCGAACCTGTCTTAACCGTCTTTGTGCTTCCTTGATTCGTTGACGTTGAAGCACCATTCTTGCAATTACAACAACAACTGCATGATCCAACTGAAGAAATGGGAGACACAGCCACTCCCTTGAGTTTTTCATTCTTCACCACAGTTGTTAACTTCACACTTGGATGCTTAATGGTGATCTTTGGCTTCTCAACTTTGGCTTCACCGACCACTCCATCAGTTATTCCCTTGAACTTGGAGGAGAAGGATGGTAAGTCATACCCAACATCTGGTTCTTGGTCAAACATAGATCCAGATGTCATAAAGATCTTCCCCCCAGACCGTGTCGTCAAGATCACCTTTTCCCTTTTGACTTCGTCAACAACTTTCAAGCATGGGGTTTCAATTTTAGGGTATGGTTTCAACTCTACCCCCACATCATCAGACTTGGAATTATGACATCTGTTATACTCCTGGCACTCAGCATCATCTCTTGATACGTCCTCTATTCTTCCTTCACCATATGTCATGTTTGCCTCGTTGTCTATTTCCTCTTGAGTCAATGGTGTAGTTCCAACCAAGACACTATCAATAGGAGGAGCAGCTTCTTTATAATCTGACTTGGTTCGTTCAACTTGATCCTCACTAAGAAGTATTCCTATAATGTCTCTGGGAACTGGTGGAGGAATAATGCTATTTGCAGCCAAGGCCTTATCAGTCTTTTCTTGAAATACCCGAGAATTCGAAACAATAACTTTTATATAATAATAGTATTTAGTAATAATAATGAAATAATAATAAATGTAATAATACAGTAATAATAATTATACGTGTATGTTATCATTGACATAAAATACAAATTTTGAATTGGTAAAAATCCTTGGTCCACCGTCTATCTTCCTTCCGCTTATAACGTAACAAAATTGATGAGAATTCGGAAGGTAAATCCCTTCACCCACGCTACAAAAATCATCGATTTATGACCCCCTCTTCTTCATACAACTTCATCACAGTATATCAACCCTAAACTTCTCTCTCTCTCTTGTTAAAAATTTTAAATTAAAAAGGGGGTATTTCCTTAGGGCTGCAGCCAGTGTACATATTGTTACTGTTACTGTTACTGGCTCAAATGGGTATTTCCTTATTGATACGTCTCGTTTGTTCCTCCTGAGACGTATATTTGTCTTCTCGTCGTTATTACATTATACTGCTATTGTTTTACCGTTACTGAGCAAATTTTGGCTCAGCCGTTTTTCTTTTTCTTGTGTCTTCTTTATTATTATGACAGGTACTTCTGCGATAAGGGCAAAGAGTTCACGAGAGAGCAAAATTGACTAGGGCAAGAAACTTGAAGAGTTTTAAGACATTATTTATTTATATCACTATTTTCTTTCAAACTTGTCGTGTTCCATTTAAACCTGGCTCTGATACCATAATTGTAACACCCCAACCCCACCCAGGATCCTCCAAGATGTATAGAGACTTGAAGCAGAACTTTTGGTGGAGCGGTATGTAAGAAGATGTATCTAAGTATGTGGTTCACTGTTTAACATGTCAATAAGTAAAGATCGAGCATCAGAGGGTCAGTGGAATGCTACAATCATTAGACATTTAAGTGTGGAAATGGGGCGATATCTCTATGGATTACGTCACGGCTTTACCGGAGACTTTCAAGAAGAATGACGCCATTTGGGTTGTAGTGGACAGGCTCACGAAGTCTGCTTATTTCTTACCTTTTCAACAGGGTTACTTAGTTAGCATATTATCACATATATTTTTTTCTAACAATATTGTTGGCTTCATGGCACTCCATCTTCTATTGTTTGTGACAGAGAACCTCGATTTACGTCATGATTCTGGAAAGGACTACAAAAAAAAAATCTTGGGGTACAAAAATAAGGTTTAGCACGACCTTTCATCATCAAACCGATGAGCACTGTGAGCGCACCATTCAGACTTTAGAAGACCTTCTCAGATCGTGCGCACTTGAGTGGACTGGCAATTGGGATGAGTATTTACGCCTAGTCGAATTCTCTTATAATAGTAGCTGGCATGCCAGTATAGATATGGCCCCGTTCGAACTTCTTTACGGTCACAAGCATAGATTGTCGATATGTTGGAATGAGGTTGGAGAGAAGATAACTGAAGGTCCAAAACTCGTTACGATCACCTAGATAAAGTCTTCATTGCTTGAGGAAAGTTGAAAGAGGCTCAATCATAGAGAAAAGAGTTACGTCGATCAGCACCGTTGTGTCGTGGAAATTAATGTTAGAAATCTCGTATTTCTTAAATTTTCACAATGTCATGGTGTACGTTGTTTTGATATAAAAAAAAAAAAACCTAAGTCCAATTTTATCTGTCCGTTTGAAATTATCGAAAGGGTTAGAGAACTCTCATATCGTTTCGCATTACCACCGCAACTTTCTCACATTCATAACGTCTTTCATATATCTCTGATGAGGGGATACAGCTATCATCCATTGCACGTTGTCAATTATCACTTACGCATGATTCAAGAAGGTCTTTCTTACGAAGAGGAATCTAGAGCTATTATTGATCGTCAAGAACGAGTCATGAGACGAAAATCTATACCATTTGTTGAAATTCTATAGAAAAATCATGGTAAACATGAAGCGACATGGGAGACAAAAGAAATGATCCATACAGTGTATCCTGGTTTATTTGAAAACTAGAGAAAGATATGTTATTTTAAAGTGGATTGCTGGTATTTGTTCTGCTTTTTGAAATCCTATGTGCTTAAAAAAAAAAAAAATTGCATTGTCTAAGGTGTCACGTAAGGTTCATGCTATATCGGTCTATAATTTCGAGGACGAAATTAATTTTTAGGAGGGAAGAGTTGAAATACCCGAGAATTCGAAACAATAACTTTTATATAATAATAGTATTTAGTAATAATAATGAAATAATAATAAATGTAATAATACAGTAATAATAATTATACGTGTATGTTATCATTGACATAAAATACAAATTTTGAATTGGTCAAAATCCTTGGTCCACCGTCTATCTTCCTTCCGCTTATAACGTAACAAAATTGATGAGAATTCGGAAGGTAAATCCCTTCACCCACGCTACAAAAATCATCGATTTATGACCCCCTCTTCTTCATACAACTTCATCACAGTATATCAACCCTAAACTTCTCTCTCTCTCTTGTTAAAAATTTTAAATTAAAAAGGGGGTATTTCCTTAGGGCTGCAGCCAGTGTACATATTGTTACTGTTACTGTTACTGGCTCAAATGGGTATTTCCTTATTGATACGTCTCGTTTGTTCCTCCTGAGACGTATATTTGTCTTCTCGTCGTTATTACATTATACTGCTATTGTTTTACCGTTACTGAGCAAATTTTGGCTCAGCCGTTTTTCTTTTTCTTGTGTCTTCTTTATTATTATGACAGGTACTTCTGCGATAAGGGCAAAGAGTTCACGAGAGAGCAAAATTGACCAGGGCAAGAAACTTGAAGAGTTTTAAGACATTATTTATTTATATCACTATTTTCTTTCAAACTTGTCGTGTTCCGTTTAAACCTGGATTTTGGATTTTAAGTATTTTAAATTAAAAATTTTGGATTGTTGCTATCTCTGTATACTGCATGAGTGACACGTCAGCCCTATTCGGGTTGGGGTGTTACATTTCTGATCCAAATCCAGGTGTGTGTTTCCCAACTTGACCAGTCACCACAGCATGTGACAATTCCTTTCCAGCTTCAAGCATTCTTTTGCTCCTCATTTGATTCATATCAAGCTTAACCTGCATCTCATTGTTCTTATGCTTCAGGTCATCTATCTGCTTACTTAGCTCAGCTATCTCTAACTTAGCGTTGTCATACAAATAGGCGTTCTCAGTTGCAAGGTTCTTATATTTTGTTATATCTAATTTTTGAGCTTTAACCTTCTCTTCGTTCTTTTGCCATCTACCCTTAAATGAGCTCTTCTCGCATTTTGTCTCAAACAATTCTGACTGAAAATTTCTACATATTTGCTTAAGTTCAGGAATTATACGAGCACAAGTAGGATTGGGGCATATCTCAGCATCTTCGTCCTCAAATATATTCTTTTCTTCAACCACTGAACTCATTATGCAGCTTCTGAAAATCTTGAAAAATCTGCAAAAACGGCAAAATCGGCAAAAGTACTATTCAAAAAATAGTGTCAAAAACTTAAAACTGAAAAACGGAGGCCTTCGGAGTGGAATTTGGGGGTCCAAACGAGCTCCCCTGGACGTTAGTTTGGGGTGATTCTAGGGCTTGATGTCACGAACGTCGTGTTCAAATTTGAGCTTCTAACTCCAAACGAGTCAAAAGTTACGCCCGTTTCCGTGAAAGTGAGAAAAAATGACTTTTTGCCGTAAACCAACCCTGTTTACGATCGTAATCACCTGTGGATCGTAAACACCTTCGGTCGTAAACACTTAAACCGCCTCAAGGAATCGTAAACCTGATTACGATTGATGATTACGACCACCGGAGTCGTAAACGCCGTTTCCGATAAAACAAAGTCGTAAACACCTTTTACGATCAGAAAAAGTCGTAAACTCGATTACGACAATCAAGTACAATCGTAAACTATTTTCTTCGGGTCGTAAACAGGCAATCTTCAACCAAAACCCAGAACTTTCAGTCGTAAACGCCCAGAACACGAAGAACATAGCAGCAGCAGCGATCGTAAACTCCAAAATCCTTCAAATCTTCAACAAAAACTCGAATACAAACCCAGAAAACGCTTGAAACTATATCGTGAGAGCCTTGAATCTAAGATTCTTGGCTCTGATACCAATTGTAGGTCCTGTAAATCTCCCAAACACACGATATAATGATCTAACACGAGTGCGGAATCCTCGTGAGAGATTGATTCAAGAAAATAGTAGATGAAGAGATTAGATCTTAGAGAAAGATCGAATCTTGAATGGAAATCCGTCTACTATGAAGCTTAGAACACCGATCGGAATCACACACACAAACAAGAAATCGTAAATAGGTTCTCTCAAAGCTTGCTTGATCATAAACATGAGGTGGTATTTATACCACCTCTTACAAGCACATGGGCTAATCATAAACCCAATAAGCCCAATCATAAACCCAAGCCCATGCCTAATCTAATAGTAAACTAGCCTAAACATAATAAACCTAGCCTACTAATCTAATTAAACCCTCTAAGCCCAACCCAACGTATTTAATATTACAAGCCTCATAATCTAGCCTCTACAATATGTCTTATCTTTTCTTCTAATACTTGACTGTTTTGTGTTACAATTACATTATGTTCTAACAATCTCCCCTTAAGTATTTGAAGAAAATGAATAAAAAGAAAACGTAATATTAAACTATATGAAAGAAGTCTAGTCTTCATATACTGTTATTTAAAGATTTTACAAGTCTTTTTTGATCTTTGCCCTGCCAGTGAATGAGTTAATTTCAAAGTGGTATTCTTTCGTACTTTCCTCCACTAGGGTCTTGAAGACAGCTCTTTCTTTCATTAGTGCATTAATTTCTAACTTTATGATTTCCTTGGTGCTGTTTTCGTTGGTCTTGCATTTCTCTAGAATGAATAGGAAGAATTCTGAGGCTAGGTTTGTATATTTATGCTTTTCTTTTAGCCTAAAGAACCTCCTTTCTTCAGAGAGATCTCTGAAGCAAATAATAGAGATTAGGATGAGAAATGTTGTGCCGGATCCTCTCCATGAGATTTCAGGGGAGACAGTTTCATTTGATTTTGTCAACGGCAGTAGAGGGATGTTGCGATTCTTTTGCTAGTTCGATATCCACCTGTGCTTGTCTTCTGAACATTCTTTTTCTAACTTTAGTTCCTTGGTATAATGCAGTGCTTACCCTTTCTGTTTTTGAGGGTTGGTTTGAGAAGTACCTTAAAAATGACACCAACTGTACTGGGTTAAGTTGCTGTAGGTCTTTGTCAGTGAATTCCCTGAAGTTTTCATCTTTTGTTTTCACTGTGTAGCAGTTGAAGTGATCTACCCAAAGATGTTTTGTTAGTGGTCGTGCCTTGACTTTTATGAACTCAGTGATTGAAGGCATTATGTAGTTTGGATCTTCCTCAACTGGTGTTCCGGTTGACCTGTCAAAGGCTTTTCTTGATAGAGGGCTCATTGTGGGCCTGTCTTCTTCACTTTTGAGCATTTTCTCTTGGAGTTCTCTGACTTCTTCCCAGATGACCCTTTGCATATTTAGTTTTTCAGAGTAATCGTCTTCAAAGGATGATCCAGATATGAAGGATCCAACTAATGAGGATGATTGTATTTGAGTCTGCTTGGCTGGGGTCTTCTTTGCTGTTCCGGTGGAGTGAGGTTGAGAGATTGTTGTTTTCTGGGCAGTTTTTGTTAGTGGCTTAGGAGAGGAAGGAGGTGGAGGAGGTGGCATTCATTCGTGAGCTTCAGTTGAAGGTTTGCACTTCTTTGAGTTCTTTCTCTTGAGTTGTTCTTCTTCTTTCTCACTTGAACTGCTGCTTAGAAGTTTTGACTTCTTTATTAGAGGTTCAACAGAGACTATGATTGGCTTTCTTCTCTCATCTGTTGTTTTTACTTTTTGTTTCCATTCTCTTTCTATATTTCTCATCTGATCTTATTGAAAAGAGTGTTTGATTTCCAGGTTAGTAGAGATCAGCTGATTTGTTGTCAGTTTGCTTCTGACTGACCTTAATTATTCTTTTGCCCTCTTTGCTTGATCTTTGCCCATGTCTTCAAGAGTTCTTTTCTTGTTTAGTAATTCTGCGGAGAAACTTTGAAGGATTTGTTCATCATTACTTATTTCTACAGTTAGCAAATTTTGAAGACTTTCGCTTATGTCTTCAGAAATTTTGTTGGCCTCCTTGCTCAGTTCTTTTTTCCAGGTTCTCAACTCATCTATTAGAGTATTTAGCTGTTTGGTGTTTTGAGTTGTGCGTCTTTCTACCTTCAAGAGATCTTCTGAGTTTGAGTGTTTGAGTTTTTGTAGCTCAAGTAGGTCAATTTTCTGATCTCTTTTGAAGTTGAATATTTTCTCTCTGATTGATTGAGAGAATTCTAAGAGATAAGATTTGAGTAGGATTCTGGGTAAACTTGGATTTGGATCAACAGATGATCTTTCTCCTTCTAACATACCAGTGGACAACACATGTCCAGCAGATTTACTAACATTTTCTCTGTAGAGAGTTCTGTTAGTGCCTAGAATACCAGAAATATCTGATGTTCCTAGGTCTCCCACATTCATTGTCTTTATCCTGAATGATTCAGACTCATGTGTTGTTTAATAATTCTTTTCAGAATTATCATGTGTTGAATCCTTAGGGAACAAATCCATGTGGGTTCTTTCCAAGTTTCCATGACTCATTAAGTCTCCACTTGTTGGTGCTTGATGATGAATCTCAAAGTCACCAACAGGCTGGGCTTGGTGGCTATATTGGGAATGTGGACTTGCGGGGGTGAGTTTGGTGGACTGAAGTTGAAGTTTTTATAGGCTGACGTGGTGGAATGTGATGTGGGAGAGTCAGGTGAACCCTTGTTTAGATTGACTGATTCAGAATAGTGAGATATTTGTGGGCTTTGTTTTGGGGTTGGTTGTTCTGGTTCAGATGGGTTCTGTTCTTGTAGCTCAATTCCTTCTTTATATTTCATCAGAACTGGGGAGCTATCTGGTATATTCAAAAGTAAAGAAATAGGTACAAAGGATATAGAGTGTGTTGTACCTGATTCGAACTTTTTCAGAATTTTCAGGGTGGTTGACCTGTGCTTGGCTCCCTTCATAACCAACGATCCTTCCTGACATTTCTTGAAGATGAGTAAAGAAAGAAACCTTATAAATGGAATGTGGAAAGTTTCTTTCTTCTCCTTTTGTTTATCTTCAATTCTTTTCACCAGATTCCTCCACAATATAGCTCTATAGTCTATTCGTTTATTCAGAATTATAGCGACCATTATGGAGTATACTGATTCACTAGCTTGATCAGATGAGCCGATTTAGCGGTTAGGCTGTAAATGAGTGTGTGCATCATCAGTTTCCACTTTGTAAATGAGTATACAAAGTGACTTTTCATTTTGATTTTTCACACTTATTTTTCTTTTTGATCAAAGAACAATTACAATTAGTAACACTCAGATCTAGATACAGAGAATAACTCCTTGGTAAACACACACTTAAGATTTGCTCTACTAAACATTCGTACAAAACTCGTGACTAAAACAAAGCTCAAGTTCACTATTTATAGGCACTTGCCGAACCCTGTCCGAACTCCACGTTCGGCAGCAGGTCCGAACTCCTGGTTCGGACCAGGTTCGGCAGACAATGAACCTTGCCTTGAACTTGGTCTTGAACCTTGGTTGAATACTTGACACGACGTACTTCTTAGGTATCAACAAACTCCCCCTCGTCGTGTGCAGTATCGCTTCAACATCTTTAAATCTATATCTTCAATCAAGCTCCCCCTCAAGTGTAGAATTTGTTCGTCTAATGAAATGAATCATCGAACAAACTCCTCCTCAACTTTATCGTAAGTTGATCTTGAATACTTGATGATGTCTGATGTATCTTTGGTCTTTATCAACAACTTCTGAAGACTTGAAGTTGTGATTTCCTTCACTTTAGTAATCTGCTCAAAATTTAAATAACTTGGCGCAAAATGTCTCTTCGAGACTCCAAGAAATGATTTCGCAAATTTGATTTTGTATCACGTGTTGAAAAAATCGAAAATAAAGCAGAAACAAAATACTTTTGGTTTTTAGAAAGTTTATATCAAAACAAACCTAAAATCTTTTTGAATTTTCAAACTTATGCTAAACCACACCAAAAATATTTTTGTACTTTTCTTGTTATGAAATGAAATTGCAATACAGAATCAAACACTGTTTTTTGTATGAGAAATATCACTATATGGGATCATATTGGACATGACACACTGAACTACGCTTCAATTTCAACTAAATGAAGCACACAAGTCATGTTTATTGCCGGTATAATTTGTCAATCTTAAACTCAGGCAGAATCATACTCATAACATCTCGATATGTTAAGGTATTGATTAGATTTTGCTTTAACAAGTGTATCCCACACTATTAGACATATTCAGACATTTTCTTTTTCTTTTTCTTTTGCTTTTTCTTTTTGTGTGATTACACTTGTGAATTTTCACAAAGTATATATTTTCATGATATCATCAACTGTGTTCCATGCAAAAAGAAATAAGAACTTTAAATCGTCTACCTTAAGGTCGATCTTTCGATACGCAGATAAGGCCTCGGATTTAACAAAATAGAGAAAATAAAACAAGTTGAAATTGTATAACCCAACAACAATCAGGTCGGTACTCCCGACGCAGAGATACTCCGATGAGTAATACGAAACACCAAGGAAAATAAAGCAGAACGTCAAACGAACAACGATTAGGTCGATCTTGTGAACACGCAAAGAAAGTCTGATCGTTTGACAAAATAAAGAAAATCAAACAAGTTTAAATCTTTAAAAAATGAACACATGTATACAAAGTGACTTTTCATTTTGATTTTTCACACTTATTTTTCTTTTTGATCAAAGAATAATTACAATTAGTAACACTCAGATTTAGATACAGAGAATCACTCCTTGGTAAACACACACTTAAGATTTACTCTACTGAACATTCATACAAAACTCGTGACTAAAGCAAAGCTCAAGTTCACTATTTATAGCCACTTGCTGAACCCTGTCCGAACTCCACGTTCGGCAGCAGGTCCGAACTCCTGGTTCGGACCAGGTTCGGAAAATAATGAACCTTTCCTTGAACTTGGGTCTTGAACCTTGGTTGAATACTTCACACGACGTACTTCTCAAGTATCAACAAACTCCCCCTCGTCGTGTGCAGTATCTCTTCAACATCTTCAAATCTATATCTTCAATCAAGCTCCCCCTCAAGTGTAGAATCTATTCGTCTAATGAAATGAATCTTCGAACAAACTCCGCCTCAACTTTATCGTAACTTGATCTTGAATACTTGACAATGTCTGATGTATCTCTATTCTTTATCATCAACTTCAGAAGACTTGAAGTTCTGATTTCCTTCACCTTAGTAATCTGCTCAAAATTTAAATAAGCTTGGCGCAAAACGTCTCTTCGAGACTCCAAGAAATGATCTTGCGGATTTGATTTTGTATCACGTGTTGATCAGATCGAAAATAAAGTTGAAACAAAATATTTTTGGTTTTTAGAAAGTTTATATCAAAACAAACCTAAAATGGTTTTGATTTTTCAAACTTATGCTAAAACACACCAAAAAAATTTTTGTACTGTTCTTGTTATGAAATGAAATTGCAATACAGAATCAAACACTATTTTTGGTATGAGAAAGATCACTATATGGGATCATATTGGACATGACGCACTAAACTACACTTCAATTTTAACTAATTGAAGCACACAAGTCATGCTTATTGCCGGTATAATGTGTCCATCTTAAACTCAGGCAGAATCATACTCATAACATCTGGATATGTTAAGGTATTGATTAGATTTTGCTTTGACCAGTGTATCCCACACTATCATACATATTCAGACATTTTCTTTTTCTTTTTCTTTTTCTTTTGCTTTTTCTTTTTGTGTGATTACACTTGTGAATTTTCACAAAGTATATATTTTCATGATATCATCAACTGTGTTCCATGCAAAAAGAAATAAGAATGTTAAATCGTCTACCTTAAGGTCGATCTTTCAATATGCAGATAAGGCCTCGGATTTAACAAAATAAAGAAAATAAAACAAGTTGAAATTGTATAACCCAACAACAATCATGTCGGTACTCCCGTACACGCAGAGAAAATTCGATGAGTTATACGAAACACCAAAGAAAATAAAGCAGAACGTTAAACGAACACCGATCAGGTCGATCTTGTGAACACGCAAAGAAAGTTCGATCGTTTGACAAAATAAAGAAAATCAAACAAGTTTAATTCTTTGTAAAATGAACACATGTATACAAAGTGACTTTTCATTTTGATTTTTCACACTTATTTTTCTTTTTGATCAAAGAACAATTACAATTAGTAACACTCAGATTTAGATACAGAGAATAACTCCTTGGTAAACACACACTTAAGATTTGCTCTACTGAACATTTTTACAAAACTCGTGACTAAAACAAAGCTCAAGTTCACTATTTATAGCCACTTTCCGAACCCTGTCCGAACTCCACATTCGGCAGCAGGTCCGAACTCCTGGTTCGGACTAGGTTCGGTAGACAATGAACCTTGCCTTGAACTTGGGTCTTGAACCTTGGTTGAATACTTCACACGACGTACTTCTCAGGTATCAACAAACTCCCCCTCCTCGTGTGAAGTATCTCTTCAACATCTTCAAATCTGTATCTTTAATCAAGCTCCCCCTCAAGAGTAGAATATGTTCGGCCAATGAAATGAATCTTCGAACAAAGTCCTCATCAACTTGATCGTAACTTGATCTTGAATACTTGACGATGTCTGATGTATCTCTGGTCTTTATCAACAGCTTTAGAAGACCTGAAGTTGTGATTTCATTCACTTTAGTAATCTGCTCAAAATTTAAATAAGCTTGGCGCAAAACATCTCTTCGAGACTCCAAGAAACGATTTTGCAAATTTGATTTTGTATCACGTGTTGATCAGATCGAAAATAAAGCAGAAACAAAATACTTTTGGTTTTTAGAAAGTTTATATCAAAACAAACCTAAAATCTTTGAATTTTTCAAACTTATGCTAAAACACACCAAAAATCTTTTTGTACTTTTTCTTGTTATGTAATGAAACTGCAATACAAAATCAAACACTATTTTTGGTATGACAATGTGTTGGTCCCGAAACAACAATTGTTCACGATATCGTAAACACAAACAAGTGCGGAATCCTTGTTTGTGAGTGATTCGACAAGAAGATGATGAAATAGACTTGATATGAGATGAAGAACAAAGCAACACAATAAAATCTTGAATGAAACTTGATCAATCTTCTATTAGCACGAGTTCACAATCGTAAATACAAGATATATGCTGAAAATCGTAATCGAGAACTAGTAGTAAACATCAACTACTTGGGTATTTATACTACCCTTACAAAAGCCCTAGCAAAAATCGTAAACCCAATAAGTAGTCCGGCCCATGAAGCTCACATCGTAAAAACATCAAGCCCAAACCAATGTAAGCCCACTTCTCTAATGTTCATGCCTCACTAAGTATAGCCCAACAATCTTCCCCTAGGCATGAACCATTAGACTGTCTAAGGAAGAAGCAAATCAAATCGGAAGGTGTGAGTCTCCTTCCTTGACCACCATTCACGTTCTACAATCCTGTTTGTTGTTCCATGAAAGATTCCCACCCTTATAGCATTTTCAAAATCAAGTTCATCACATAGGATAGGTTGGGTGGCTAGGAGTTTGATGTCACGTTCTCCAAACCTCAGCAAATCAACTGGATCGTAGAAGCGAAATTCTCGCATCTTCTTGCAAACCACCACCACCTCATGAGTTGTTGGATCATAAAAACAATTATCAAAGTTTCTCACAAGTGTACCATCTTCAATCTCGTCCAACATGTTGATCACTCGAGTTCTTTTGGTGGGTGGTTGCCTCACTTCTCCAACATGCTCATTCGTAACAGGGTCAGTTCCAGTTTGAACCCATCTTGCTTGCTTGAGGTCAAAGTTTGCAAAGTTTTCTTCAATATGGCTCATCAGATTGTTACGAACAAGGTCTCCATGTGCATTCATCCATCTGTTAATAAATGGAGCCCTCAGCAAATTCCTCATCTATGTCTTAGTGTAGGAGTGAAATTGACCGCAAGTTCTGTAGTACTCCACTGGACTATAGCCATCTCTGATCACAGCAAACAACTTCTTCTCTCCATCGTAGTGCCATCACAGGATAGGTTCACGACTCCACCTTTTGTCAATTTCACTTTCTCCCACATCAGTTGAGTACAGCTTAGGGGGAGGTCCATGAAAGAAATCCTTGAACCAATTTTCATGGCTTTTTGGTGCCTTTGAGATGAATCTTCCTCCTCGTACATAGTCTGAGATCTCAATGGAGTCATCACCTTCATCTTCTTGCACTACATCAGCAGTCTGTGCACCCTGTGAAGAACTCTAGGCATTTGAACTATCAATCCCCTTCAAATCTTCCAACTTCTTTCTTAACTCAAGGAATCCAACATATAAATATCCAATGCTTGCTTCATTCTTGCTCTCCTTCTCCTTCAACCTCTTGTTTTCTTCTTTCAGCTCTTTTATCTCTCCCTCTCTCTTCATGTTTTGAGATAACAGAAAGTTGATTTGAGGATCAACACTTATTCGAAGGTCTACCAGGAGATCACCAGTTTGAACACTTTCTCCAACAAGTGTTGGATATGGATGAAAGCTTGGAATGATTGGACCCTGGCTTGATTCAGTAGAAACATTTACTCTCACTAGGCTGGGCTCAATAAACGAGCTATCAACTTCGAAGAATTGCCTTTCCTCATGAACTGGGTCGTGTTCATTTGAAATAGGACTTTCAGTTTGAGTTAGAGTTGTCTCTTGTACATCTGCTTGATCATCATCCTGTAATGTGCTCTCAACATTTGCACCTGATGATTCAAATATCATCAAGCTTGAGCTTGTCTTTTGGAACTTGAATCTGATAGATCTTGGATCAGATTTCTTTCATCGGTGAGGGTTCACGCGCAGGAATAGGTTCTACAAACACATCATCATCAGCAACATTAATATTTATCTCTTGTGGGATTGCACCATCACTTGAAGAAGAACTCAAGTCATCCCTTGTTCTCTTGTGGCTGGATGGCTCTAGATCGCCATATATGTCATCTGCCAAATTCTCACTCTCAGGGAAAATATCATCCATCACATTCTCTTTATCTAAAGGTATGTTTTCTGGTTCTTCCTGAACAGTCACTGGAACATCGTGATCTTTAGCAACAGATACATTGACTGGAGGCACTTCAGGTTTAGGTTATGATTCTTCATCTTGTTCCCTTGCAATCTCAGGGAAAGCACCTCTTTTAGCCCACTCAAGTCTTCCTTGAAAAGTGCTCTTTCCCTTTCTATCTTGAGTTTGCAGACCAAAAACACCATCATCCATGAATTTTATGTCCAGCCTCTCAAACCTTTCCTGAATCATTGGATACTTCCTCATTACCACCATGTGCACAAACCTTGGAGTCATGAGGAATTGCTCCCTTGCACTCAAATCAGCATTACCAACCCAATCCAATAGCATCATCTTTGAAAAGTTGAATTCCCAATCCAATGCCAGTGCAACAAATGTTGTGCCATGCACCTTGTTTAGTTGATCAAAGCTTGTTCTCTTCCCCAAGAATGATTTCTGCAAGTAGTGTGCCAAACACCTCCAGTAGTGTGGCAAAAGCTTCTTGAAGATCGGTGGGAATTTTCCTTCATACCCCAAGAGACGTGCACCCTCTAATATTGCAGTCTTGGAATATTTCATTGTGTCTTCAGCTTTATCATTAATATTCAACCCCTGGCGAATTTCTTCTTCCATGATCTCGATTCTGCGGTTTTGAACCGTTGTAGTGATTCTTGTTTTATCAAGATTTGCCCTGGCAGTTCCCCAGAATTCTCTGACTAGTTGTTCATCTATCAGCACGTGCGCCCTGAGAGCATGATTAATTTTGCACACGTTCATCCCAGCAACAAGAGAATAGAACAACTGCATGTGTTTCTTTGGAGGATCATCCAAATAAGCAGGTATGCAGTGGTCTCTCTCAAAGTGAATCTCTTCGTCAATTATTTCTTCTACCATCTGAGAAACCGAGACACGTGCATCAGGTTTAATTACATCATTGAGCAATTAAGTTCAGTTTTATCCTAAAAAACAATTTAAGTTTGATGAGATTTTAAAAACCATTTTGTGCTTATTTAATTGTTTACGATTTTAAATCAAACTTTTAAAGGGTTTACGATCGAGATTTGGGTTTACGATCCAAGTTTGGGTTCACGATCGGAGTCAAGTACAGTCCAGTCGTAAACACTAAGCCCGATCGTAAACGCTGATGATCGTGAACACCATCGATCGTGAACACAGACTGATCGGAAACGACATCGTAAACACGAACGGTCATCTTCTTCCTCACGCAGATCGTAAACGCAGAACTCCTCCATTGTTGTACCTGCAAAGCTTCGAAAACACATTAAACACATTCAAAAATGTAAGCGAAACATCAGATACTACCTTTTAACTATCGTAAACACAGAAACAACTTCTAATCTCATGAAATCAAAGACAAACTCGAAGAAGGAGAAGAGGAGCAGTCGGAAGAAAACAGTGACGATTTGACGAATTTTAGTGAGTTTCGTGGTCGGAATGAGAAGGTAAAAGCGATGGTGTGCTCGTTTTTTCACAGGAGATGGTCGAAGATTGTCGGAATGCGGTTTTCCGGTGAAAAAATGGGGGCAGTAAGGGATTCGGGCGGTGGATCGTAAACGCATAGGGGAGAGAGATGCCGGGATCGTAAACGTGTGATCGGAAATGAGGGGTTTGGTGGTTTTGATGAATAGATAGTTTCATAAAGGCCCCCTCAAGTTTTTAAAACATATCAAATGCTCCCAAACCTCATTTAAATGATAAATCACTTGAAAAGTTGTTAATATTGAAAATTTTGAGAATTACAAAACTTCCCCTCAGACTAATACCCCGAGAACCTGATCTTGATCATAAAAAATGCAATTTTAAACAGTAAAAAAAAACTTAAAAAATGATAAAAACAAAGAACAAAGTGTAACCTATTACTGAGACAATAAGATATACTTGCCTTGAAGCTGATAATTTTCATGGATCAAACCAGACTTATCTTTGACTGAGGAACCCTTTTCAGCTTCCGCTACTCGTCGCTCTAGACGATTGCCAGGATATTTGACCACATAAACTCACATCCAGTCATTTTGAAGTGCTTAATTATGGTACAATATTACCGTCATGTTTAACCGTCCCCACACCCAATTGTTCATAGCAAAACCTAACCAACCTCAGAGTTTATTAAGGATTCACAAACCCCCAACTTGAGGAACCATGCAACACCGTTATGACTACCACTTATTTCTTTAATTATCAATTGGTGATCAGGTCGGCCGCATAAGCCCGCAGAGAAGACCAAACAGAATAATTATTTTCTTTTCTTTTCTTTTTCATTTGTTTTTCTTTTTCTTTTCATTTTTCTTTTTGTTTTCTGTGGTGTTGCCATAACAGCAGAACATGGCGTGTGAGAGAGTGAATACTAGGTAGATACCACTCTCAACCCATTTTTGCTGGGACTCAATTTTTTAAACCATGTAAACTAGGACGGGAAACTAAACATATATAGAAGTTAAGTTTACTGCACTTACATTGATGATCATAGTTTTGGGTTTAGCTTACCGACATATCATCTTTGAGCAATCTTTCACTTCAGCTTTACGTGTGTCAGTCTCCGATTGTCTTGGACATTTATATCACTTCCTACCAACTCAAGGCAAACACAAAAGACTTTATAAAAACCTCAAACATATTTTCAGATTTTCTGAAACTATAACATTTCTTCCCTTGTTTTTATGAGGCTTTTGAAAACATAAACACACGTGTTTTTTTTAATTGAATAAACCAAAAAGTAATTGAAAATAATACCAAATCAAAAATAAAAACAAATTTATGTACAAACAATTTTAATTAGATCATTCATCGAAGGCAATCATCCTTAGGCCTTCAACACACATTTCAAAATTTGGACGAGGAAGGGGTTTTGTGAAAAGGTCAGAAACATTTTGATCGAAGTTTACCTTTTCAAGCTGAATCAACTACCTATCATAGCAATCACGAATGAAATGTACCTTGATATCTATGTGCTTTGTTTTGGAATGTTGAACAGGATTCTTGACAATTTGCAGAGCAACAACATTATCACATAAAATTGGAGTATTAAGAAATTCCATACCGTAGTCAGTAAGCTGGTTCTCAATCCATACTACCTGCGAGCATCTAGCTGATGCTGCCACATATTCAGCTTCTGCAGTTGACTTGGAAACGGTATGCTTCTTCTTTCTCTGCCATGAATATGAGTCTGTCTCCCAAATATTAACACCCACCAGTTGTAGATTTCCTATAAAGAACACTACCTCCATAATCACTGTTAGTAAACGCAAATAATTGAAAATCAGTATTCTTAGGATACCAAAGTCCAAGCCGAGGCCTGCCCTTCAGATACCTAAAAATACGTTTAATAGCAGCTAAATGAGAGAGTTTAGGATTAGCCTGGTAATGTGCACACACACACACACACACACTGCATGCATGATATCTGGCCTGATTGCTGTTAAATACATGAGTGAACTAATGATTGAACGATACATGAATTCACTCACTGACTCCCCATCTGCATCTGCTGTCAGTAGAGGCCGGGATGCCATGGGAGTGGAGATGGGCTTTGAGTCCTGCATCTTATACTTTTCTAGAATTTCGTTCACATATTTTTCCTGATGAATGAGAATCCCAGATTCATCTTGTTTGACCTGTAATATCAAGAAAAAATTCATCTCCCCTTGATCACTCATTTCAAATTCCTTTCTCATGATATCCTCAAATTCGGTGCATAACTCTTCATTTGTTGACCCGTAGATGATGTCATCCACATAAACTTGCACCATAATGATATCATCTTTTACCTTCTTTTTTAACAGAGTTTGATCAACCACTCCCCTTGTATTACCATTTTCCACCAAATGATTTGACAGAGTCTCATACCACGTGCGGGGTGCTTGATGTAAACCATATAAAGCTTTATCCAGAAGATACACATGATCTGGATGTTCCTCATCCACAAACCCTGGCGGTTGTGCCACATAAACCTCTTCATTCATTTCAGCATAAAGAAAAGCTGTCTTCACATCCATCTGATGCACATTGAAGTTGAGATATGTTGCTACAGCAAGGAATATTCGAATTGCTTCCAATCTGGCCACTGGTGTATACACCTCATCATAATCAATCCCGTAAACATGTCTATGACCTTGAACAATCAACCTGGCTTTGTTTCTCACAATCACACCCGTATCATCTTTCTTGTTCTTGCACAACCATCTTATGGGTATAACTTTCTTATTATCAGGCCTTTTCACTAGATGCCACACTCCCAATTTTGAAAATTCATTCAATTCAACGTGCATAGCCTCCATCCAACTTGGATCTTTAAGAGCTACCATCACATCTGGAGGCTCTATCTGGGAGATAAAACACGAGTACATGCAGAAGTTGATGTCACCCACACGGCTTCTAGTAGTGACACCTGCTGACACTTGTCCGACCACATTGCTGAGAGGATGATCTCTGTTGATTCTTGTGGCTTGAACATCTGGTACTGAAACAGAAATAGGCAGGTTAGTATCATTAACATTATCATTCATACCTTAGGTTTCTAACTCCTTCTGATCATCATGAGTTCCTAAAGATTCTGGAACATCCACATTATCATCCTTAGGAGTTGCTGCTGATACACTGTCACTAACATTTTCCACAGATGGCCTTACTTCAGGAGCTGGAGCAATGATGTCTTCTTCTTCTCCCAGACTAGGAAATATATTTGAGAAGTTGAAACCTTCAAACAATGACCCATAATCAAAGATCCAATCTGGCCCAGTTCCAGCATCAGTCGGATTGTCTTCCAACCAGTCAACATTGAATGCCTCAATTATCGCTTTGGTGGTTTTGTTGTAGACTCGATAAGCACTATTTGCAGAATACCCAACAAAGTAGCATTCATCAGCCTTTGCTTCGAATTTCCCAACATCAGATTGGATTAAGACTGTGCAAGGACACCCGAAGGTCTTAAAGTACCCCACCTTTGGTTTTTCTCCATAAATAATCTCATAAGGCGTCTTCTCATGCCGCTTGTTCAAAAGTACCTGATTTTGCACATAACAAGCAGTGTTGACTACTTTGGCCGAAAAGAAAATTGGCAATCTTGCTTCACACAACATAGTTCTTGCAGCTTCAATGAGTGTTATATTTCTTCTTTCAGCAACACCATTCTGTTGAGGTGTGTATGGTGCACTGTATTGCCTTTCTATACCTTTCTCTCCACAGAACATATTCAATTCAGTATTCTTAAACTCGGTTCTGTTGTCTGATCTTATTATCTTCACTTTCTTGCTCATATGATTCTCTATGAGAGTAACAAACTGTTTCACAAGAGCTGGAGTTTCATGCTTGTTTGACAAAAAGAAAACCCAAGTAAATCGAGAGAAGTCATCCACTATCACCAGGCAATATGAGAACTTGCTAATACTTAGAACATGCATTGGGCCGAAGAGATCCATATGTAGTAGTTGCAACACAGACGAAATAGAGTTTGTCATTTTAAAAAGATGTGGTAACTGGTGCTGCTTCCCCTTAGGACATGCAACACACTTCTCAATTGATGTGAAGTCCTTGATGGGTAGGTTTCTAACATGCTCTCCCTTTGCCAGCTTAGTCAGATTCTTCATGTTTGCATGTCCCAGATGACGATGCCATAACAATGCCAGATTTTCATTTTGCTTCGAAATAAGACAGGCCACATCAGATGGCGGAGGATTACCCATGTTGAGAAGATAAGAATTTCCTCGCCTTGGTGTACGCATCAAGACACACACCTCAGGAATCTTGACTCTAGGTTTGAGAATAATACATTCCTTGCTATTGAACAGCACAGAATATTCTCGATCACAAATCTGCGAAACACTAAGCAGACTGTGTGACAACTCCTCCACATAATGCACATCAGAGAACGTCAGACTACCATTCTTCACCACACCTTTCTTGCTGATCTTGCCACCTAATCCACCAGCAAAAGAAACACCTCCTCCATTGAAATCTTGAACCTCTTCCAAAAGTGATAAATCTCCGGTCATATGTCGGGAGCAACCACTATCAACGTACCAGAGATTGTTGACAATTCTTCTTGGCTGTCCCTACATGAATCAAAGATCAGTTAGAGTCGGGTACCCAGGCCATAACAGATCTGGGCACACCCTTGGAGTCAATGTAGTTGACTAATTTAAGGGATATTCCTGATTTTGATTCAGTTACACTCAAACTTTGAGTGTTGACTTTTGGTTTCCACAAAGTGTGTTTCTGAGGTTTTGACACATTGGTTGACTTCTTTACAGTTGCAGGTTTCTTTTGTGGAGATGTGACCCTTTTATCTGCACGTTCCTTGACAGGTGTCCACTCAAGTTTCAATTTTGTTTGAACAACTTGTTTTTTTTTAGAAACATCTTTTGATTTAGAAACCTCTTTCTTAACCTTTGTTTTACCTATAGATTGAGAAATCCTTTTTGTTTTAGGTACCTGTTTTTCAACTAGTTCAGATTTCATTTTATCTATTCTTTGGTAAACTCCTTTAGGTGTGTAAGTTGGTTCTGGAGTTTTGGCCACATTCCATTTTTCATCAACAAGCTTTGTCACTTGAGTTTTAGTGTTTAAAACCTTAGACTGTTGAGTCTTTATTAGTTTTGAACTTTGCTTCCCCTAAGACACAGCTTGTTGTTTCTGATTTTTACTTTCAACTGTCATCATTTTCTGCAACATACTAGTCCGTGGGTTTTGCGGATCATATGGTTGATAAGGTCTATTTAAAAAATTTGCAGCAAAATGCCCTGGTTTTCCACACTGAAAACAATTCATAAGTCTACGCCCATTCACATGGCTACAAACATACGAACGTCTTGGGTATGATGACTTCCATTCAGGCTTATCATCCCATCTGTGTATGAAATGTTTTGTAACCTTTTCAGGTTGTGTGATTAAACAAAACTATTATGATTTTGACTTGTCCGTTCGGTTGAAAGTAGACACAACCTGGGGATAAGGAACAAATTCCTTGGGTTTAGACTCATGACCTGCTTTAGTATTGGGCACATGAATATTAAAACAATTAACTACTTAATTAGAATTAGAAACATGTTTTGAATACATAGGAAACATTAATTGTTTTGACTAGGACACATTAAGTTCAGACACAGATGCCAAAACATCGTCCTTAGGTAAATCAGAAATTAAACTACTAGACTCATGACACTCTTTGACTCTCAAGCATTCGGCATCCTTCCCAAAAACATCTTTGATCCCTACTTCATCTACAAAACATAAACATCAGATGGACTAACACTATCGTTTAATGATTCCTAGGATGGACCCGTTCACATGTGAGTGTTACCGATTTATTCTGATTACCCAAACCATAGGTCATATGTTTCTCATTTTCTAACTCCTGTTCAGTCATGGGTTTCACACCAACCAGAACACTATCTATGGGAGGTCCTGCTTCATGCATTTTTGATTTAGATCTATCTACCTGATCCTCCTCATGATAGATCATACCTATTATATCTCTAGACACAGGTTGAGGAACACTATTCTTATTTTTTTCAGAAACGCTAATTCCTATTCCTCCTTTATCCTTACCAAATCGAACATCAGTTAGGCAGGTGGACAAAGCCTTACCAGCTTCGAGCATTCTTTTGTTTCTCATCTGATTTACATCTAATTTCACTTGTAACTCATTGTTCTGATGTTTGAGTTCATCTACCTGCTTCCTTAGCTCAGCTATTTCTAACTTAGCATTATCATACAAGACAGACTTTTAAGTGGCAAGGGCTTGGTATTTCTCTATATCCAGTTTCTGTGCTTTGACTTTCTCCTCACTCTTTTCCCATCTTCCCTTAAACGAACTTCTAGAACATTGCATATCAAATAATTCTATCTCACTATTCTTCCAAAGTTGTCTAAGGCCAGGAATTAAATGTGCACAAGTGGGATTAGTACATACCTTTGTGTTGTCGACCTCGGCGGCAAATGCTTCCTTGTCTTCAACCAGGTTCTCCTGCTCATCTCCTGACTTCTCCTCGGTGACCACAAATGCATGCTCCTCTTCATCATCATTCTCCATCTTAGCAATCATAGTACGAGTTAGACTGAGTTCCTTTACCCGCGAAGCCCATTGATATTCCCCACAATTCTGCACAACCAAGGCCTTTGTCTCTACCTTTCCCTTACCATCTCCAGCTTTCTTCTCTTCTGGTGTCTCCTTCTTTGGCTTAGTACATTCCCTTGCAAAATGTCCGTACTCATCACAGTTGAAACATATGAGCTTGCTCTTATCAAAACCCATTCTTATCATATCCTGATCCTTCCAGACATTCCTTCCAGTTGTTTCCATAAACTTCTTGGCGCGGAAAACTGCCATTGCCATTTGCCAGGAAACATCATGCATTTCCACATCCTCAGGATTAATCTGGTTCAGTTCACCTGACAATATCTCAGCTGGCACCAATGTTCCAGCCATAAGGGCATGATAACTATTCATAAATCCCATTCCAAGTGCAAAGTTGGGATCATTTGTGGCATTTGCCTCGTCAGGGTTGACCGTTCTACTAGAATTTGCTTGAGATCGAGCCACAAAAGCAATTGACTTTGTGTTTGAACTTGAATCATTTGCAGACGAACTTCCAGCCTGTTTTGGGCCTACTTCTTCAGATAGGAGTGCCTGATTCAATTTTCCCGCCATGCTAAGTGAACTTAAATGATTCAGCTCTCTCTGTTTATCATCAATCATCTTTAACTTCAGTTTGTTAATTAGCTCATCAACAGTTAACTCATCCAGCTTGTTGTTGTCTTTGATTATTGAAATGTTGGTATATTCCAGGACTTGGGCAAACTGTTCAAGAGTTTCAGATATTTATCCTCCAGTCTGGGTTCAACGTCGTAGCTTAACATCTCAGTAATTAAGGACACAAATCTTTGAACTTGATCTTCAAAGGACTCTCCTTGAATGTGATTGAACAAGTTGAACTTCTGCTTCAACATCTGTTTGCGGCTTGCCTTGATATCTGGATTTTCTTCATATGCCACCACCAGAGCATCCCAGAGTTTCTTTCCAGTCTTGTACTTCATAAATCCTTGTGCAATCTCCGGAGTCAATGCCATTGTCATGATAGCATATGCTCTCTCATCCTAGCTTGTTACATTTTTTCCCAATCATCATCTGAGTATTCTGCTTCAGTTTTCACCACTCCAACTTTTCCTGCTTCAGTGTGAGTAGGAATGAATGGTCCATTGACAACTGATCTCCAAAGTCTCAGATCAACACTTTTTAAATGATTCTGAAATCTGTATTTCCATACAAGGAAGTTATCAGCAGATGTTAGTCTGGGAGGACGGGTAGTCAATCCAATCTCAAAGTCCAGTTTGTGGTACATGCTAGGTTTAAAATCCATGACGAAAGCTTAGGAAGACTTATGAAAAACAGGTTTAAATGAGTTTCCGATCGTAAACACCAGTTTACGATATTAACACGCTAGCAGATCGTAAACAGAATCGCAAACACCTTCGGGTCGCGAACTTGATCGTGAACCTGATTCCGATCGTAATCCCTGTCGTAAACCCTTCCGGATCGTAAACACTGTCGTAAACACTTAAAATCGGATCTTGAAGTCCTAAACCCCTTTTTATCAATTGTAAACGTCCAAAGTTCGAGTCTTTATGTCGTAAACTCGAATTTCGCGATCGTAAACCTTCAAAGATCACTGCTTGAAGTCGTAAACACCAAACCAATGAAGAACACCAGTCGTAAACACTAAGAACTGCCCAGAAATTGTCGTAAACACCAAAAATGGCAGCAAGCTTCCACTTTTCCAGCTAAACACTCGAATCTAATATCGTGGAACCTCGAATCAGATGATTCTTAGCTCTGATACCAATTATTGGTCCCGAAACAACAATTGTTCATGATATCGTAAACACAAACAAGTTCGGAATCCTTGTTTGTGAGTGATTCGACAAGAAGATGATGAAATAGACTTGATATGAGATGAAGAACAAAGCAACACAATCAAATCTTGTATGAAACATGATCAATCTTCTATTAGCACGAGTTCACGATCGTAAATACAAGATATATGCTGAAAATCGTAATCGAGAACTAGTAATAAACATCAACTACTTGGGTATTTATACTACCCATATAAAAGCCCTAGCAAAAAACATAAACCCAATAAGTAGTCCGGCCCATGAAGCTCACATCATAAACACATCAAGCCCAAACCAATGTAAGCCCACTTCTCTAATGTTCATGCCTCATTAAGTATAGCCCAATAGAAAGATCACTATATGGGATCATATTAGACATGACGCACTGAACTACACTTCAATTTTAACTAATTGAATCACACAAGTCATGCTTATTGCTGGTATAATTTGTCCATCTTATGCTCAGGCAGAATCATACTCATAACATCTGGATATGTTAAGGTATTGATTAGATTTTGCTTTGACCAGTGTATCCCACACTATCAGACATATTCAGACATTTTCTTTTTCTTTTTCTTTTTCTTTTTCATTTTCTTTTTGTGTGATTACACTTGTGAATTTTCACAAAGTATATATTTTCATAATATCATCAACTATGTTCCATGCAAAAAGAAATAAGAACGTTAAATCGTCTACCTTAAGGTCGATCTTTCGATACGCAGATAAGGCCTCGGAATTAACAAAATAAAGAAAATAAAACAAGTTGAAATTGTATAACCCAACAACAATCAGGTCGGTACTCCCGTACACACAGAGAAAGTCTGATGAGCTATACGAAACACGCAGAGAAAGTCCGATCGTTTGACAAAATAAAGAAAATCAAACAAGTTTAAATCTTTGCAAAATGAACACATGTATAAACAGTGACTTCTCATTTTGATTTTTCACTTCAAGATGTTATCCACATGGTCAAGCATTAGTATTTAGTGTATATCACATCTGAATACTTTCTGATTCGCCGAGCCTACCAAACATATCAAACAATGATCTTATGGATCTTTCATCTACTCTATCCATGAGTTAGATACGTAAGCCAATGTACCATCATTTCCCAGTGATCAATTTCTCATAATTTATATATTTTGCATGTATTCACCTTCCTTATATATTGTGCATGTATTCACCTTCGTTATATATTTGGCATATATTCACCTTCTTCCCATAACATGTATTTCTCCCCCTTAAAAGAAAAACTCTATTTTTGGATTTTCATTTTACAAAAACATAACACTATTTTTGGTTGTTATCAATCGAAAAAGCTTAAAGAAAGAAAAATTGATCAACCAACACATCCTGCAGCTTAGAATTTCAGAAAATATGCAGGTTAGAAAAATATATCATGAATTTTAAGTTAAGCAGAATACTCCTCCATCAACAACTTTGCAATCGTCGATAGGTCTTCCAGAAGTACATGCACACTGGTCAAACTGATTAGTTCATAAATGACCCGAAGCGGATCACTTCTGGTCGACCAGTTTCCTGATTTTGCTTAGAAACCACCTTTGGTTTCCAAAATTGTGATTGTTTTGGTAATTTAGTTTTTGATGAATCAATCACAGGAGAATGTGATGAAGAACCTATATTTTGAACCTTTTGAAACTTAGGAACACAACGTTTTTAGTTTAGAAAGAATGTAGGTTCACATTCATCAAAAACTCTGCCATGTAAATCAAAGAACATTGGTTTGGCAAGTTTACTAAAAACTGGTTTCTGTTGAAAACTTTGATTTGATTCAACAGGAAGCGGACAATCTTTTGCCATATGCCCTTTTTGGCGGCAAACATAACATGCACATTCAGATTTCTCCCACCGTTTAGGTGCCTGCATAGAATCACACACATGAATATCTCGAATATGATCAAAAGAAGTATGATATACCTGATGCCGGTGATCATGAACCCATTTAGATGTTGGGCTTCTAGAATGAGAACCATCAGAAGAACATTTGGCAATTTGATTCTTCAAGGTTCTTGAAGCATCCTTCTTCTCAAACACTTCGCAAATCTTGAAGCATCCTTCTTCTCAAAAACTTCGCAAATCTGGACGGAACCTTTGAGCTTGTAGAAACGCTTAGGTTAAACCTTCTCAACTTTAAAAACTTCCTTCTTCACTTGTTTCATCTTAAGTTTCTTCAAATCTTGGGATGATGATGCTGGAACCTCCTCAGCTTTCACACTCTTTGCTTTAAAACCCAGACCTACATGTTTTCCAAAAATCTTTTCCTCAGAATTTGAATTTTGGTGTCTATCCTTTGCCAACTTAGAAAATTCAGCTTTGATATCTTTAAGATTTGTCTTTTCAAAGAAGATCGTCTCATTAAACTCAGTTTGAGAATGGATTTTTTCACTCAAAGTAGCTGATTCTCATTATCAGTAGAAGATGATCTAGAAACAAACTTTGGTGCTAGAGGAACTTCAGATTTCTTGCCCTTCTTATTCTTAGTCTTCTTATTTTTCTTCTTTTTCACAATCTTCTCTTTCTTAGAATTAGATGATGTAAACTTTAAGTAATCAACCTCTTCAACCTTCTCTTTCACTTGTTTGAAAGCTTCCTTGATATGAGCAGGAGGTGAAGCTATTTTATCAAACATCCTTTCAAAATTTTCATCTTTAGCCAGAAAGCTTGTGAATACTTGAGAATTAGAGACATTGTTCAGCAAGCGATTGGCATCAATCACCTGAATCTTTAAATCTGAATTTTGCTTATGAGCATCAGCCAATTCCTTGTCAGTAGCATTTAAACGCTTTGCAACTTTGTGCGTCTCAAATTTTTGAATGCGTAGATTCTCTATTCGCTCGAACACTTCCTTCTTCAATTCATCTTCATTGCGCTTTTGAATTTCCAAACTCGCAATTTGAACTTTGTTCACACTTACCAGTTCACGCTTCTCATCCAAAATTTCATCCATCACTGCTTGATAACTTGTAATTTTAGAAGCAGATTCTTCAGCATCCTTTGTCAGCAAATCAAGTTAGACCTTTGACTTATCAAAAATATTCTGAAAATCATTTGCAGCATCTTCAGCTTCATCCTTCCATTTCTTGACGTCATTCAGCAACTCATCCTTTTCTTCACAGATCTTCAAATTTGTTGCTCCAGCATTCCTTTTATCTTGTTTTGTTATCTCTAAAGCTTCATTCAACAACTTGAACTCTGTAATAAAACATTCATTCTTCAAAACCAATTCCTTAGAAATCTCCAAATCATCTTTTACCAACTTGAATTCCTCAGAAAGCTCTTGAATTTTATTCAATAACGAAGTATTCTCTTTCAACAAACTTTCCAAATTTTCAGCCGATTCATAGGAACTTGGTGCTGAACTTGTGTCTGAACTTGTGTCTGAACAAGAATCTTCTTGTTGGTCATGAGTGAATATTAAAGCAGACGAATGTTTACCCCAATCATAAACACCATCATCGTGAACCGTTAAAGCTGTTGTCTTGGTTGAATTACTGGATGATGGTTGAGGAAAACCGGGTTTGCTTCCATGAGCTTGTTGACATTCTCTAGCAAAATGTCCAAGCTTTAAACACTTATAGCACTTGATATTTGATTTATCAAAACCCAATTTACCACAAACTCTTGTTTTCTCGTTTTCTTATAATATCGCTGTGACCTTTGAGTTAACATAGCAAGTTGCCATGCCATATCTAACTCATTCAATAGATCATCATCAAGCACATTCAAATCTTCTTTAATTAATTGTGCCTTCCCAACATCATTGATAATCATTCCAAAAGACGAAGAAATGAGAGAAGCAATCAATTTGGCACATTCATCCACTGATTGAACAGAAAACGCACTTTGACGTGATGAGTCAGGAATTGTAAAAGTGCAACCTGTTGAAGAATATGACTTTCCAGAAGCTCTAGCCATAAAAGCAACACTTGGTGTAGAACTCAAATTTGGCTTTACTTTAGCATTCATGCTTGCAGTATTCTCACCATGATACAACTCAGGGTTTTGTAAAGTAGCAGTTGATTTCTTTGAATTTAACATTTCCATTTCCCGAGCATGAAGTTTTCCAGTAAGCTCATTAAATGTCAAAGTAGAGTATTCTTTATCATGAGTGAGCAGCAAAACATAGTTCTCCCACTTTTCAGTCAACGCTTCCATAATCTTTTCCTTTAAATCAGCATCAGCTTTCTCAATTCCAACCACCTTTAATTCACTAATCAGATGTGAAAATCTTGAAATAAGAGCAGTAATCTGCTCATTGTCATAATTTTGAAAATTATCAAATTCTTTATTCAACACTTTCTTTCGACTCTTCTTGTAATCATCATTGCCCTCACATCTTGCTGATAAAGCATCCCACGATTGCTTAGACTTCTTGCAAGTACTGGATTAATGTAGCAACTCAGTGGGTAATGCCATTGTAAGATAACCGAAAGCTTTTTTTTCAAGCTCATAGGATTTCCTTTCAACAATGTCGAAGGTATGGACTTCCTTGAAATCTCCTTGATCAGTCGGATGTTGATAAAGTTTTTTGATTGGAATCCACAAATCGATATCATTCGTACTTACGTAAGCCGAAAATCATTGCTTCCAGTTTTGATAATCTTCCAACTTCAACAACCTGGGAACTTTCTGACTTGTTCCAATTTCGTTATCAAACATCATCATGATCTACATCGCATTCTGCATCGTGGCAAAAGATTGAAATTCCGACATCGTTGAAAAGTTAGAATCTGATCATTCGAACCTTATCCGAACCTAACACTGTGATCCGAACCTACTCCGAACCTCTAACAATACTCTGAACTTCAAACGAACCTCACAATGCCGGTTATCACCGAAAACTGTCCGAACTAATACCGAACTCGTCCCGAGCTCTTTCCGAACACAGATCTAGTCTGAACCTTCACCGAACAACTATCGAACGAGAATAAAATCCGAACTATGACCGAACAGAGACGAAACTATAACCGAACTCTTCCGAACAATTCCGAACTAGGACTTCTGGGCAGTTGGTCCGAACTTCACCAATATCCTCCGAACTCTAACATAATTTCTCAAAAAGCTCGATTTTGGACTGATTTTGACGAGATTTGCAGCAGTAGATCAGGAAAAGTGATGAAAAATGATTTAGGAGCAAAATTTTCACACAAAACTCGATCGAAGTGATCAAAAATTTGTAAAAAACACTCGAAAATCACCAAAAACTACTCATTTCGTTTCAAAAACTTCAAAAATAGCAACCACAGATTAGAAGAATGAACCCGAATGCTCTGATACTACTTGAAAAGTCGTGAGCGTTGGATCGTCTACTCAATCTAGCTATTCGGAATACGAAACAAGTAATTAATCGATTGTTTTTATTGATCAAAGAACAATTACAATCAGTTACACTCAAATACAGATACAGAGAATAACACCTTGGTAAACACACACTTAAGATTTGCTCTACAGAGAATAACACCTTGGTAAACTCGTGACTGAAACAAAGCTCAAGTTCACTATTTATAGCCACTTGCCGAACCCTGTCCGAACTCCACGTTTGGCAGTAGGTCCAAACTCCTGGTTTGGACTAGGTTCGGAAGACAATGTACCTTGCCTTGAACTTGGGTCATGAACCTTGGTTGAATACTTCACGCGACCTACTTCTCAGGTATCAACATTTATTAAGACATTAAAATGGTGGTACTATGATGAAAGAACTGGAGAGGCAGTGATTGTGATAAAGGAGAATAACAAGGTGGTAAGGATTTTTGATTTGATGTGGTTGATTAATTTGTCTGAATCTGACATTGATAAACTCTATCACAACAATATCTTGTATCATGTTGAAGATGTGGATCAAGCTTTATAATTCCAGAAAGTGATACGAGTATGTTATGCATTCGGGATTCATTCTGGAAACAACAGACACAGATTTTGGAAGAAGACTGCAGAAAAAGCTTCTTAAGACTAGCATGAGACAAGGGGGAGTTTTGTTAGAGCATATTCCTATGCTACCTTGTGTCTCGTGTATTGTATCTAGGTTAGAGTATCTTTGTGAGTCTTAGTGGCAACATATTGGTGGCCGTACCAAATGGTACGCTGGACCAATTGGTACGTCCGTACCAGATAATACACTGGTTAATATGTTGTACCTATAAATAGTTTGTGTTAGAGAGATTTAGAACCAGTTCTGTCATTCTCTAATCTTAAGTGTGTGTAACTGAGTGTGTTCTCTCTCTCTAGACTTTGTGTATTCTCTAAGTGAATTCAATAAAGCAAAGCTTTATTTACATCGTGTGCATTCTCGTATTACCGAATCATGCAGTAGTAAGATCCCTCCGTGGTTTTACAAGTGGTATCAGAACATTTGGTTGCTCTACTGCTGTGATTTGGTCAATTTTTAGATTTTAGAGAGGCAAATTCGTTTGGGTTTTCTTTGTTTTTCATCTATTTTTCTCAATTCTGGGTGATTCTAAGGTCAAAGATGATTTCTGAGTCTTCCTAGTGAGTTTTCGCACCTCACTGAATCAAATTCCAGTCCTAAAAGTCGAAAATTTGAAAAATTCGTCGATCTCAGTTTCGTACGTCGTTGGTACGCTCGAAGAACAGCTGGTACACATCTGATACGTTTCTGGTACGTAAGGAAATCTTCATCAGCTTTTTGTATGCTGAAATCTGGTCCGGAAGACAATCATCAAGTTTGGTCCACAACAGTTACTTTCTGGTACGCTGGCAGTTACACCGTACCAAATTGGTACGCTGCTCAAACTGGTACGCTGAGTTTTCTGATCCGCTGATCTGATTTGGTATGTAGGGTGGTACCCTGAAGATCTGGTACATTTTTGGTCCGCTTTGGGTATTTGGTACACTGGTTTTCTTGGTCCGCAGCTTGGTACGTTGGCAGAAAAGTGACATTTACTAAAACTAACATAACTTGAGAACTGTTAAGAGTTACAGGAGCTAATACCAGCCAAAACGTTCATCTCGACGAGATCTATACTTTTACTCGCCTAACGGCTAGTACCCCCCGGTTTGACCCCCAAAATCCGCTTGGAAGACCTCCGTTTTTGAGTTCGAAGTTTTGACATTCGATTTTTAACTTCAAGATGAGTGATTTTCAAGCGTTTTCAGCTATGCAAACCTCGATGCAAGCCATGATGAACTATGATAATGAAATCGGAACAACTCAGAAAGTTCCTAAGTTACTTTGATTGGAGGATTATCATAATTAGAAGAAAAGATTTGAATCTTACATATACTCATAAGATGTTGATTGTTGGATTCCGATTGAAAAACAATATGAATATCCGCTGATTGCTAATACTTTACCAAAATCGATAAGTGATTTTGAGCCTGAAGAAAAGAAGGTATTTGCAAGAGAAAATAAGACATATAGTTTTCTCACGATGGCATTACCCAAAGATTTGATGCATTAGTTTAAGAATTTTCCAACTTCGAAACAATTATGGGATGCTATTAAAGAAAGATGTGAGGGTAATGATCAGTACAAGAATACTCGAAAGAAAGTTTTGAAGAAAGAGTTTGATAATTTTGGGCTTTGTGAGGATGAGAAGATCACAGATTTGATTGCAAGGTTTTCACATTTAATCAATGAACTTGATATTGTAGGTGTTAAGAAATAAAATGATGAATTAAAGGAGAAATTCCTGGAAGCTCTTCCCGAAAAGTAGGAGAATTTTGTGATGATGTTGTCTAATGATCCAAACTACTCAAGTTGGACATTTAATCAGCTGATAAGCAAATTACAAGCTAGAGAAATGGAATTACTTGTGAAAAAGTCAGCAACTCCACTTGTTCAGAATCCTGAAGTATATTTTGGAGAAAATTCTGCTACTGTTCATGCTAAAACAAAGTCGCATTCTATTTCAAGCAGTAATCCACCGTTAACAGCTTTTCTTGCTGGAAAGTCTGAAAATACTGGTTATTCTGTTGGAACTAAAATCTATGTGACTGACGCCATCAAATTTTACCGAAGCATTCGACTGAGGGATCCATGTGAAATGATTCAGAGACTGGGTTGTGATGCTCAAGGCTTGCAAGATCGGACCGAAGACCGTTTTCCGGAAAAGTCAACCGTTCGGGTCAACGGTCGACATAAAAGTCAACAGAAGATCGGTTCGAGCGAGTCAAGCTTCGGATTAATTAAATCAACTTTGATTTAATTAATATTTTATGTTTATATGTTTTATCTCTATTTTGTTCAGTTTTTATGTTTTCACTTGTTAGTTACCCACACTATATATAGTGAGGGTGCCCATTACAAGAAAAAGAGACTTTGAGTGTGGAGATGGTGATTTTCCTCTAGAGTGATGTGAGCTTCCATTCTAGAGAGAGAGAGTGTGAGTCATGGATTCTAGAGAGTGAGAGAGTGTTGTCATGATTTCTTGTTGTAATCATTTGACTAGTGAAATCATTCGACTTTATTCATCATCTTTCTTGTGTTTTTGATTTCCTATATTCCTCTCCATCATCATCTCTCGGGGTTTTCAAATCCGAACCTCGTTCTCGCTCAACATCGAGATTCTTGATGTGAAATCGGTCCTGAAAAATGGTATCAGAGCAAGGTACCAATCAGATTTCATCTCACGATGAATCTGGTCATTCGAATCTTGATTTTGAGCTTGAATTGAGTGAAGATGAGAAAACTCATTTTGGAGACTTTTGCTATTTTTTCTTCATTATTGATGGATTCTGGACAGATATGATGTTGTTAGATGTTAGGTTATTGTTCATGGAGTCTATCTTGATTATTGTTTATCTTTTACATCTTCAAATCTGTGAGAAAAATGGAGATCAGAGCTGTTTTTTCGTAACTGTGAGGTTTTTCCCGTTTTTGGGGTTTTTGAAGAATTTTGGAGCTTGATTCTTGGTTTTCTGGGTTATTCTTCATGGATTTGGATGAAGTAAGGTATGATTCTCAGTGGAAAACGCGTTCCGAATCCATTGGAAGCATCCATTTCGTCTGAATCTCGACAATTTGGGCAGATCTGGAAAAACACACACTAGTGCGTGTTTCACGGTGTTCTTCGTGTTCTAACGATTTCTAGAATTTGGGGATGATGTTTTTGCTGTTGTTTGGGATGTGTAAGTGGCCATAGCATGCTCTACAACAGATTTGTGTCATGAATCACTCGTTTCCATTCATTTTCTGGACTGTTTCAAGAATCGAAGGGTATGTGTTCTTCACTTGTGTTCATCACATTCCAGATTTGTTCTAACTGTTTTGAAGCTTTGAAGATTGCCCTAGCGAACTTGTTTCAGTTCTTAGCGAACTTCTTTTCTCATTAGCGAACTTCCTCCGATTCTTAGCGAACTTGTTGTGCTTTAGCGAACTTGAGTCCTTAGCGGACTTGACAAGGGTCTTAGCGAACTTCTCAGACCCTTAGCGAACTTCTGGTATGCTTTAACGGACTTGAACGAGCTAGCGAACTTGTCAACTGGGTTTTTGTTCGAGACTGATTCAGAGAATTTTGATCGTTAAGTTGGATAGGGGATTGAAAGAGGAGTTCAACGAGCTAAAAATTGAAGATTTTCGTTAAGTTTTCACAGAGATATGGTGATTTCGCGATTTTCCGGTGACATTTTCTTGAAGTCCGATAGTATTAGGGTTTGCAGGGGTCGACAGATTCTTTTTGGAAGATGGTGATGACACAGGCTGATGTGGCTTCACCTGGTTGGTCAGGGAATGCTGCCCATCTTATTATTGTCGATCAAACATAGTGCTTGTCAATTGTTTATTGGCTGACAGCATTCTCGTGGGCCCCAGTTTCTATAAAGAAGTCGTTGCTTCTTTTTGTTGTCGATCATTGATTGGTGGACAGCTAAAGCGCGCGGGTCCCAGATTCCTTAGGGGCCGTTAAGGCTATAATCGCTAACGCCATTTCATTGGCTATTGAGAAAGTGCGCGTGGGACCCTTCTTCAAAAGAAACGTTGAGGTCTGTGGTGTTGGCGCGATGTGATTGGCGCAAAGCCCCTTCGCTCGGATTAAGTATCTCAGCCGCATATCAGAATTTTTCCTGACCGTTAAATCATTTTGAATCTCCATTCTTATTGGGTGGAAAATGACTCACACGGATTATGGTCTTTGTTGGCCTAAACCTGATTGGTTGAACTATTTTCACAATGATTATGGCTTTTTGTTGGAGATTTTCACCATTAATTATTTCTCAGCATTATTTCGTTAAATGGAGGGTTTTTCTAAGTAGTCTTTTACAAGACTAACGAGATAACGCATCAACGGAATTGCAGAAATTTTTTATTGGTCATGGGTTTATTCCATTTGATTTATTGGGGTTCTAGTTTATTGACGTCACGCGTACGTTTGCTATCGACCACTGACGGGTTAGCTTTGTTAACAGGTTAATTATTCAGCTTACTCGTTATGTCTCACGGTTTATTTTTAGCTGATGCAGCGCGGATGTCAGCTAACCAGATTAACTGGAATCTCAATTAATTATTGGAATTTATCCGTTAAATTTCTCGAGAAGCCGTTTCCTGAAGAAAATTGACGGTTTTGCTCAGAATTATTCCAGATTGCATCGTTTGACTCAGAAATCTTCACGGAAAATTTTTCGAGCTCGTTTTTCTTCGCCCAAAATTACCAAGACTCCGTTTATTATAATTTTATTCTCGGGATCTCAGATTTTCTCCGATTTGACACTTATCTTTATTTTCGCATCTAACCTCAGTCACACAGATTATTCACAACTGTCAGCATCCGACTTCCGTTTTTTCGCGAGATTGTCCGATTTCAGGATTTTTGCACATGTTTCTCTAGGCAACCGATCGCGATGGTTCGTCTCTCTGCATCTGATTTTTCGCTTCCACATCGGATGTTTTCAGAGGGATCTAGAGAAAAAGGATAATTATTATGGAAATTGATTATCGGGTCGATTATCAGTGGAGCATTTTCAGTGTTTGATTGGTTTATCTGATTCAGTTTGTTGCGGTTGTGACTCCGATGTTCAGCATTTTCTTAGTATTGTACCCGACCGTGTGAACCGAGTGAGCGGAACACTTGGCTATCAACTGGAGAAACAAGAACAGAAGAAGCTTATTCAGAGGGGGAATCTCTACGACGGATTGTCTCCGTTTTATCAGTTTCTCATTGAAGATGTACGGCAGAGTGATTCTTTAGCAGTTGAACAGATTTGAAAGCATTAATCAAGGGGGAATATGTTGGAACTAAAATCTATGTGACTAACGCCATCAAATCTATTTACCAAAGCATTCGAATGAGGGATCCATGTGAAATGATTCAGAGACTAGGTTTTGATGCTCGAGACTTGCAAGTGTTAGAACAAAAAACCATGTGACTGACGCCATCAAATCTGTTTACCGAAGCATTCGACTGAAGAATCCATGTGAATCGATTTAGAGACTGAGTTGTGATGCTCGAGGCTTGCGAGATTGGACCGAAGACCGTTTTCTGGAAAAGTCAACCGTTCGGGTCAACGGTCAACGTAAAAGTCAACGGTAGATCGGTTCGAGCGAGTCAAGCTTCGGTTTATTTAATCAGCTTTGATTTAATTATCAATTTATGTTATTTGCTTTATTGTAATTTCGTTTATTCAGTTATGTATTTCTGTTGTTAGTCACCCTCACTATATATAGTGAGGGTGCCCATTACAAGTAAAGGAGTCTCCAAATGGGGAGATGATGATTTTTCTTGTAGAGTGTGAGGTTTCCATTCTAGAGAGAGAGTGAGTCATGGATTCTAGAGAGAGAGTGTTCTTCATGATTTCTTGATTGTATGCATTCGATTAATGAAATCATTCGACTATGTTCATCATCTTTCTTGTTTATGATTATTCATGATTCATCTTCATCATCTTCTTCATTTGTTTTATTGAGTTTTTCTCATCCGAACCATGTTCTTGCTCAAGATCGAGATTCTCGTAGTGAAAATCGGTCCTAACAAATGGTATCAGAGCGGGTACCGATCAGATTCATCTCACCGTGAATCTGGTCACTCGAATCTGAGATTTTGAGCTTGAATGGTGAACATGAGAAAACTTATTTTTTAGAGACTTTTTTCTATTTTTTTTATTTCTGGATGGATTCTGATGATATGGATGATGGATTCGTGTTCTGGAGTTCATTTAGATGTTATTTCATCTTTTACTTGTTCAAATCTGTGAAGAAATTGAAGATCCGAGCTCATTTTTTCATAACTTTTGGGGTTTTCCCGTATTTGGGTTTTTTGAAGATTTTGGAGCTTGATTCTTCATTTTCTGGGTTTTTCTTCATGTTTTCGGATGAAGTAAGGTATGATTCTCAGTGGAAAACGCGTTCCGGATCCATTGGAAGCATCCGTTTCGTCTGAATCTCAACGGTTTGAGCGGATCTGAAAAAACACACACTGACGGTGTAAGTGTGTGTTCTTCATGTTCTTGAGAGATTTCCAGATTTAGGGCTGTTTTGATCAAAGATTGCTGCTGTTTATGGATTGTTTGTGGCCAGGACAATCACGTGAATGGCTTATCTCTTCGAATCAGTCATGAATCTACAGTCTACACTCGTTTTGGAACCGTGAATCTGCTTCAGGAAGTTGTTCGTGTGGGTGTTCATCATTTTTTTCCAGAAAGTTCATCAGATCTTCAAGATATGAAGATGTTCTTAGCGCACTTGTTAAGTCTTAGCGGACTTCTTCAAGTTAGCGTACTTCTTCATGCTTTAGCGAACTTCTCGAAATGCTTAGCGAACTTGTTTTGCTTTAGCGGACTTGTTTTCTGCTTAGCGGACTTGTTCCTTAGCGTACTTCTCAGACCTTTAGCGGACTTGTTCGAAGCTTTAGCGGACTTCTGGGTTAGCGAACTTGTTTACTGGGTTTTTATCCGAGTTCGTTTCAGAAGATTCTGATCGTTAAGGGTTGTAGAGCATGTCGTTACGAGTTCGTGGGTATAAAAATCGAGGATTTTCGTCAAGTATTCACTGAGATATGGGTGTTATACGCTTTTCCGGGGAGTTCTTTATGTTTTCCGGCGAAACTAGGGTTTACGTGGGGTGGTAGACGAATTCTTGAGGAGATGATGACGTGGCGACCAGGTATTGGTTGAAAGAGAATTTCTCTCTCTCTCGGTGGTCAACTCCCGACATACCTCCTTTCGCTGTTGAATTTTTATTGGTTGATGCCATGCTTGTGGGCCCAGGCTGGAACAAGAGAATCCGTTGATGGAATCTCGTTTTCATGATATGAGTGGCTGCAAAGAATTCGCATGGGTCCCGCCAGAAAAAGAATCCTTTAAACTCTCAATTTCTTTTGTCGGTCACGAGAAGTTCTTTTCGCTGTCAACTTTTTATTGGAGAAAACAAATATGCACGTGGGCCCCAGTACACAAAAGAGACGTTGCTCTCTTTACGTTGTCGGATGGTGATAGGCTGTAAACATGCGAGTGGGACCCGCCACTACAAGACAACCGTTGGGAGGCTTTGCGTTGGCAGCCTCTCATTGGTCCTCAGTCCAATCACGTGGATTCTCCTTGTACACCGTTAGATCCAATTAATTCGAGCCGTTAGATCAATTTTAAAGGTGCATTCTGATTGGTTGTTGCAACCTCATGCGGATTTTGGTCTTTCTCAGCTTAAATCTGATTGGTGGATTTATTTTTACAAGGATCATGGAATTTCTTTGAGGTTTATTACCACTAATTAATTTTCTTCATTATTTCGTCAAACGCGGGCGTTTTTCTTATCGGTTTTTTTTTTCGAGACGAACGAGATAATGCCGCGATGGAATTTCAGAAAATTTATTGGTCGCGGATTTATTCTATTTTATTGGGGTTCTCGTTTATTGGCGTCGCGCGCAACGTTTGCTATCGATCACTGACGGGTTAGCTTTATTATCCGGTTAATTATTCAGCTTTCTCGTTATATCTCACGGTTTTATTTTTAGTGGATGCAGCGCTGTCGTCAACTAACCGGATTAACTGGAATCTCAGTTAAATATTGGAATTTATCCGATTAAATCTCTCGGATGACCGTTTATTGAAGAAATTTGACATTTACTTTAATTTTCGCATCCAACCTCAGTCACGCGGATTATTCACAACTGTCAGCATCCGGCTTCCGGTTTTTCGCAAGATTGTCCGATTTCAAGATTGTTTATCCGGTTTCTCTAGGCAACCGATCGCGACGGTTCGACTCTCCGCATCTATTTTTACGCTTCCGACTTGGTGTTTTTGGGGAGATTTAGAGAAATAAGAGGAAATTATTATGGATTTGGATATCGGGTTGATTATTCGGAGTTGGAGCATTTTCAGTGTTTGATTGGTATATCTGATTCAGTTTGTTGCGGTTTTGACTCCGAGATGTAGCATTTTCTCAGTATTGTACCCGACCGTGTGAACCGAGTGAGCGGAACACTTGGATCTCGAACAGGAGCAACAAGAACAGAAGAAGCTTATTCAGAGGGGGAATTTCTACATCAGATTGTCTCCGGTTTATCAGTTTCTCATTGAAGATGTACGGCAGAGCGATTCTTCAGAAGTTGAACAGATTTGAAAGCATCAGTCAAGGGGGAAATTGTTAGAACAAAAAACCATGTGACTGACGCCATCAAATCTGTTTACCGAAGCATTCGACTGAAGAATCCATGTGAATCGATTTAGAGACTGAGTTGTGATGCTCGAGGCTTGCGAGATTGGACCGAAGACCGTTTTCTGGAAAAGTCAACCGTTCGGGTCAACGGTCAACGTAAAAGTCAACGGTAGATCGGTTCGAGCGAGTCAAGCTTCGGTTTATTTAATCAGCTTTGATTTAATTATCAATTTATGTTATTTGCTTTATTGTAATTTCGTTTATTCAGTTATGTATTTCTGTTGTTAGTCACCCTCACTATATATAGTGAGGGTGCCCATTACAAGTAAAGGAGTCTCCAAATGGGGAGATGATGATTTTTCTTGTAGAGTGTGAGGTTTCCATTCTAGAGAGAGAGTGAGTCATGGATTCTAGAGAGAGAGTGTTCTTCATGATTTCTTGATTGTATGCATTCGATTAATGAAATCATTCGACTATGTTCATCATCTTTCTTGTTTATGATTATTCATGATTCATCTTCATCATCTTCTTCATTTGTTTTATTGAGTTTTTCTCATCCGAACCATGTTCTTGCTCAAGATCGAGATTCTCGTAGTGAAAATCGGTCCTAACAGCAAGGTCGAACCGAAGACCGTTTTCCGGAAAAGTCAACCGTTTGGGTCAACGGTCGACGTAAAAGTCAACGGAAGATCAGTTCGAGCGAGTCAAGCTTTAGATTAATTAAATC
>JBCNJP010000010.1:60090896-60284905 GCA_039602395.1 Deinandra increscens subsp. villosa | reverse complement strand
GAACCCGATTAGACATGAGTACAGCCTATCACCCACAAACAGATGGTCAGTCGGAGCGAACCATTCAAACCTTAGAAGATATGCTCCGAGCCTGCGTTCTTGACTTCGGGAAAGATTGGGAGACTCACCTTCCACTGGTGGAGTTCTCTTACAACAATAGTTATCATTCAAGCATCGGTGCAGCCCCTTTTGAAGCACTTTATGGCCGAAAATGTAGATCGCCCGTGTGTTGGGCCGAAACGGGTGAGAAAGGACTCACTGGACCGGAAGTTATTCACGATATGACCGAACGGATTATTCAAATCAGACAACGGCTGGCTGCAGCGCGTGATCGACAAAAGAGTTATGCCGACAAACGCCGGAAACCTCTAAAGTTTGAGGTGGGTGACAAAGTATTGCTGAAGGTATCTCCCTGGAAGGGAGTGATACGCTTCGGGAAGCGTGGAAAGTTAAATCCTCGCTACATCGGTCCGTTTGAAATAATTGGGGAAGTAGGCCCGGTGGCCTATCGATTGCAACTCCCTGCTGAACTCGATGGAGTTCATAACGTGTTTCACGTTTCCAACCTAAAGAAATGTCTAGCTGAAGACATCGAAATAATCCCTCTGGAGGAATTGGAAATCGATGAACATCTGAGATTCATCGAGCAACCGGTAGAAATCATGGGACGCGAGGAGAAGGCCCTCAAACGTAGCAAGATTCCGATCGTCAAAGTGCGATGGAACTCAAGGCGTGGACCTGAATATACTTGGGAGCGAGAGGATCAAATGAAGAAAAAGTATCCTCACTTGTTCGAGCAAGCGTCCACAGAAACTCATGGTATGATTTAATTTTGGGGACCAAAATTCCTTAACGGGAGGAGGATGTGACAGCCCTAAAACTTTTTGCTTTTCTTTCCCCAGCGACGATAGCAACAACGACAGCTGATGCTGCGAACGCTACGACACAAGAATAATTTTCGGGACGAAAATTCCAATTTCAGGGGAATGATGTGACACCCGAGAATTTCAAGGTTAACTTCCGTTAGACAAACCCGTTAGTTACGTTATAAGTGTTAACTTAGTAACTAATGCATAACTAGGCCGAATACGTCCACGACCTTTGGTTGATCACCGAACCGTCCATATGTGTTATGTGTTCATCATTGATTGTCTTTATGTGCAATGTGATTTAAATACATGACTTATTATTGTGAATAGCATGATTAATTGTAAATACTTGATTATGTGAAAATTGCCTAAATTTGGTAGTCAGCGAAACTACCGAGCGAAATTACAGATTCGCCCGGTAGCAGGCTAGACTGATCAATGTGTCCGAGATCAGAGCCAGTTTCGCCAGCCAGCGAAACTGCCAGCGAAACTAGCCTCTGATATAAATAAACTTAATAAACCCTAGTAGCCTCATTTTGCTCAAACCACACAACAAACACACACACACACTCTCTGAGATTTCTGGACCAGCCGAGATATCACTATTTGCTGCCATTATCACTGTTGGTAGAGAGCATCCATCGATCCTCGATCAACCGTGAGTCTCCAAAACCCATTTACATGCATTTTCTACATGTTTCTTCATAAAGCATGCTCAATCTTTCATGAACTTGTTAGATCTTCTGTATTTAAGACTAGGGATGCTAGATCTGTGATAAAGTCTCCAACTTTGCGTATGAAATCCAACCATGATAGAGATTTATGCCATTTTAGTCATTTTAGGGTTTAGAAGTGCTTTTTGGTGATTTGATGACAAAATGCATGTTAAACGTGTTAAAGTTGCTTGATTTATGTTAGTAAATGCCTATGGATGCTAGATAATGAATTGCATGTATGATCAGAAGCTGTTAGGTTGATTTTTAGGCAAATCCGTATGTTTTTCACGACCAGCGAAACTGTGTGTTCTCTGGGCGAAACTAAGTAGCGAAATTATATCTCCTTCCAGCAACACTGACCAGCGAAACTATAGTGTCGCCGGATAACCTGACCAGACCCGCTCGAGCGAAACTACCGAGCGAAATACCTGAACGAAAGTTCAAACCAGTTTCCCTGCGAAACTAGGCTAGCGAAACTGCGTCAGCAGTTTCGGGCGAAACTAGCCTAGAGAAACTGTGTCACCGGGCATTGCCTAGCGAAAGTGCTGTCCGTGCACCCAGCGAAACTGCCTAGCGAAACTGAGCTAGCGAAACTAAGACCTGACCTAAAAACCAAACTTGTGAAATTTGCTTAAGTGTTATGCCATGACTTACATGATTATGCCATGATGATACATGTCTGATTTCTGTACTATGTGAACCCTTGTTTATGATCAACCATCGGTGTCGTGTGTCGATATGTCGTGTCTTAGCTTAACGTGCTATGTTATGGGCCATAGTGAACGTTGTTTGAAATAAATTAGACACAAGACTAATATATAAGACCTAAATGAATTATAGGTCTTCATTAAGAAACCAATTCAAGGATAATTAAACAAGTCTAGCCGAGCAACCCAAGGTGAGTGTCACTAACCCGCAAGATACGATCCCGATAGGGACGGAAAGAACAACTTAGAAACAATGCTGACAAAACTTACGAGTGCCGAGCACCGGACGAATACAAATTGACTGATTTTCACCAAGTGTTTATGGGAACACTTGGGGAAGGAATCAAGTCGTCGTTACGAAAGATAAAACTGATAAATGATTTTCGGTTTCGGAAGAAACCCTAAGTAAAATGTTTTAATATGGCTAGCATAGGTTAAAGGCTTTAAACCAAATGATATCACATGATTTCTAAGGAATGTTTTGATTTAATAAAAAGTCCTCATAATTAATTGTGCCATTAATTCGTGGAAGCGAGGGGATGTTGGGTAGATCTACTGGAGTTTGACAAACTCCGCACCGGGGCACTGGAGGTGCACGGGGAACAATATCAGCCTATTTGACACCGTGATCCCAAGAGGAGGACACGGGGGAGGCAAAGAGAGCAGTGACGAAAGTCCGCAAATAAAAATTAATGACGGTGGAACACCGCAGAATAATTAGTCAGCTTGGTACAATCTTCCTTAGTGCATGAAACGACGGATTAGCTACCCGCGATATCGGTTGAGTTCTTTAATTCTTACAAGACTAAGCGCATATTAAATAGTTGGTAATTGACATTTAAAAGTATCGTCTTTCATAAAACAAATATTACGTATGTATATGTTGACAAAGAAAATGATTATGAGACCGGGCCAATGCATGACAAGCCCACCGTGAACTCACCAGCCTTTTGGTTGACACTTGCGTGGTTTTCACTTTTGCAGATCGCTGAGGAGTATCCGGAGCAGGTTGACATGGCTCAAGAAAATGTTTACTTTTATTTGAACTAACTTGGGAATTTATATAACAATTTATGTTTTGTAATTAAAGCACGCGGTTAGTGCTAAGATATTTGTGTTTACATTCCGCTGCGTAACTTTTGGAACTGTTTTATGTATGAACATTGGACTTTACTCTTATTCGTTTAGTATTTGTAACTAATGGTTGTGGATCCTGGTCTAGTCGCGCCCCTTAACGGTATAAACTCCGTTAGTGGTATTTTGGGGGTGTGACAAATCAACTTTGATTTAATTAGTATTTTATGTTTATTTGTTTTATCTGTATTTTGTTCTGTTTTTATGTTTTCACTTGTTAGTCACCCTCACTATATATAGTGAGGGTGCCCATTACATGAAAAAGAGACTCCGAGTGTGGAGATGGTGATTTTCCTCTAGAGTGATGTGAGCTTCCATTCTAGAGAGAGAGAGTGAGTCATGGATTCTAGAGAGTGAGAGAGTGTTGTCATGATTTCTTGTTGTAATCATTTGACTAATGAAATCATTCGACTTTATTCATCATCTTTCTTGTGTTTTTTATTTCCTAGATTCCTCTCCATCATCATCTCCCGGGGTTCTTGATGTGAAAATCGGTCCTGACATATTCTTCGGGCTGCAGTTTTACTATTCCTGATAGATCATTAAGCAAGTCTACTTCTAATCAAGCAACTGCAGATCTAGCTGCGTTGTTGTCTGCCTTCATATCATCTTCATCTGGATCCATATTTAGTAAAATTGGTAATTCTGGTTTGGTTCCGGAGGATCTAAAACAGATGGATGATAATCAGCTAAAATAAATTAGATATGGATTGGCAGTTTGCTATGACTGTTGAAGAACGAGGACGATTTATTGACAAACATGGCAAGAATTATATACTTCAAGGATGCAAACTGGGTTTAGATAAGTCCAAAATGAAATGTTACAAATGTTCCAAATTAGGACATTTTACTCGAGAATGCAAGCAATATTCTTCTAAACCAAGCACTTCAGATAGTCATAATCATAATAAAGATGCAAAAGCACTGGTATCCGAGGAAGGTTTTGATTGGGCTGCAGAGTTTCCGGATGAATCTGCATTTCTAGTTCATTCTCCAGAAAATTATGCATTGATGGCTCATATGCAAGTTGAATCAAGTGATTCTGAATCTCAAACAAGTGCATCTGAAACAAGTGATTCTGAAGTTAGTGGGTATGAGTCAACATCTGAATTTTGTGCTCAAAAAGAAAGAAAGTTCCGTGAATTGATTTCTGAAAAGGAAGGGTTAAGTGTTGAACATGAGAAGAAAGAAGTAGAGATAGAAGGTTACAAAAGAAAGTGTGAGGATTTTGATGAGATTTTCAAAGCTAACGCAATGTTGAAAAAGAAAAGAAGGTGTTAATAGAAGAGGTTTTAGAGCTAAAAGCAAGATTGGATGAGATGGTAAGTGACAATAAAGACAAGATCTTAAAGTTACAATATAAAAATGTTGTGTTAGCTTCAAAGGTTGAAAAATGGGAGTTCGAAGCAAAGGATGCTATTGGAGAATTTGATGCTTTGTATAAGAAATCTAAAGCAAGAGTGGAATCACTTCTACTTACCAATTTTGACCTTCAGAAAGCTGATGATGAACTCATGGTTTCGAACAATGACTATAATGTTCTCCAGTCAAAATTACAAGATAAGGTCACCGATCTGACAAAAGAAAACAAATTGTTGACAAGAAATGTAGAGATTTATCAAGGAAAGGTGGAAAAGATTACACAGGAAATGTTTGATGCCCATGATAAAGTGAGAAGAGAAAAGTCTTTGTCTAACAGAGTTTCAGAACGGTTGATAGAATCAAAAAAGGTTTTGAGAAAAGTCTTTATATCACACTTTGTCATTTCACTTGTGATTTAACATATAGTGATTGAATTCATGACCTAGCCAACTGTGTTCCATGCAAAAAGAAATAAGAATGTTAAATCATCTACCTAAATCGATCCTTCGATACACAGATAATGCCTCGGATTTAACAAAATAAAAAAATAAAAACAAGTTGAAATTGTATAATTCAACAACAATCAGGTCGGTCTTGTGGACACGCAGAGAAATCCAATGGATTATACGAAACACCAAAGAAAATAAAGCAGAACGTCAAACGAACAACAATCAGGTCGATCTTTCGATACACAGAGAAAGTCCGATAGTTTGACAAAATAAAGAAAATCAAACAAATTTAAATCTTTGCAAAATGAACACATGTTTACATAGTGACTTCTCATTTTCTTTTTCACACATCTTTTCAATATCTTGAGATAGGCTTCAAGATGTTGTCCACTTGGTCAATGCGTAGTATAATGTATATCACATCTGAATACTTTCTGATTTAATGTCGAGCCTACCAAGCACATCAAACAATAATCTTTTGGCTTTTTCATCTAATTTATCGATGAGTCAGACACGTAAGCCAATGTACCATCATTTCCCAATTATGTCGGATACAATTTCTAATTTTTCAATGTTTTGGTATTTTTCTGTATCCCCCCCCCCCCCCCCTAAAATGAGCACACTGGACAAAACGATTAGTTTTTTAACTAAACCGAAGCACACAGCTTCTGGTCGGCCAGTGTCTTCAGTAAAATCATTTATAGCTTTGCAAACTGACTTAGGTCGCCACTGAGTTTTAGCATTTTCAGATTGAACTAAGTCATCATCAGGTGATGAACCACCAACACTTGAATGATATTTGAAAAATTATTTCTTTTGAGATCTAAAGTGTGAAGGTGTTGACTCAGTAAAAACTCTGTCAGATACATCAATGAAAGTGCCAGATTTATCAGAAAAAGATTTCTTTGCAATTTCAGGACAATTTTGTGCCATGTGACCTTTCGGCAACTGATAGCACAAGCAATATGAACACTTTGGTTTCTGTTTGTCCTGAAATGCATGACACATATCATCAGAATCAAAATAATCATAGAAATCATCAAAAACTTGAAATCGGTTAGCATGAACCCATTTGGAAGTAGGACTTCGAGGAGTAGTGTTTGAACAAGATGAAGAAGAATCTTTGAATTGTTGACCAATTCGTGAAAAACTTTCAGAAGACTTCTTCTTTTGTTGTTTACTCCCAAATCCTTTCTCCATGGTAGATATGAATACCTGAACTAAATGATAAATTTGATCAAGATTGGTATCTTTCTTTTCTTTTGGAATCTTCTGTAGCGGATTTTGCTTGTCTTGCTTCCCACCTTTCTGATTGTTACTACCCAAACCTCAACGTTTGTAACCAGGTAGCTTTGACACTTCCACTTGAGAACCAGAAGAACCAACTATTACATCTTGAGTAAATTTAGCTTTAATACCCTTTAAGTTGTTCTGTACCAACTTAACAGCAAATTTTTCCTCATTCAATTTCACTTCATCTTTCTCACTTTTCACTTACTTGTCAGATGACATTGATTTCTTCTTTTTAAAGTTCTCAGTAGCAAATTCAGAATATTCTTGATTTGCATCAGAAGGATTGACATCAGCTAAAGGATCAGTTTGAATAACTGAATGTGGAATCTGATTATACTCTTCTCCTCCAAAAACATTCTTGAAATTCTCATCTTGGCACAAGTAACTTGTAAAAGAATGTGAATTCTTCAAACTATTCAATTGCCTAGTAAGATCCAAAACTTCAATTTCTAAATCTGATATCTTCTTCTAAGCTTTATCTAAAGCCTTTTCTGAATCGATTAGCTGTTCTGAAGCTCTGTTGAACAAAAACTTTTCTCTTCTCATACTTTCATGTGCCTCATACACTTCATGTGCCTCATACACTTCATGTGTAACTTTATCCACTTGTCCTTTATAGATTTCTACATTCCTTGTCAACATTTTATTTTCTTTTGTCAAGCTTGTCATTTTATCTAGTAATTTGGAATGTTCCTCTTGATGTTGCTCTTCCATAGCAGTAACTTCATCATAAGCTTTTTGAATTTCATCATAAGATTTTTGAAACGAATCCAATTTTGCTTTTGACTTACTAAACAACGCATCAAAATCTTCTATTACTTCCTTTCCTTCCTTCTCCATTTCTCAGCATTCTTGACCAAATCTTCTTTATTAGTGAGCAATGCAGAAATCTGGGTAACCATCTCAGCATTTTCATTTTGCAATTTCAAAATCTGTTCTTTATCTTGAACACACATTTCTTCAGATCTTTTCCGAAATTCTACAAACTCTTCCATCAGCACACTCTTTTCCTTGACAACATGTTCATTTTTCTTTACAGTCTCATCGAAAACTTAACATTTCTTCCTGAAAAGTTTCAATTCTTTTTCTCTCCTTTGTTTTCAACAATCAAAACCTCATTTTCATTAACCAGTTCCCGAATTTTTCTATCTTTTTGTGAACATAATTCACAAGTAGATTCATAAAGATTCATAACCACTTACTTCAGAATCAGAATCACTTGTTTCAGCTTTCACATTTGCCATCAATGGTGAATCTCCAGTGAAACTAGTTTTAGACATAGTTTCCATTCTAGCATCGTTTGCTTGAAAATGACAAATAAAAGCAGATTCATCTGGAAATTCTGCCACAAAGTGTTGTTCCCAATTAAAACCTTCTTGAGCCACCATAGCTTTAGCTTCTTTATTGTGAACATGCTTATCTGAATTAAACTTTTCAGATGATGATTGATTGGATTCACAAGCAAAATGTCTGAATTTGGAATATTTAAAACAATTAAGCTTTGACTTATCTAATCCAAGTTTTTCTCCTTGAATAATAGATTTCTTTCCATGTTTCTTCATAAATCTTCTTCCTCTTTCAATTAGCATAGCAAGCATTGACCCAGAAGAAGATGATATGAAAGCAGAGAACAATACAGCTAAATCTTCAGCTGTTTTAACAGGAATAGAACTATTTGTGGATTTATCAGGAAGTGTAAAACTACAACCTAAAGAAGAACCAGAATTATCATACTTTCTAGCAAGAAAAGTTGTTGGAGTAGGATTTAGAATTGAGCTAACACTTAACTTCGCTTTAGCATTCACGGTAGTAGAATTTTCTCCAAAGTACAATTCAGGATTCTGAACAGAATGATATGACTTTTTCACAATCATTTACATTTCACGAGCTTGTAATTTACTTGTCAATTAATTGAATGTCCAACTTGAGTAACTTGGATCATTAGTTAACATCATAACATAATTTTCCCATTTATCAAGTAAAGCTTCCAGAACTTCTCTTTTAACTCGTCATTCTCCTTTTCAACTTACACAATTTCAAGTTCATTTATTAAATGCGAAAACCTTGCGATCAAGTCCGACACTTTCTCATTCTCACAATGCCCAAAATTATCAAATTCTTTCTTCAAAACTTTCTTTCGGGTCTTTTCATATTGCTTGTCACACCATGAACTTTCAGGAACGGTGGAGTGTGACATCATGGAGTCATACTGTTGGAACTTAAAATCTATGTGACTGACGTCATCAAATCTGTTTACCGAAGCATTCGACTGAAGAATCCATGTGAATTGATTCAGAGACGCGGGTTGTGATGCTCGAGGCTTGCAGTTTGGACCGAAGACCGTTTTCTAGAAAAGTCAACCGTTCGGGTCAACGGTCAACGTAAAAGTCAACGGATGATCGGTTCGAGCGAGTCAAGCTTCAGATTAATTAAATCAACTTTGATTTAATTAATATTTATGTTATTTGCCTTTCTTGTAATTTTGTTCATTTATGTTTCTGTTGTTAGTCACCCTCACTATATATATAGTGAGGGTGCCCATTACAAGAAGGAGTCTCTGAGTGTGGAGATGATGATTTTCTTGTAGATTGTAATATTTCCATTATAGAGAGAGAGAGTGAGTCATGGATTTCTATGAGAGAGTGTTGTCATGATTTCTTGATTGTAATCATTCGATTAATGAAATCATTCGACTTGATTATTATCTTTCTTGTGTTTGATTATCTTCGATTCTTCTCATCTTCATCTTCATCTCATTTTGGGGTTTTCGAATCTGAACCTCGTTCTTGCTCAAGATCAGGATTCTTGATGTGAAAATCGATCCTGACAAATGGTATCAGAGCGGGTAACCGATCAGATTTCATCTCACGATGAATCTGGTCACTCGAATCTGGATTTTGAGCTTGAATATGGTGAAGATTTGAAAACTCATTTTTGAGACTTTTTCTCATTTTACTTCATTTTTGATGGATTCTGGACAGATCTGATGTTGTTAGATGTTAGGTTATTGTTCATGGAGTCTATCTGATGATTGTTTATCTTCATCTTGTTCAAATCAGTGAGAAAATTTGAAGATCCGAGCTGTTTTTGAAGCTGTTAGAGTTTTTCCCGTATTTGGGGTTTTTGAAGAATTTAGGGTTTGATTCTCTGTTTTCTGGGCTATTCTTCATGTTTTCAGACGAAGTGAGGTATGATTCTTAGTGGAAAACGTGTTCCGTATCCATTGGAACCATCCATTTTGTCTGAATCTCAACAGTTTGGACAAATCTGAAAAAACACACACTAGTATGTGTTTCATGGTGTTCTTCGTGTTCTTGAGGATTTCCAGATTTTGAAGACTGTTTTTGATCCAATTTGCTACTGTTATGGAGTGTTGGTGGCCACAACTTTGTCATAGATGGTTTAGCTTCACACATCGTGCATCATAACGGGTTTTCTTATCATTTCTGGGCAGATTCGAGTTCACCAAGTAAGGGTTACATGTTCATCATATTTTCCAGATTTATTCAATTGTTTGAAGGTTTGAAGATGTGCTTAGCGGACTTGTTGAGTTCTTAGCGAACTTGAATCGTTCTTAGCGGACTTGTGTCCTCAGCGGACTTGAGAAGAGTCTTAGCGGACTTCTATGACCCCTAGCGGACTTCTTGTATGCTTTAGCGGACTTCTTGAGCTTAGCGGACTTGTTTCTGGGTTGTTGCTCAAAGTTGTTTCAGAGGATTTTGTTCGTCCAGAGTTGTAGAGAATTGAATTACGAGTTCAGCGGTATAAATTTCGTCAAATTTGGTTGAGTATTATGGGAGTTATGAAGGAATTACGCTTTTCCGGCGACCTTCGTTTTTCCGGCAGATTGTTCCGACCAAGTTTGGGTTTCGCAGGATTGTGAGGAAGACGATGACGTGTCTTGAGCTGGTTGGACCAGAGAGAATTAATTCTCTTTCCCGTTGTCGGTTAAAGAAAACATTCTCAAATGTAGTCGATTATCTATTGGTGCATAAATATTCATAGTGGGACCCGCCGCCATAAAGAGAACCGTTGGAGGCTCTCTTTGTCGCATCCAATAGATTGTTGTCTCCCTTTGATTGGTTGAGAAGAACCGCGTGGGACCCTCCAGCAGAAAGTAGACGTTCAATGGTAAGCTCATGGGACCCGCCACTACAAAGATTGTGCTTTGTCGCATCTAATAGATTATTTTTCAGGCCGTTGATCATCCATGGAGCTCAGTTTTGATTGGTTAATGGCACTTCACAAGGATTGTGCTTCTTTTGAAGAGATTTTCTTTAAATAATTAATTTTTCTGCATTTTCGTCAAACGCGGGTGTTTTTCTTATCAAGTTTTTATCGAGACGAACCGAGATAACGCCCGAACGAAATTGCGAATTTTTTTATTAGTTGTGGATTTATTCCGGATTTATTGGGGTTCTCGTTTATTGACGTCGCGCGTAACGTTTGCTATCGATCACTGACGGGTTCGCTTTATTATCCGGTTAAGTACTCAGCTTTCTCGTTATATCTCACGGTTTATTTTTTTTAGTGGATGCAGCGCGGATGTTAACTAGCCGGATTAACTGGAATCTCAGTTAATTATGGAATTTATCCGTTAAATCTCTCGAGAAGCCGTTACTTGTCGAAAATTGACGGAAATGTTTCGGATTGAGCCGTTTTCGCCCGTTTAACTCAGGAATCTTCACGGAATTTATTTCCGAGCTCATTTTTTTTCGCCCAAAATTACGAAGACTCCGGTTATGATTATTTTTCGCTATGGATCTCAATTTTTCTAAGATTTGACAATTATCTTTATTTTTCGCATCCAACCCAGTCACGCGGAACACAAGATTTATTTATGGATCATTCACAATTGTCAGCATCCGGCTTCCGGTTTTTCGCAAGATTGTCCGATTTCAAGATTATTATCTGGTTTCTCTAGGCAACCGATCACGACGGTCGATTATCCGGAGTTAGAGCATGTTCGATGTTTAATTGGTTTATCTGATTCAGTTTGTTGCATTTATGACTCCAATGTTCAACATTTTCTTAGTATTGTACCCGACCGTGTGAACCGAGTGAGCAGCGGAACTTGGATCTCGACTGGAGCAACGAGAACAGAAGAAGCTTATTCAGAGGGGGAATCTATACGACAGATTATCTCGGGTTTATCAGTTTCTCATTGAAGATGTACGATAGAGCGATTCTTCAGCAGTTGAACAGATTTGAAAGCATCAGTCAAGGGGGAATTGTTAGAACTTAAAATCTATGTGACTGACGTCATCAAATCTGTTTACCGAAGCATTCGACTGAAGAATCCATGTGAATTGATTCAGAGACGCGGGTTGTGATGCTCGAGGCTTGCAGTTTGGACCGAAGACCGTTTTCTGGAAAAGTCAACCATTCGGGTCAACGGTCAACGTAAAAGTCAACAGAAGATCGGTTCGAGCGAGACAAGCTTCAGATTAATTAAATCAACTTTGATTTAATTAATATTTATGTTAGTTTCCTTTCTTGTAATTTTGTTCATTTATGTTTCTTTTGTTAGTCACTCTCACTATATATATAGTGAGGGTGCCCATTACAAGAAGGAGACTCTGAGTGTGGAGATGATGATTTTCTTGTAAAGTGTGAAATTTCCATTCTAGAGAGAGAGAGAGTGAGTCATGGATTTCCATGAGAGAGTGTTGTCATGATTTCTTGATTGTAATCATTCGATTAATGAAATCATTCGACTTGATTATTATCTTTCTTGTGTGTTGATTATCTTTGATTCTTCTCATCTTCATCTTCATCTCATTTTGGGGTTTTCTAATCTGAACCTCGTTCTTCCTCAAGATCAGGATTCTTGATGTGAAAATCGGTCCTGACACATAGTCGTGGATACATTGAACGACCTATAAATGATTAAACAAAAGGAGCTGTTTTGATTTATACATAATGTCTTACAAGTTGCAGCGGAAAGTAGTGGCAATAAAATAATGATTGTAAAGTACAAAAGTTGAGTATGAAAAGTATGATGATTCCAAATTGATAGTATGCGATGAAAATCGGTCCTGACACATAGTCGTGGATACATTGAACGACCTATAAATGATTAAACAAAAGGAGCTGTTCTGATTTATACATAATGTCTTACAAGTTGCAGCGGAAAGTAGTGGCAATAAAATAATGATTGTAAAGTACAAAAGTTGAGTATGAAAAGTATGATGATTCCAAATTGATAGTATGCGATAAAAACTCTAAATGCGCTAAGTGTTAACTATGACACCAAAAAGCATGCATGTCCTAATGATGTATGTCATTCCAAGAAAGCAGCAGCTAAGTACCTAAGAATTCATGAGCTTAAAAAGTCAACATATTGTTGGTGAGTTCACAGGTTTTATTGACTTGATAATAAGTTGTAAACAGTTTAAGGCATCCAAGATTATGGACTCGTGTGAGTCAAGTTTTACATAGTTTGCTGAAACATTTGTGCACATCAAGGTTTGCACTGTTTAATGAAAGACTTGTGCATGATCAATGTTTGCACGGTTTGTTGAACTATGTGTGCATGATCAAGGTTTGCACGGCTTTTCATTACTCGGCTTACTATTGTAGTTGTTGATATGGTCTCACATAAACCTCAAATAAGAATACTAACGGTTTACCCACTCATGGCATTCTATCCCGAGAAATACCGAACAGAGCATAATAACTGACATGTACCAATTACCGGTGTTAGGATTGGAGCGACCAAACTGGGCAGGGTTGTCAACACAAATAGATCTATTCATTAGTTATCGTTTCGTACAAAACTAATTGGATTCCATTAATAGTGGGATTCGGTTGTACAATCGTTTATAATGATAATGTACCATAGTTTGGGATACGGAAAAGAACATGTAACCATTACCTCGGTACAGTAACCTTAATGTCAAGTAAAAATTTGTTTGTTTCATGAATGATCCCTAAAGATTTTTAAAATCGTTTAAAAGAAAGGGGCATTGTATACAGTAAAAAAGAATGTATAAAGTTTAATGTTTTCATGAATTCTCCCTCATAGTTAAAAACAGTAAAGGAAAGGGGCCGTGAGACTCACCTGATCAAGGTGAATGGACGTAAAGTGTCGTGTTGAAAATGATAGCAAGTACATAACGTCCTAATAATAAGACAATGCATAAAGGTCTCAAACAATTGAGTAACGGTTAGTCACCCAAGTGATACCTGTCAAGTCTTGATCTATAATCCCATTTGTATTCATTTGGAAAACTCGGTCGTTAGTATTTATTGATCAAATAAATATGTATGTTCAATATTTATATTTATGTTCAAATAAATATAAATGAGATGTTATAAAATGAAAACAATTCATTTAAGAATATATATCAATCAAGTTTTGAACATAGGTTTAAATAATAATGTCTATTATTATTTTATTGTTCGATTGAAAATATATGTATGCTTCTAGTTATAATTTCTAATTACGACAAGTCATAAAATAACTATTGTTTATTGAAAACTTTGGTTATAATTATTGTCAAATAATTATATTTAGCTTTCTATGAACGTGTTATATAATTAGGATGACACAAGCTGGTGAAAATAATAACAATCATTTATATATACATTTAGTTAATGTTTATAATTATTGTCTAATAATTATAAATAACTAATTTAGTAAGTTTTACTAATCCATAAGTTTTTAACCTCTTTTGATAATTATATGATATAAAAATAATTATCTAAAGTTTATAACGTCGTAAAAGAAAATTTATTTATTGTTTAACCGTTTGGAAACACGTACGCTTTCGATAAGTATACGAAACGATAAGTTTCGAGTCAAAATATTTAGTATTCTAAAGATAGTAGAAATTGTTTTAATATTTTATAAAATAAAATATTTATATCTATTTTTAGAAACCGTAGTCACCGTTTTTTTGTTTATAAAATGGTTGTTATGACACTTGGGCATTATAGGTTTTCAAGTAAATCTCTAAAATAGATTTTCAAGTCATTTGAAAGACCAAAATATAATGTTTGTTTCTTTTAACATAAACTTGCAAATTATATGTTTTGGCGTTGCGTATGTCGCCGTATTGATCCCGATTTTTTTACTACGCAACGTCCTCTATTTTGGTCACTTTGGTTTATCAAAAATACTTAAAATATTTATATAAAAAGGTCCGGAATCAGATCTGGACCAATCTTGTTTTTATAATATTTTTGATGTTTAAACATGATTTAAATCACTAAAAATCATCTTTATGTGTCTAGTGTTTTTGAGGCTAAATCCAAGGTTTTTAAACCATATTATTTAACATCATTTACTCCATGTTTGTACCCTTCATTGTGTCAATATATAAGTTGTAAGACTTTGTATAAATCCCATTTTAGCTAGTTTTAGCTATTTAAATTAACCATTTAAGTCTTTTATTCTGTTACTCCACTAACACTTTATGTGTTAGGAAAATGACATAATATGATATATATCAACTAACATAATCATGTTAGGACTTGTTCATAAAATAAAAGATTATATCAACTAACACATCCATGTTAGGACTTTTATAAAATTTAGCCATTTTTATGTCTTTTAGTTTTTAGATCTACTAACAATTTAGTGTTAGGACTTTTTATGTTCATAAACATAAACAAATCAACTAATACATTTTGTATTAGGACATTAAAGTATAATATCAACTAACACTTCTTGGTGTAAGGACAAAAATAAAATGCAAGAAATATAAATGCAAGAAATATAAATTAAGCCCTTAAGCTCTTGGTTAATAACATGATTTGAACAATGATCCATCTAGTGGATCTTCAAGGTTAAACCTTAGGGGTTTTGTTCATCAAGTGTTAATAATACAAAGAAAAGATAAGAAAAGATGCATTTTATTTAGATTAAGTGTCGAGAAAATGGTGGGTTTTAGTCAAGGCTTGTTGGGTGTTTCTTGGGTGTTAGAATTGTTGGATACTGGGTGTCCTGACCCGACATTTATCGTAACCGACCCGGTTTCGAGCCGGAAGAGTTACACCGGAGTCAACGAACTTTTAATTAATTAAATGTTAATTAATTCAAACGGTTATATTAAATAAATAATAGTTATTTATTTAAAAAGTAACGAAACAATTATTATCATAAATTATTTACGGGAATTGTTGGCGAATGATTATCTAGTCATTAACAGTTAACGGGCTAGAAAGATCATTGGGTTTAGAGGCTTTGGTCGCGAGATGGTCTTTGCTTGCCAAAGAAGCCATCGAAATAACATAAAAAGAAGGGAGGGGATTAGGAGAACCCTAATTGCGATCCTTCCATCCTCCCTTCTCCTTGCCGTCGCGACTCCCCCCCCCTCTCCCTCTCCTCTCTCGTTTTCGGCGCAAGACCACCACCACCCTCCGTCGCCTTCTTCGACTAATATGATGGTGAAACGAGATCCTCATTTGATTTCCGTCGCAATGAAATTGAAAACCACCGCCGACGCCGTTGAGAGGTCTGCCGCCACCACCGCCCTTGTTGCGGCCCGTGCCGCCGTCGCCGCCGATATCTTCGGCGAGGACCACCGTGAGGTGGTTCCCGCCCTGCCCGCGCCACCGAGACCGTTGTTTGAATCGTCTCGTGCCGCCTCCGTCGAATCGGGTGAAAACCCTAAGTGGTCAGCGCCATTGTATGCCGCCGCCGTCACGCCACTACGTTCGTCGCTTACACGGTGTCGGACGAAATCGATATTGCATCGGTTTCGTCGTCATGAACGACGGAACCATTCGACTGGAATGCTATGATTCATAGCATGGTTTCGTAACCGCCACCACCGCCGGTTCATGAGATGAACACGGCCGTGGTGCCTCACGCCCCGTCTTCACAATCGGTTGAAGATTTGACTCGCCGGTTCGAGTCGGGTCTAACCGTTTGCCCTAGCGCCAGTTCGTCGAACCCCGGTGTCTCGAACGGTTGTTCGGAGTCCGCCAAGGTATATCTAAATTGTTTAGATTATTCGATTTTATGTTTTTTGTATTTACGCGTACACGGTGATCAGATCTTGTCTACCCTTTTTTTTTGTATATTCGCGTTGTAAACTTTTTTTTTGCTACGCAATTAATCTGATTAATTGACCCGTTAATTTATTCGGTAAAAAAATTAAAACGGGCAACCCGGATACCCAATGTAAAACCCAACAGTGATATCAGAGCCATGATCACCACGCGTAAATCTGAACCGGTCTTTTCGTAACCGGTGGTTCGCAAATTAGATTCATTTCCAAATACCGAACGGAATTATATGATTGACATGTTTTTGTTTTCTCTGATTGGCCCAATTGTTGGCCCAATTGCATCTTTATTTTGGTTTTGGTTGACCCGTTGTTTTCAGGTTTCAAAATTGTAATAGAGCTAGGTTTACTACGTTGTTAGTAAATTTTATTTTTTTAAAAACTAACACCAAAGAACGGACACTCGCCAAAAAGAGTCTGAAGGCTAGTGGGAGCTGAACCGGATCCACGAACGCATAGAGTTGCCTTCATTGTGGTTGTTCACCATTAGTATTGTCATGTCCCTATTGGTCTTGCTAAATGGCTCTAGCACGACCATGCCATTATGTCGTTTGACACACAATTGACCATTCGCGACACTTAGATATTTTAAATAGTTGATTTAAAATAATTGTCCCGGGTGATGATAGGGTTAATCGTTAGTGTCTAACGATCACTAAATATTAAAATTGGTTTTAATATCCCTATCCGGTAAATAAAAATTGATAGATCATGTCGTCCAAAATCAAGTCTAACTTGGAACGTATTGACCGGAGCATCAGTGTTGGAGTATTTCAACACTGCACTTGGTGCCGAGGGTACCTTCCAGGGTGGGGGCATTGAAGTATTTCAACACCGTGCCAGTCACATTGACCATTTGGGGTTAGTATGGGTTTCTTTATGTATGTTTATAGTGTTGGAGTATTTCAACACCGCACTATGAACGTATGTAGACAAAGTGGGCATGGAAGAGGCTAAACGTATCACAAAAAATAATATATTGTATTATGCGGCCCCATAAACGAGAGTGGCGACTAAGACTTCGCGATTGACAACCGTTGTCAGTTTGGTTACACGAGTTTGCTCCTAAGGCTCATTTGGCGGTCTCAAGTAAAATCGTCTAATCGAATTCTCAATTTTCTTATTAAATAAATCTTACCAATTTGTATAAGAAAATGGTTTACACCGAAAATACTAATTTAAAATTACTTTGCATTATTTCAGAAGGCTAATGAAAACACTGTTCCTCTAAGTTCAATGGTATCTCTGGACTCATTCACTGAGACGAACTTTTTGTCATGGCAAACCCTCCTAAGGAACATCTTGAAGCTTTATGGAAAGCTGTATGTTCTTGACCAACCCATCCCGAGCACGCCGGCTTACTTGCTAAACGAACGCTCGCGGATGGAAATCCAGAAGCACAGTGATGACTCTCGAGAAGTCACTGAGCTTATGTTATCTAGCATGACACTTCGGTATAACTTTACCGATATGGGAGCGTATGAGATCAGTAAAAACTCAAAGATTTATTTGAGTTAAGCCAGAGAGGTGAACGAGGCAAAGCACTTAAACATTTCGTGAACTGCCACATGTCGCCCAATTCCTCTGCCTATGATCATGTCATGATGATGAAGGGGTATCGCGACAGGTTGATCAACCTCGGCTACTCCATTCCTGAGGGGATGGCTTTGGATGTAGTCCTCGGATCTTTACCCAAGCATTATCGCTTGCATGCGGTAAACTGCTCGGCTCAGACTTTAGATGAGGTTCTGACATTATTTCCAAATGTTAAGATCAGGACCACACCGGCTTTGCTCAAAGTTGCTGATACAGGTATTACCAAGACCAATAACAAGGTCAAAGAGACCAAGGGCAGGAAACCATCAGCGCCTCCTCCTTAGGAACGCCAATGCTTTGAATGTAATCAGATGGGCCACTGGAAATGTAACTGCCCCATCTACCTTGCTAAGATCAAGATGACTAGAAACCCCGGTAAGGGTTGCTCATCAGGTATGTCAATAAATGTTATTTAACTTTTCACTGTTTCCTCCAATGCATGGGTATTTGATACTGGATGTGGTTTCCACATTGTTAATGTTTTGCAGGAACCTGAAAAGTGGAAGAAGATAGAACAAGGCGGATGGAGCTCATCGTTGGTGATGGCAAAAGAGTCTATGTCTTGGCTACCGGCATATATTCTCTTACATGTCCTACCGGTCTTGTAGTTACTCTAGATAACTGTTTATATGCTCCTGGATTGTCCAAAAACATTATATATGTCTCTTCCCTGTTTGAACAAGGTTTTAATTACAAGTTTAATGGAAATTCCATTTTTACCTACTTTAACGATATCTTTTATTTCGAGGCTAAACCTCGACATGGTATATAAGAGATAATTGTTCAAACGCATGATCAACTCTATCATGTTTCTAAACGAAACAAAGTTGATAACGATTCCTCGTTGTGGCATCATCGACTGGGTCACATGAGCAAGGCACGTATCAAGAAGCTTCAATCTGCAGGGTTCTCGAATCCACTGATGCAGATACCTTCGGTGAATGCGAGTCATGTTTATCTGTTAAACTGACCAATTCACCCTTCACCCATGTTGGTGAACGGGCTGAAGGTTTGTTAGGGTTAATACACACTGATGTATGTCAACCTTTTCGGACCGAAATGAGAAATCGTGAACGCTACTTCGTATCTTTCATAGATGACTATAGCAAATATGCTCATGTCTATCTGATGAAACATAAGCACGAAACTTTTGACAAGTTCAAAGAGTTTCAAAAGGAAGTAGAAAATCAACTAAATTGAACTATTAAGATACTTCGATCTGATAGAGGTGGTGAGTATCTTAGCAACGAATTCCTCGATCATCTCAAGGCTTGTGGAATTATTTCACCACCCACTCCTCCCGGTACGCCACAGTTGAATGGTGTTAGTGAAAGGAGGAATCGAACCTTGTTAAACATGGTTCAATCGATGATGTGTAGGACTACCTTGTCCCACTCCTTTTGGGGGGTTATGCTCTTTTGACCGCCGCTCGCCTCATAAATCTGGCACCGCCCAAGAAAGTGGATAAGACCCCATATGAGATATGGCATAATTCTCCTCCTAATCTTTCTTACCTTAGGGTATGGGGCTGACAACAAGCTTGATCCTCGAGGTGAGAAAGTAATTTTCATCGGATACTATTGTAATACTGGCTATTACTTTTACCATCCTGATGGAAACCATGTTTCTATCAAAAGGAAGGGTAAGTTCCTTGAGAAAGAGTTTCTCAATAGAAGAAAAAATAGTGATCCAGTGGGTCTCGAAGAAATTCGAGAAGCACAAAACCCTGAGACGGTCACTGGGTCTGACCGACAAATGGTTGTCGCACCATCAGACCAAAACACAAGCGTTCGCAGGAGCGAAAGGACACGCAGCGAACCTGATAGATACCTCTGGAATCTAGAAGCTTCTGATGTCCTATTAGTAGCTGACTCAGATGACGAACCTACTAATTATAGAGTTTTTGTGTCAGATCCTGAATCTGACAAATGGCTTGAGGCCATGAACGCCGAGATGCAATCCATGCGTGATAATCAAGTATGGGACTTGATTGAGCTACCCCCCGGTTCTCGGGCAGTTGGGAGCAAGTGGATCTTTAAAAGAAAAACTGACATGCATGGAAATGTACAAACCTATAAGGCACGGCTTGTTGCGAAAGGTTTCACTCAAACCCAAGGGATTGACTATGAAGAAACCTTCTCGCCCGTGGCCATGATCAAATCGTTCAGGATATTGCTTTCCATAGCCGCATACCGTGACTATGAAATATGGCAAATGGATGTCAAAACCGCTTTCCTGAACGGACAACTCACTGAGGATGTCTACATGGTTCAGCGTGATGGTTTTGTCGATCCCAAATATCCAAATAGGGTTTGCAAGCTGAATAAGTCCATCTATGGGCTTAAACAAGCATCGCGAAGGTGGAATCTTCGTTTTAACCAGAAAGTCAAAGAGTTTGGCTTTGCTCAAAATGAAGACGAACCGTGTGTTTACAGAAACGCAAGTAGGAGCGCTATATCATTCCTCATATTGTATGTAAATGATATACTGATCATAGGAAACAACATCCCCATGTTTAACGAGGTTAAAGTATGGCTATCATCTTGTTTCGCTAGGAATGATCTTGGGGAAGCCGCTTATATTCTCGGAATTAAGATTCACAGAGATCGATCGAAGCGGCTTCTGGGTGTTAGAGCATATTCCTATGCTACGTTGTGTCTCGTGTATTGTATCTAGTCTAGAGCGTCTGTGTGAGTCATATAGTCAACATACCAAGATGCCCATACCATATGGTCCGCCGTACCAGTTGGTACGGGCGTACCAACTGGTCCATAAGGTGGTACACTGGTTAGTATGTAAGTGACTCTAAATAGTTTGTGTTAGAGAGAGTTGTTCAGTTCTGTCATTCTCTATTCTTAACTGTGTGCAAAGTGAGTGTATTTCTCTCTCTAGCTTGTAACTCTTAGTGAAATCAATAAAGGAAAGCTTTATTTACATCCGTGTTCATCGATAATCCGAATCATGCAGTAGTAAGATCTGTTTCCGTGGTTTTACACTGGGTCTCAGTCAAAGTACATACATTGAATTAAATTTTTGGATTTTTTAAAGAGAGAAAGTTTGGGTTTCTTACGTTTTTCATCAAATTCTTCCAATTCCGAGTGTTCTCAAGGTTAAAAATGATTTCTGAGTGTTCCTAGTGAGTTTTCGCACCTCACTGATTTAAATTCCAGTTCCAAAGGTCGAAGTTTTGAAAAATCCGTCGATCTCAGTTTCGTACGTCATTGGTACGCTCGAAGAACAACTGGTACGCCTTTGGTACGCTTCTGGTACGCAAGGCAATATTCATCAGTTTTTGGTACGCTGAAATCTGGTCTGGAAGACAATCTTCAAGTTTGGTCCGTGACGGTTATAAACTGGTACGCTGACAGTTACGCCGTACCAAATTGGTACGCCGAGTGGTTTGGTACACTGAGATTATCTGGTCCGCTGCTGGTACGCTAGTCAGTCTGGTATGTTGGTAATTCTGGTCTGAAATTTGGTCCGCTAGTTGGTTTGGTCTGGAGTTGGTACGCTGAGATTAGGTTTGGTACAATGGCAGAAAAGTGATGTTCACTAAAATTAACGTAGCTTGGGAACCGTTAAGAGTTACGAGAGCTAATACCAGCCAAAACGTTCTTCTCGACGAGATCTATACTTTTACTGGCCTAACAGCCACAACCCTCCGGTTTGACCCCTAAAATCCGCTTGGAAGATGTCCATTTTTAGGTTGAAGTTTTTGTGTTCGCTATCGTAACTTCAAAATGAGCGATTATCAAGCATTTTCATCTATGCAAACCTAGATGCAAGCTATGATGAACTATGATAATGAAATCGGAACAACTTAGAAAGTTCCTAAATTACTTCGATTGGAAGGTTATCATAATTGAAAGAAAAGATAATGAATCTTACATAAACTCGCAAGATGTTGATTGTTGGATTCCGATTGAAAAACAATATGAGTATCCGTTGATTGCTAATACTCTACCAAAGTCGATAAGTGATTTTGAGCCTGAAGAAAAGAAGGGTTTTGCAAGAGAAAAGAAAACTTATAGTTTTCTCACGATGGCATTACCTAAAGATTTGATGCATCAATTTAAGAATTTTCCAACTTCGAAACAATTATGGGATGCTATTAAAGAAAGATGTGAGGGTAATGATCAGTACAAGAATACTCGAAAGAAAGTTTTGAAGAAAGAGTTTGACAATTTCGGGCTTTATGAGAATGAGAAGATCACAGATTTGATTCCAAGGTTTTCACATTTGATCAATGAAATTGACATTGTAGGTGTGAAGAAAGAAGATGATGAATTAAAGGAGAAATTTCTGGAAGCTCTACCCGAAATGTGGGAGTTTTTTGTGATGATGTTATCTAATGATCCAAATTACTCAAGTTGGACATTCAGTCAGTTGATAAGCAAATTACAAGCTCGGGAAATGGAATTACTTTTGAAAAAGTCAGCAACTCCATCTGTTCAGAATCCTGAAGTATATTTTGGAGAAAATTTTACGACTGTTCATGCTAAAACAAAGTCACTTTCTATTTCAAGCAGTGATCCACCGTTAACAGCTTTTCTTGCTGGAAAATCTGAAAATACTGGTTATTCTTCGGGTTGCAGTTTTACTATTCCTGATAGGTCATCAAGAAATTCTACTTCTAATCAAGCAACTGCAGATCTAGCTGCTTTGTTGTCTACCTTCATATCATCTTCATCTGGATCCATATTTAGCCAAATTGGTAATTCTGGTTTGGTTCCGGAGGATCTAAAATATATGGATGATGATCAGCTAAATAAATTAGATTTGGATTAGCAGTTTGCTATGACTGTTGAAAAAGGAAGACGGTTTATTGACAAACATGGCACGAATTCTATACTTCAAGGATGCAAACTGGGTTTAGATGAGTCTAAACTGAAATGTTACAAATATTCTAAATTAGGACATTTTGCTCGAGAATGCAAGCAATCTTCTTCTAAACCAAGCACTTCAGATAGTCATAATCATAATAAAGATGCAAAGGCTTTAGTGGCTGGGGAAGGTTATGATTGGGCTGCAGAGTTTCTGGATAAATCTGCATTTTTAGTTCATTCTCCAGAAAATTATGCATTAATTGCTACTATGCAAGGTGAATCAAGTGATTCTGAATCTCAAACAAGTGCATCTGAAACAAGTGATTCTGAAGTTAGTGGGTATGAGTCAACATGTGATTTTTGTGCTAAAAAGAAAGAAAGATTTGAGAATTGATTTCTGAAAAGGAAGGGTTGATTGTTGAACATGAGAAGAAAGAAGCAGAGTTAGAAGGTTACAAAAGAAAGTGTGAAGATTCTGATGAGATTTTCAAAGCTAACGCAATGTTGTAAAAAGAAAAGACGGTGTTAATAGAAGAGATTTTAGAGCTAAAAGCAAGATTGGATGAGATGGTAAGTGACAATAAAGAACATATATTAAAGTTACAAAATGAAAATGCTAAGTTAGCTTCAAAGGTTGAAAAATGGGAGTTCGAAGCAAAAGATGCTATTGGAGATTTTTATGCTTTGTATAAGAAATCTAAAGCAAGAGTGGAATCAATTCTACTTACCAATTTTGAACTTTAGAAAGCTAATGATGAACTCATGGTTTCGAACAATGACTATAAAGTTCTCCAGTCAAAATTACAAGATACAGTCACCGATCTGACAAAAGAAAACAAATTGTTGACAAGAAATGTAGAGATTTATCAAGGAAAGGTGGAAAAAGTTACACAGGAAATGTTTGATGCTCATGATAAAGTGAGAAGAGAAAAGTCTTTGTCTAACAGAGTTTCAGAACAGCTGATAGAATCAGAAAATGCTTTGGGTGAAGCTCAAAAGAAGATATCAGATTTAAATGTTCAAGTTCTGGATTTGAATCGTCAACTAAATAACTTGAAGAATTCACATTCTTTCACCAGTTATTTGTGCAACGATGAAAATTTCAAAAGAGTGTTTGGCGGTGAAGAATTCAATCAATTACCACCTCCATTGGTTCAAACTGATCCTCTGGCTGATGTCAAATCGTCTGAAACAATTGGTGACTATTCTGAATTTGCTCCTAAGAAATCTGAGAAGAAGACATCATTGGTTTCAAACAAGAAAGTAAAAAAGGAGGAAAGTGTGATTGACAAATCTACTTCTAAATTTGTGTCTGGTGGGTTTATTTCTGATGAAGGAGTCATTTCTGCTTATAAGGTGATTGAGAAAAATGAGGCTTTGTTGAGTGAAGCACAAGCTGCTGCTAACTTGGTTGAAGCCAACAAGTTGAAGGATATCAAAGCTGTATTTTCTCAAATGGCTATTGATGTTGTTTCTGGTTCTCAAGCTGAATCGTCCAAATCTGGTTCCAAACGTTCTGGGTTGGGATACAAGAATCATAAATCTGAAAAGCAGAATAAGAAGAATATGCCCAAGAACTTTCCAAAAGAAAAGAAAGACACAAGCTTGGAAAAAACTTTATCATTTGGCTCAAGTATTCATGTCTACAATGGAAAAAGGTTTTGGAGGTAAGATTCAGAAGAAGACTTCGTCTGAAAGTTCATCTCGCGATGCTCAAAAGATTAAGGATTTTTATCCTCTGGATCTAATTCCACACCTCGAAGTCCTACATCAAAATGGGTATATTCTAACCGATTTCAAATTTTTGATGATATGTCTGATGATTCTGAGGTCATTGATAGATGTCCTTCAGTTCAGGACAAATCCTAATCTCAACGATCCTATCGTTTGTGCTATCAGTGTTGACGAAAGGGACACATGGCACGGGATTGTCCTGAAACTGTAAAAAGTTCATTTTCAAACAAATCTGCCACATTGATTGATGAATCAGGCAGGATTTTTACTGAGCCTACAGCTTCCAAGTCAAAATATAAACCAAAATAATTTATTAAATATGACTCAAGTGTTGGTGGTTCATCATGGGATGATGACTCGGTTAAGACTGAGAAGGCAAAAATGCAGTGGCGACCTAAAGTGGTCACCAAAGCTGCAACTGAATTTGTGGAAGACACTGGTCGACCAGAAGCTGTGTGCTTCGCGTCATTTGAGTACTAATTCTTTAAAACCAGTGTGCAGGTACTTCTAGAAGACCCGTTGGTGATTGGCAAAGTTGCTGATGGAGAACTATTCTCCGTTTTTAACTTAAAATTCAAGAAATATCAAATTTCAAACTGAATTTTCTGAAAGCTAAAAACTGAAAGGTATCAGTATCGATTGGTTAATTTTCTTTCTTTTGTAAAACCATGGAGCGATGGATCGTTTGCTAATCACGTGATAATGAGATGAAGATAAGATCAAACAAGTAAATACAAATGGAATTTGTATTAATAAGCCTTGAGAGCACACACACAGAAACACACACAGAAGTGTAGAATATATCAAGAGTGTCTATCAGTGCTAATGCTCTCAACACAAACTACCTATTTATAGGTAACTAAGACTAACTGGCGTACCACCCAGCGTATCAAATGATACGCTGCACCAACTGGTCCGGCGGACCATGTGGTACGCTCAGTTGCCTAACAAGACTCACACAATTGCCCTCATTACATAGATACAATACACGAGACACATCGTGGCATAGGAATATGCTCTAACAAACTCCCCCTTAACGTGTAGTGTATCTAGTCTAACTAAATCTCTAGTCTTCAATCTTCAACATTGCTGCATCAGATCTTCAACTTGAAATCTTGTCAGAAACAGAGCTTGCATGGCTGGATCAATCTTGAATAAATCTTTGACCTCTAAGATCCACTTGAGAATGATATAACAAACTCCCTCTTTACACCATGCTCGAGTCTTGACACACAGAACCTGCAACTTTAGAAGACAAAAGTGCGGATTTTCTTTGAATTTCCAAAATTAATTTAATCTTGGTGCAAAACTTCTCTTTGAGAATCCAAGATATTGATTTTGAAATTTTGATTTTGTATCAAGTGTTGATCAATCGAAAACAACTAAGAAATAAAATCTTTTTGGCTTTTAGAAACTTTAGATCAAAACACACCTAAAATCTTTTTGAATTTTACTAAAATGAAACAATAAATGCAATACAAAATTACACTCTATTTTTGGTATTTTGCGAGAAAGATCACGACACGAGATCATATCAGACATAATGCATCTAGCACATTTCAATTTCGGCCCTTATCAGCATGCAAGACAAGATAATCGCAAATACAACATTTATGTTTATTTCAGCATGCACCAATCATTTTTTATCGTTTTCAGATATGCTTAAGGTAATTTTATCATGCACTGATAACTCGGCCTCCACTCTATCAGAAATACTGGCAAATCATCATATTTATCATATAAATCCAACTTTCTTAGAGATTTAATCATCCTTGATGAGTCATGCAAAAATAAAGCAGAACCCTAAACAAACAACAATCAGGTCGGCTTGTGAGCACGCAGAGAAAGTCCGATTGTTTAGGAAAATAAGAAATATAAAATAAAGCAGAAATTGTATAATCCAACAACAATCAGGTCGGTACTCCCGTACACGCAGAGAAAGTCCGATGGATTATACGAAACACCAAAGAAAATAAAGCAGAACGTCAAACGAGCACCAATCAGGTCGATCTTTCGATACGCAGAGAAAGGCCGATCGTTTGACAAAATAAAGAAAATCAAACAAGTTGAAATCTTTGCAAAATGAAAACATGCATTCATCAGGATATCTCTTTATTCTATTTTTGGAATCATCACACAGCATTCATCAAGAAGCAAATAACCAAAGATCATCAGGCAAACTTTATGTTTATATCTTACTTGCAGATATCAGATTAGTCATGCACATTCACAGATTATGCAAGTACCTACAGCCTTTAGACTTAGTCTATCCATGGCAGATAACATATATGCTGATGTACCATCATCTCTCGCTTTTGTCGGATCAATTTCTCAATTTCTTAATGTTTTTTTTTTTATATTTTTCCAATTTCTCCCCCTAAAATTCAAACAAACACTATTTTTTGAATTTTCAATTTTCTCCCCCTAAAAATATGTACAACTACAAAAAGTAAACATATGAACAAGAAAGAAAATTGATCGACCAACACTGACACTTTGCAGTTTAAGGTTTGAAAAAAATCGGTTGAAAAACATTTTAAATTATCACAGATATTTCACTATTAGTAATCATTCAACCACCAATAGGTCTTCATGAAATACCTGCGGACACCAAATAAAACGTTAGCAGCTTTGGGATCAACCCGATTTAACAACCTCGGGTCGCCCGGTGTCTTCCACATAGTCGGATTTGGCCTTGGAAACAAATTTTGGTTTCCAAATTTGTGAATATGAAAGTTTTGAATCATAACCCGAAAAGTTCTCAACTGGCGTCTTTGGTCGGGACCAAAACGACTTACTAGTTGATATGAACTGTGGAGACCAAGGTTCATCAAAAATTTTACCATTGTTATCCACATATTTTGCATTTTGATGAACATATGCAGTCGTCGGACAATTTGCAGCCATATGTCCAGGTCGACGACATGCATAACAAATTCTTTCACGAAGTTTTCGTGATGATTTGAAAAAATTCTTTGGTTTCCAATTATGAGTCCCAGCAAGAGAATCATAGTAACCAAACGAATGATTAAAAGCAAATGAATCAAAGAAACTATCAGAAGAATCATACCTGGGAGATGATCTTTGAGGAAAGTAGTAAGAACCACTTGACGAACCTCCAGAATGATTACAACCATTTCTTGATGTAGAAACATTTGGCTTCTTCTGATAAACTTGCTGAGTCGGAACAGACTTGACAAACTGCTTCTTTGGTTGTGATTGAGATCGATGAACAGGCTGAACAACAACTTTCTTTTGTTTCTGTGTCGTCTGTTGCACCGAAACATCCGTGACTTTATAACCCAAACCTTTGTGCTTGAATCCTGGAATCTTTGATGACTCAAATTTAGGATCAGAAACAACTCCATCTTTAGCTTTTCTTGTAAATTTATCTTTAATTTCCTTCAGCTTATTCTTATGAATCAAAGATTTATCAAATTCAGCTTCAGTTGAAGTACTAACAGACTTTTCACTCTTATCAAAAATTTTCTCATCATCCAAAAATGAAGAACCAGCAACAAACTTTGGTGCTTTTCCATTGCTAACTTTCTTCTTTACAGACTTTGACCTTTTCTTGTTCTTTGCTGAGACCGATGTGATAAATTTTGAATAATCATGCATTTCGCTATTTGGATTAACAGAAGCAGATGGAATACTTGACATGTCAACCGGTGACGGAACTTTATGTAAATCATCCTTCATACTTCCCTCATTTTTCTCCAGTTTATAAATGTAATTCAGAAATGTTGGTGACAAATTGCAATTCTTCACTTGTCGTTGCAAATCAAGATTCTCAATTTTCATTTCTGAAATCTTCACTTGAGCATCCAACAGATCTTTCTGAGAAGTAATGAACTGTTCTGACAAATCATTGTACTCTACCTTCATTTGCCTCTTTATATCACAAATATCCATTAACTCTGCATGAACTCTCTCCCACTTCTTCGTGTAATAAGAAACATCTTTTGTTAAAATTTCATTCTTCTCACGAACTTGAACATTTGCATCTTGAAGCTTTGAAAGTTCTTCTTGAAGCTCTAAAATCCTATCTGCAGCTTCAACAGCAATTGCATTTGCTTTTTCATACTTTTGTTGAATAGGATAGCTCTTTTCAAATAGATTCTCAAAATCTTGAACCGCATCAAGATGAGCAGCCTTTTCCTTTTCAAATTCTGCAACCCATTGATCCTTTTCTGTCATTAAGTTCTCATTTATCTTAATAAGTTCAGCACACTTTGGACACATTGAAACAACTTCCTTCTGAACTTCTTCTACGTCACTATCATTCCCTTCGTCAAATATAACACAAGAACTTGTTCCAGAATCAGAATCATACACACAACCGTCAAGGTGTTCAATATTGAAAATATGATCAGAATCCCTTTTGTTTGACACTTTATCACTTCCTGATTCTAAACCACTTGATGCTGAATCATATGATTTTGAATCTGTAGATTCTGAACCACTCTTAGTTAAACATTCACTAATCTTCACTGTCTGAATGTGAGCACAATGTTGAGCAATAGCATCCCATAATTGTTTAGAGTTATAACATGATGAAAAATGATTTACCAACTCCTTTGATAAAGCCATAGTAAGCATTTCAAAAGCCTTGTCTTCGCTCTTAAGATTTTTCTTTTCATCAGAATTAAGATACATTTCCAGTTTAGGTTTCCCATTAGTATCCATTGGATGTAAGTAGTCTTTATTAATGGACAACCATAACTCAGCCTTATGTGTCCTGACATAGGCCTTAAATTCTTCAACCCAATGATGATAATTTTCCAGCTTTAACAACTTGGGTACTTGAAAATCACTCATTTTGAATGTATGATATCGAACTCAAAAACTTCAAACTGAAAAACGAAGGCTTTCCAAGCGGATTTAGGGGGTCAAAACTTGTCGGTACTGGCCGTAGGCAGGTACACGTCCTAGATCTCGTCGATACGAACGTTTTGGCTGGTATTGGGTTCCGTAACTCTTAACGGTTCTCAAGTTACGTCAGTTTTAGTGATTAACACTTTTCTGCCAGCGGACCAAAACACTTTCAACGGATCAAATTTGTGTTTGCGGATCAAAAGCGGACCAGATCAATCTCAGCGGACCAGATTATACTTGCGGATCAGATTTATAACCAGCGGACCAAAATTGTACTAGCGGATCAGATTGATCCGGCGGACCAAAATTGATACGGCGGACCAAATTTTTCCAGCGGATCACACTGATACGCTATAACTGCCACGGACCAGCTGATGAAGATTGCCTAGCGGACCAGTCGGCGGACCAGTTTTTTCATCCGGCGGATCAGTCGTTTTTCATGCAGATTTCGACTGATTTCGCAAATTTTGACAAATTGAACTGAAATTTGCTTCACACAGATGCGAAAACTTACCAGGAACACTCGAAAATCATTATTAACCTCGGAAACACCCGGAATTGGAAGAATTTGATGAAAAATGCTTCAAAACCCACTTTTTCTCTCTAACAATCTCCAAAATCACAGAATATGATCAGCAAATGGAACCAGATAGCTCTGATACCACTTGTAAAACCATGGAGCGATGGATCGTTTGCTAATCACGTGATAATGAGATGAAGATAAGATCAAACAAGTAAATACAAATGGAATTTGTATTAATAAGCCTTGAGAGCACACACACAGAAACACACACAGAAGTGTAGAATATATCAAGAGTGTCTATCAGTGCTAATGCTCTCAACACAAACTACCTATTTATAGGTAACTAAGACTAACTGGCGTACCACCCAGCGTATCAAATGATACGCTGCACCAACTGGTCCGGCGGACCATGTGGTACGCTCAGTTGCCTAACAAGACTCACACAATTGCCCTCATTACATAGATACAATACACGAGACACATCGTGGCATAGGAATATGCTCTAACATCTTTTACATTCCGTATGTAGTTTAGGGGGAGAAAATTGAAAAACCAAAAATAGTGTCTTTCTTTTTTGTTAAAATGAAAATCCAAAAATAGAGTTTTCATTTTAAGGGGGAGAAAATAGAAAAGTACAAAAACATTGAAAAATAGAAAATACAACAACATTGAAAAATGAGAAATTGTATCCGACATGGTTGAGAAATGATGGTACATTGGCTTACGTGTCTGACTCGTGGATAAATTAGATGAAAAAGCCATAAGATCATTGTTTGATGTGCTTGGTAGGCTCGACATTAAATCAGAAAGTATTCAGATATGATAAACATACTAAATACTAATGCTTGACCAAGTGGACAACATCTTGATGCGTATCTCATGATATCAAGAAAAAAGATACGTGGAAACAGAAAAATGAGAAGTCACTATGTATACATGTGTTCATTTTGCAAAGATTTAAACTTGTTTGATTTTCTTTATTTTGTCAAACGATTGGACTCTCTCTGCGTGTCCACAAGACCGACCTGATTGTTGTTCGTTTGACGTTCTGCTTTATTTTCTTTGGTGTTTCGTATAACTCATAGGACTTTCTCTGCGTGTACGGGAATACCGACCTGATTGTTGTTGGGTTACATAATTTCAACTTGTTTTATTTTCTTATTTTGTTAAATCTGAGGCCTTATCTGTGTATCGAAAGATCGACGATTTAACGTTCTTATTTCTTTTTGCATGGAACACAGTTGATTGTATCATAAATACAATCATTATGTGATTAAATATCAAATTAAATCACAAAATGTGATACGCAAATACATATCTGAATATGTCTGATAGTGTGCGGTACACTGGTCAAAGCAATCTAAATCAATACAATAACATATCCAGATGTTATGAATATGATTGTGTCTGAGTTTAAGATGGACAAATTATACCAGCAATCGACATGACTTGTGTGCTGAAGTAATTAAAATTGAAGTGTAGTTCAGCATGTCATGATCAATATGATCCCAAGTCGTGATCTTTCTCGCAAAAGACAAAAATAGTGTGTGATTTAGTATTTCATTTTTGTATTGCATTTATGTTTCATATCTGAAAATTCCAAAAAAATTTTAGGTGTGTTTTAGCATAAATTTAGAAAAATCAAAAAGAGTTTTGGAGTGTTTTGATATAAAGTTTCAAAAAGCCAAAAAGATTTTGTTTCTTATTTGTTTTCGACCGATCGATACAAGATACAAAATTATGATTTCAAAACTGTATCTTGGATTCTCGAAGAGAAGTTTTGCGCCAAGATTAAATTAATTTTCAAAAGAAAATAAAAGACGTATTTCTGTCTTCTGAAATTGCAGGTTTCTGTGTGAACAAGACTCAAGCATGGTGAAAGGGGGAGTAAGTAATATCTTTCACAAGTGGATCTTGAAGTTCAAAGACTGTTCAAGATTGATCCAGCCATGCAAGCTCTATTTCTGACAAGATTTTCAAGTTGAAGATCAGACGCATTGATGCTGAAGATTGAAGACCGAAGTTTTTGTTAGATAAATAGATAGCATAGATACACTACACATTAAGGGGGAGTTTGTTAGAGCATATTCCTATGCTACGTTGTGTTTCGTGTATTGTATCTAGTATAGAGCATCTGTGTGAGTCATATAGTCAACATACCAAGATGGCCATAGCATATGGTCCGCCGTACTAGTTGGTACGGGCGTACCAACTGGTCCACAAGGTGGTACGCCGGTTAGTATGTAAGTGACTATAAATAGTTTGTGTTAGAGAGAGTTGTTCAGTTCTGTCGTTCTCTATTCTTAACTGTGTGCAATCTGAGGGTGTTTCTCTCTCTATCTTGTAACTCTTAGTGAAATCAATAAAGCAGAGCTTTATTCACATCCGTGTTCATCGATAATCCGAATCATGCAGTAGTAAGTTCTGTTTCCGTGGTTTTACACTGGGTCTCAGTCAAAGTACATACATTGACAAGATTATAGCACGATTCAACATGAGCAACTCCAAGAAAGGAGTTGTCCCTATGACAAAGGGTGCTATCTTGAACAAATGTCAATCTCCTCAAATGGACAAGGAGATCAACCAAATGGCTTCGATCCCATTTGCTTCTACTATAGGCTCAATTATGTATGCCATGCTCTGCACTCGACCGGATGTCTCGTTTGCATTGAGCCTGACAAGTCGATACCAACAGAGTCCCGGTCTAGCTCACTGGACTGCTGTAAAGAACATTCTGAAATACCTGAGAAACACGAGTGAGCTGCTTTTGGTATATGGAGGAACTGATGAGCTCGTTGTAAAGTGTTACACCGACGCTAGTTTTCAGACTGACCGAGATGACTCTTGCTCGCAGTCCGGATACGTATTCACCCTCAATGGAGGTGTTGTTTTGTGGTGTAGCACCAAACAGTCAGTGGTATCTGATTCTACTACTGAATCTGAATACATAGCCGCCTCAGAGTCTGCCAAGGAAGCAGTATGGATGAAGAAGTTCATCACAAATCTCGATATGGTTCGAAGCGTCAAGCAACCAATCGTGATGATGTGCGATAAAACAGGCGCTATTGCTCAAGCCAAAGAGCCAAGGTCTCATAAGAAGGCCAAGCACATTCTGAGGTAATTTCACTACATAAGAGAAGTAGTTGAAAGAAATGAAATAAAGATATGCAAAGTGAACACATATCAAAACTTTGCTGATCCCTTTACAAAGCCCATGACTCACGAGACTTATGATCGTCACAGAGAAGCGATAGGGCTTAGATTAGCTAAAGACATGTTTTGATTTAGTATTTGAGTGCACGAACATATAACAGTTATCTATACTATTCATATTCCATCAGTAAATGCAATATGTAATTTCATAACTGTGTTCCATGTTAATACGTTTAATCATCCCTGAACAAATTATTGATATTTTTCTAAATGTCCGTAGTCGATTAGAGACGTGGGAACGACTCCAAATCAAGACTATTCTGATTTTGAACCTTAAAGGGGTTTAACGTTCAAAGTCACAGACCTCATTAGAGAATGACGTTGGACGTAACTCGCATCAAGCAATTCAACCATTGTAGCTTTGATTGCTTGATTATTGGTATGCTATAATGTTTCCTTAGACCTGAGACGTATATTGGAACTCTCGTTTACTGCAGACTGTTCTTTGATTGTAGTCTCTCGATGTCGCGTAACTGCCATCAATAAGGCTGCTTTTGGGAATGGATCTAAAATTCAGTGGGAGTTGTATACCTCAAGACGGGATTTTGTGCTATTGCTTTGGCAATAGATAGACATAAAGGTGCCCTCGTTGATTCCATGTGTGAAGTGTGAGGCCTCACCTAAACTTACTGTGTGTTTGATTGGTACATTTCGAATCGGATAACGAGAATGTAATCGATGAATCAGTTACATGAGAGTCCATGTCTCATTATTCATCTTTGTCTAGAATGGAAAGGAACATATGACAACGGTTATGATAAGTCCTCTATCTGCTTGCTTTACAATCAGATATACTTTGGCTGTCGACTTAAAGTGTCAAAACTGGTTGGTGTAACCATGCATAGCTAGAGTGCCTTTGACTACAATGCTAATGTGTCGCGATCAGTCCAAGTGGGAGATTGTTGGATATTGGGTGTCCTGACCCGACACTTATCGTAACCGACCCGGTTTCGACCCGGAAGAGTTACACCGGAGTCAACGAACTTTTAATTAATTAAATGTTAATTAATTCAAACGGTTTATATTAAATAAATAATAGTTATTTACTTAAAAATAACGAAACAATTATTATCATAAAATGTTTACGGGAATTGTCGGTGAATGATTATCTAGTCGTTAACAGTTAACGGGCTAGAAAGATCATTGGGTTTAGAGGCTTTGGTCGCGAGATGGGCTTTGCTTGCCAAAGAAGCCATCGAAATAACATAAAAGGAAGGGAGGAGATTAGGAGAACCCTAATTGCGATCCTTCCATCCTCCCTCCTCCTTGCCGTCGCGACCTCCCCCTCTCCCTCTCCTCTCTCGTTTTCGGCGCAAGACCACCACCACCCTCCGTCGCCTTCTCCGACTAATACGATGGTGAAACGAGATCCTCGTTTGATTGCCTCCACAATGAAATTGGAAACCACCGCCACCGCCGCCGCCGCTGAGAGGTCCGTCGCCACCACCGCCGTCGCCGCCGACATCTTCGGCGAGGACCACCATGAGGTGGTTCTCGCCCTACCCGTGCCACCGAGACCATTGTTTGAACCGTCTCGTGCCGCCGCCGTCGAATCTGGTGAAAACCCTAAGTGGCCGGCGCCATTGTATGCCACCCCCGTCACGCCACTACGTTCGTCGCTTCCATGCGTGTCGGACGAAATCGATATTGCATCGGTTTCGTCGTCATACACGACGGAACCATTCGACTGAAATGCTATGATCATAGCATGGTTTCGTTACCGCCACCACCGCCGGTTCATGAGATGAACGCAGCCGTGGTCGAGTCGTGTAAGGATCAAACAAACCCTCACGCGATATCTGGTCTAGTGAAACCGTGCGGAATCCGGTTTAGCTAGATGATTCAAGAAGAACAATAAAAATCAATGTAATCGAAAAGTATGTAACGCAATTGAAACAAACCGATTAGTAGAAACACGATTGACTTGAACACTGGTTACTGCTTACACCTTTGATCAAATTCTCTATGGAGAATTCGATGATCACCTCCACACACAAAACTAACTAGCAACCCTAAAACAATCTAGGAGGAGACTATTTATAGTAGAGATTGACTTGGTGAACAAGTCAATCTCTTTACAATTTTCGTAAACCCTGGCCCATATACTAACAAAATCGGACCTAGAACCCCTACACATATTAGCCCAATTACATATTAATACTAGCCCAAAACCACTAAACAAGCCCAAATCAATCTAATGCAAAAGCCTTAAATTGCAGGTCTCTACAATCTTCCCCTAGGCTTTAGCATTAGACGGTCTTCACATTCTGAACTTCTTGGACAAATTCACAGTTGCTGGATCGTACCAGAGCTCCTTGGCTACAATCTCAGCTACTGCTCGAGTGTAACACTTAGCATATTCTTCAGTGTCTGGGCTACACTCAATCTGATGATTAGCTAAGACCAGGATGTCTTTCTTGTGGAACCGCATCAGATCATGAACTTCCATGACATTGATGGTCTGGGACTTGCAGAGAATCTTTGCTTCACCAGAATAATCACTGTATGCCCATGTCTGAAAGTCATGCAGACAGTCTTCAGGATGTCTCATGGGAAGAGGAATAGTCTTTGTCTTGTCAGTAGGAGGATACAAGACATTTGTAAACTTCTTTAGCTTCTCATCTTCCTTCCCTGGGATACATTTCTTTCCATCCCATTTGAAAACCTTTCGGTACTTCATCACATACGATTTCTTGTGAGGAAACTCTTCAAACTTCCTGAACTTGCTCCTCACAGCTTTCTCCAATTTCTTATAAAAATATGTGGCTTGATCATTGTTTGACGGGTTGGAGAATGGAGCCTGATACAGCATAGTCAAATCCACGTTCGTCCAGGAGTAGAATTGAGTCCAGCTTTTGTAATACTCCAATGGATACTGACCCCTTCTTCTTACTACGAACATGTTCTTTTCACCATCAAACATCCACGTCTTCACTGGTGCAGTAATGCCTTGTCTATCATGATAGTGCTCTCCCAGTTGAATTAAATACCGCTCAGGTGGATAGGCAAATGTTTGTGACTCCCACCCTCCATCAAAATCAGAAGCAGGAACAGTCATATAGTCTCTATCTCTGGTATCTTTGTCATCACTAGAGGCTTCTGGCAATACTGGTTGTGTATCCTCAGGAATATCAACTTCAAAGTCAAATACCGGTGACTGAGAGGAATCACCTGCACCTGAATCTTTTTCTGTTTTATCTCCCTGCTTAGACTTCTCTGAATTTAGCTGCCTGATCAGCTTGTGAAGTTCTCTCAACTGCCTTGTGAACTCTCTGTTAACTTTCTTCTGATTCTCCAATTCAGTATTATGCACCTTCTGAATATCTATCAGATCACTAATAACTTCATTCTGAGTATCATTCTGGGCTTTCAAACCTGCTATCTCAGCTCTGAGTTCCTTCTCTAATCTGAACTCCGGGGTTTCTACTGCCTTCCCCTTATCTTGAGCTGTGGGCTGTGAAGAAGATGGACCAGCACTTGAGCTTGTGACTGGTGGGACATATGAATTCAGTCTTCTTCTGCTTGGGCCGCTGGGGCTTTCTGTGTGGTGTGGTGTAGCAGCTGACACAGTTTCTGTCTTATCAGTCTCATCAGTCTCTTCAAATGTAACAGAAGCACCGAGGGGAGGATCCTCTGTAGCTTTCCGCTTTCTGATCAGTGGAGTCTCAGTTGTCTCAGTCTCAACTTCCTGAATGTCAACATCGTCCAGATATGTATCATAGTTGATTGTCTCGTCACCTTCAAAGTTAAGTGCTCCAATCTGCACATCTTGCAAATCAAACTCTTCCCAATCTGAGTCATCTGGAAGATCAACCACTTTCTGCTGAGGAGGAGTCATATAATGTTCTTCATCCACTGATGCATTTCTGTTAACAGGAACCTCCTCTCTCACAATCTCAGCAAATTCTCCAAACTTATCACCGAAAGGCATCTGATTAGACAATTTCTTCTTTGGATTGATCATTGGGAACACTTCAATACCCATCGGCTTTGTGTCATGTGTGTTATTGGTCTTCCTCAGGTTCGGGTATCTTGAATCCAGAACAGACTGGATAAACCTGGGAACCGCTGCAAACTTCTTGTCTCTTGAAACAACAGCCTTCACGTCTTCAAAAATCATTCGTGACCAGTTGAACCTAACACCTCTGACAAGTGACACCATGGAATGGGTGTGCACTTGGTTCAGCTGATCTGTAGAACTCTTCTTTGCAATGACACATTTTTGTAGATAATGTGCCAGCATTCTCCAGTATGGTGGAATAAGAGCTTTCATAGTTGGTGGAGAAACTGTGATGTATCCAATTTCCCTTAAACACTGGGACACCATTTCTTTGTCAAGCAATGTTGAATCAGCAGCATTATCTTGTAGCCTGAGGGCTTGTCTAAAAGTTTCTTCGGTTAGCATGATCTCAGTTGCTTGAATCTTGGCCAGAATCTTCTTTCCATCATCTGAAACACGAGCTGTCTTCCAGAATTCTTGCATCATCCGCTTGCAAATCACTGGATTGGTTGTGAGTGCAAAATATAGACAGCATTTCTTCAACCCGGCAATCATTGACAAATACTTTTCTTTGTAGTCTGCAGGTGGATCCAGCAAATATGCCACTTGATTGTGATCTTTCACAAACTCTAAATCCTTAAGTCGGTCAACCGGGGGTCGGGCTACGTGCTTCATTCGGGGTGCCATCACACAAAATTGACTCCGGTAATGCACTCTATGAGGGATTCCGACCGGCGGGAAGGTGGCGGATGGATGAAGCGACGGCGGTGAGCGGCGGATTGAGAGACAACGGCGGCGGGGCTGTGGCGGAATGGGAGTTGTGGTGGTCGGTGTTGGAAGGAGATGGTGGTGATGGGGTCGCAGGAGGGTGGCGATGGTGATGGTGGTGCGCGATGGCGGCGGCAGTGGGTGGAGGAGGTGATCGTCGGTGGTGGGGAGGAGAATTAGGGTTTGGAGGAGAAAGGGGGACGGAGGGAGATGACGATCTCCTCCCCCTTTTCTTCTTTTTGTTTAATTTTTAACACCAAATTTCACTTTTAGCCCCTCCACAATCAAAAGTAATTTAATTTCACCCAAAAACTTTTTTTTTTAAAAAAAAAACCACATTCCGTTAATTTTAACATCAAAAGATAACCGTAAACCTTGTCAATAAAAAAAACTTCCCCTGAACTCCAGCCCGAGAGATATCTGACAACTTTAACATACTAATTAACTAACAAAAACATAAAAATAAAATTTCAATCAAAGAGAATATAAAATAAAAACTAACAACTAGCCAAAAAAAAAAATTTACCCGATAAGGACTGAATTTTAAATGAGAAGGCATATCAGGGATCAAACCAGGTAGTCTGCGACTGAGGAACCCTTTTCAGCTTCAGTTACTTCACGTGTTCAGGCGATTGCCGGTATTTTGGTCCAATCTTTAAACTCATGCTGCTTTCGCTTACTCAAGCAGTTTCATCACATTATTTATCTTTTAAGGTTTATTAATTATGAAAATCCATCCAGTTCACACACATAAGTCCTAGGTATAGTTTGTACATTCTATCAAGCACATCTGGTTTCCGTACAACATTTTTCACGACACCTTTTCTTAAGCTCAATCGTCATGCTCCAGAGGGGTTGAGAAAGGAAAAGAATAGATCACGGAGGTTTTGTTGGATAATATACAAAGTCAACTGAATTTTGAAAACATTTTTAACAACGTTCTCATCAGTGACAAAGGCTGAGGGTTTTGGACGCTTGAGGGTCTCTTTTAATTGTGCACTTGGCATCTTTTGGTTTATCATATATACAATGTGATCTTAAAACGTACGTGGATCAGGGTGGTTCCAGGTCTCCGCTTTCGCAGAACAGAGGAGTCCTGATTCACGTACAACATTCCCAGGTCATTGCTTACGCAAAGCAGAGGGAATGGGATTTTTGAGCATGAAATCAATACTTAGAACCGGGCGTGTGTCTTAGGATACCTGATGCACAGTCAAATAGAAAATGTACTAACCTAAGTGTGTGATCCCTTTCAAGCATCATACGTTATCTTCAAGTGTTGTGATAAAACATACCTTTTGATTGATCGTCAGCAGAGCCTACCAAGCACATCGACCATGAATCACTGCTTTTCACTTCCACCTTACACGTGTCAGTCAGCAAACACCTGGAAATTTATATCACGTCCCACCTGGTCATCCAAAACCAGAAAAAAATTTAAAAGCACACACTTTACAGAAAATACTTGACATTTTCTTATATCTTCCCCTTGCTTTTAGATTTTTTTAAATAAATAACTAAAAAGGACACTATTTTTGTATTTTTAATTTTTGTCTTTTGTTTTTTTTTTTTTTTTTTAATTTTTTTTAAGAAATAAACAAATAAATACAGAAAATGATAAGGTTGCCAGACTACTCATCAAAGGCTATCATCCGGAGGCCCTTGAGACACATTTCAAAATTTGCACTTGGAAGGGGTTTTGTGAACATGTCCGCCACATTGTCATCCGATGCCACCCTCTCCAAATGAATGAGACGTCGGTCATAGCAATCCCGAATGAAGTGCGTTTTGATGTCTATGTGTTTGGTTTTTGAGTGCTGCACGGGATTTTTCACAATTTGCAAAGCAGCATTATTATCACAAAAAAATGGGAGTATCAAAAAAATTCAAACCGTAATCTCCCAATTGATGCTGCAACCAGACCACCTGAGAACAACAGGCAGATGCAGCAACATACTCCGCCTCGGCTGTTGACTGAGACACCGTGTGTTGTTTCTTACTCTGCCAAGACACCAGCCTGTCCCCTAGAAATTGAGCTCCAGCAGACGTGGATTTCCTGTCAAGCTCATTGCCACCATAATCACTGTCAGAAAAAGCATACAGGTTAAATCCAGACTCTTTAGGGTACCAGAGGCCTAAACGAGGCCGACCCTTTAAATATTTAAAAATTCGTTCCACAGCAGAAAGGTGAGAGAGTTTAGGATTAGCCTGGTAGCGTTGCGCATTGGCACACAGCTAGCATGATGTCTGGACGGCTGGCGGTCAAATACATCAAGGACCCAATCATGGACCGGTACATGTGTTCGCTCACTGGTTGCCCATCTGGATCCCTGGTAAGTGCAGGTCTTGCTGCCATGGGTGTGGAAACCGGCTTGGCATCCACCATTTTGTATTTCTCCAAAATCTCAGTAACGTATTTAGCTTGATGGATCAGGATGCCACTGTCACTCTGTTTGACCTGCAATGCGAGAAAAAACTCCATCTCGCCCATCTGACTCATCTCGAACTTTGTGCGCATAACTTTCTCAAAGTCTTTGCACAACTCATCATTTGTCGACCCAAAGATGATGTCATCAACATAGACTTGCACCATGATAATGTCTTGCCCAACCTCCTTTCTGAAAAGTGTCTGATCAACAATGCCCCGTGTGTAACCATGAGCAAGAAGATGATCAGTCAGAGTCTTGTACCATGACCGAGGAGCCTGATGCAACCCATATAAAGCCTTGTCAAGCTTGAAAACATGATACGGGTGCTCCTCATCAATAAACCGTGGAGGTTGAGTGACGTATACTTCATCATCCATCTCAGCATATAAGAAAGCAGTTTTCACGTCCAACTGATAGACAGTGAAATTCATATACGAAGCATATGCTAAGAATACCCTTATTGCCTCTAAGCGGGCCACCGGTGCGTACACTTCATCATAATCCACACCTTGAATTTGCTTGTGGCCTTGAACCACCAATCTGGCCTTGTTTCTGACAATCACACCGTTATCATCCTTTTTGTTCTTATACAGCCACCGAGTAGTGATGACCTTTTTGTCAGTCGGCCTTTCTACTAACCTCCAAACTTGAAGCCGAGAAAATTGATTGAGTTCTTCATGCATAGCCTCCACCCAACTAGGATCGGTTAAAGCCATAGTAATGTTGGGGGGCTCAATCTGGGAGATGAAACAGGAGAACATGCAATGATTGATGTCTCCTGACTGGCTTCTTGTGACCACCCCAGATGCTAAGGGACCAATGATGTTATCTAAGGGGTGGTATTTCTGAATTCTGGTCTCCGCAGTAGCTTGAACTGGAATTTCTGGAGGCAGATTTGAGAGATCGGGTTCTTCATGTGTATCAGCTTCATTTTCAGGATCAGCTTCGAGTATCTGGGGAGAGTCTGGAGCTGGGTCAACTTCTGCATCTGTTTCTTGTGTGTGAGTCTCCACAGGATCTACAGACTCCTGTGCAGGTGTAGGATCTGTTACAGGAGCAGGGACGGGAGCCTTCGTGATGGAGTGTGAGACAGATGGTCCTGAAATTGTTTCTTCATAAAATTCCTCTGCCAAAACAGGGTCTAAACCCAAGGGGCGGAAGAATTGATTGTAGTCGAAAGCTTGAGGAGGACCAACTCCGCCATCTGAAGGATTCTCTTCTAGCCAGTCCACATTGGTGGACTCCATCACAATTCCTGTAGTCTTGTTGAACACCCTGTAAGCGGAGCTGGCAGAGTAACCTACAAAATAGCATTCATCAGCCTTAGCAGCAAATTTAGGAACGTCAGTATTAACTAAGACTGTGCATAAACACCCAAAAGCCCGAAGGTGACCAATTCTGGGCTTATCATTGTAGATTAATTCATATGGCGTTTTCTGATGCCGCTTATTGATGAGCACCCTATTCTGGACATAACAGGCAGTATTAACTGCTTCCGCCCAAAACATGGTTGGCAACTTAGAATCACACAACATGGTGCGAGCAGCTTCAATTAGGGTTCTGTTTCTTCTTTCTGCGACGCCATTCTGCTGGGGTGTGTATGGAGCACTGTATTGATGCTCAATCCCCTGATCAGCACAAAAGCTGTCAATCGTCTGATTCTTGAACTCCGTGCCATTATCACTCCTAATGGTCTTCACTTTGTGCTTCAATTTATTCTCAATCAGCTTGATGAAGGCAATAAGGATACCTGCAACATCACTTTTCTTGGACAAGAAAAACACCCAAGTGAAACGAGAAAAATCATCAGTAATAACCAAACAGAATGCACATCGGTTAAGGCTTAACATACTGACGGGACCAAACAGGTCCATGTGAAGCAGCTCCAGCGGTGTTGATATTCGACTGTAGATCTTTGGTTTATGTGGGCGTTTGTGCTGCTTCCCCTTAGCACAAGCCACACATTTCTCCTTTAGGATAAATTCATTAATTGGAAGATCTTTGACAAGCCCACCTCTGGCAAGTCGATTCAGGTTTTTCAAATTCATGTGCCCCAATCTTCGGTGCCACAGCTGTGCATGATTTTCAGCCGTCTTAGATATGAGACAGGCCACCTCAGATGTGGGGGGCTTCTGCATGTTTAGAACATAAGAGTTACCATATCTGGGTGTTCTCATAAGCACCCAGTCGTCGGGAATAGAATATCCAGGTTTAAGAATAAGGCATTCTTTGTTATTGAATAAGACTGGATAATCCCGATCACATATCTGTGAAACACTCAGCAAACTGTGCTTCAATTCCTCCACGAAATTGACATCGTGGAAGCTGAGACAACCATTTCGAACCGTTCCCTTCTGACTGATATGACCACCAACTCCTCCGGCGAACGACACATAACCTCCATCAAATTTCTCCAAGTCATGTATAAGAGATATGTCACCCGTCATATGCTTGGAACAACCACTGTCAACATACCATAGGTTACTGACAGGCCTCCTTGGCTGTTCCTGCATTCAGAGAAGATCAGTTAGATTTTGGTACCCAGGCCTTAACTGGTCTGGGTGAGACTGGTCTGTCCTTGATAGGACTGTGAGTATCTTTATTTTGGATAGCACTGTGGTGATTTTCTTTCCCAATCCCCACTTGATTATTTAGGTTTAATTTTGATTCTTTGACCTCTTGAAATGACATTGAGTGTTTTTTGTACACTCCCGTCGGCTTGAAAGACAAATTAACAACCTTTGGAGCATTCCACATTTCATCTTTTCCCTTTTTGACTGAATGAGGTATTGAGAAAAGTGGTGTTCCAGAACACCTTCTTTCAACAGGTTGAGGTGACTCAGGTGTTTTTTGAAAATTGTCCTGCTTAGGGCGAAAAACAGGTTTTGAAGGTTTAGAGTCCCTTGCAGGTTTTGTGATCATCTTTTTGTTATTCACCTTATTTTTGACTGTTTGAGGTGTCTGATTGGGTGACTTAGGCTTTGGCCTCTGTTTGTGGACCTGTGTTGGGCCGGGCTGTACCTTTTGGTTTGACGATGCAGACTTAGCCTTAGGTCTAGAATGAATTCCCGCCTGTGATGGTGGGAATGTAAACTTCTGCACCTTTTGGTTTGACGATGCAGACTTAGCCTTAGGTCTAGAATGAATTCCCGCATGTGATGGTGGGAATGTGAACTTCTGCACCTTTTGGTTTGAAGGTCCAACTTTGGGCTTTGTGCCAACATGTGTTTGGCTCAAAGGAGCAGTCTTTTGTTGGACCTTCTTAGGGTAGTAGGGCTCATAGGGTCGGTGCATACAGTTTCTTGCCATGTGTCCTGGTTGGCCACACACATGGCAGGACTGTTTCTTTGGGTACACGGGAGCCTGTGGTTGGTTCCGCCCAGTGGATATCCAAGTTGGCTTGGAAGCGTTTTTATGGATCCAAAGGGCTTTACCATGGGGCTTAGTGGTCAGAACATACTCCCGCTGTACAGGTTTAACTTGGTCATATGCAGAATTGACCTCAGGATACGGGACAAAGTCTTGTGGTTTTGCACCCCGTACTTTCTGCACATTTTTAATGGGACAGGTCACACTATCCTCAGATTTCTTCACATCACCTGTGGGTTTGGGAACATCAGTTTGTAGTCCCTTACCCCTTCTTAAAATTCTAACAGTTCTAAGGGGTTTCACAGGTTTCAAATCACCTTTACAACATTAAACACACCACAATCAGAAAATTTAGCACAATCATTAGACTCAGACGACTTAGAGGTGTTTGACTCAGACATAACAAAAGTTTCAGTTTTCTCAAAAACAGAATTTTGAACAGAAAAATCAACTTCAGACTTCAAGGGACTTTTAGTGGACTCCTTGCAATTTATTACCCCTGCTTCATGTTTACCTTTATCTGCACAAGAAGTAAAAGGGTTAGTCTGGTTAGAAACAGGAGCAGATATTTTAATAGGACAAGCTGCCAATTTCTTTTCGATCTCAGCCTTAGCATCCAAGTTGGTCTTGGAACACTCATAGTCTGAGAACATTTCATGCATCAGGGGCATCGGTACTGTATGAGTGGATTCTTTATCTTTTATTTCAGTACCGAGTCCCAAACCAGAGTTGGCTTTTACATGACGCATACGAGTGTCTGTGTTGTAGAAAAGTGAGCTAGCCTTCATCATTTCAGACACAATCTTATCATTTCGCTCAACTTTGGTTTGAGATGTTTCTAATTGCCCTTTAAGTTGCTCAAGTTCAGTTTTTAATGTGGCAATTTGTTCATTAGCAACTGTCAGATATGTATTTTTGTTACTCAAGTCCCTCTGAAGATTTTTTATGTCAATTTTAGCAGCTTCAAGTTTCTCACTCAAGTTTTTACTTCTACCCTTATATTCCCTCAACTCTCTATCAACAAATTCACGATTTAGGGTTTCATTGAAGAACTTGGTTTGCCATTCTTTTGATTCAGTAAGAATAGATTGACATTTAGAGTTAAGGCATACCTCTGAGCTGCTTCCGGAGGATCCTGGTGTGATGTTAGCCATGAATGCATGTTGAAATTCCTCTGCTGCTTCCTTTTGTGCTTCCTCTTCAGCTAATAGGGCCACATGGTCAAGTGTAAGACTGAGGTCCTCCACCTGAGATGTCCAGTCATATCCTGGTGTATGTTGAACCACCAGTGCCTTATCATTCTTTCCTGCCTCCTTCTTCATGTTCTCACTTCTGTTATCAGCCTTGCCTTCTCTTTCTACTTTAGGTTTGGTGCACTCTCTGGCATAATGCCCATACTCATTGCAGTTGTAACACCTCAGATTAGCCTTATTAAAGCTCAACTTGATTCCTTTTCCACCATTCCAATCCTTCTGTCCCTTCTTTGCCATGAACTGCCTTGCACGAAGGGCAGACATTCCCATCTGATACGATATGTCCATGTGCTCGAGATCATCAGGATTCACTTGATTCACATCATCAGGTGACAGATCCGTGGGAAGTAGTGAACCTGCCATGACTGCCTGATAGCAACTCATAATTCCCACTCCAAGGGCAAAGCTGGGATCTTTGGTTAAAGCGTTTACATCCAGAGAGACAACGTTTGATGTTCCTGACGAGCTTGATCCGGTGGCTTGCGCAATGAATCCCATTGTGGTTGATGGTGAATTGGTTGGAGCAACAGCCGGCTGAGAAATGAAAGCTTGGTTTAGTTGATTCATGAAAGCTCCATTGCCAGTTTTCCTTGCCCTCTTTTGTTTCTTCTCCTCATATGCTCTGATCGTGGACATGAGCTCATTTAGGGATGCGGTGGACATTTGTACCGTCTTCTCAATTAGCTCAATAGTGCTGTCCCAATTGGGTGGAAGAGAGTTAACTAGTTTTCTGTTGACCTCCACTTGAGTGTATGTTACTCCAGCATCCTTCATTCCAGTGACTATCTTGATAAACCGCTGAAGTAACGTCTCAATATTCTCACCTGGGGCATAGTTGAACTCATTAAACATCTCCCTCAGATTCTCTTTGCGGGATTCCTTCATATCATCATTTCCCTCATAAGCAGCTATAAGGGCATCCCACAATGTCTTTGCTGAGGTGTATTCCTTGAATGCTTCAGTAACTTCCGGGGATAGGGCCATGGTCAAGCCAGCTAGAGCCTTTCGATCTCGTTCAACCCTTTCCCAGTCCTCATCTATCCAATTTTGCTTGGGTTTAGGAACAGGAGGTTGACCCTGTTCTCCTGGAGTTGATGGGACAAAATCTCCCACTTCGATTGATCGCATGATCTTAGCATCATGGTAGTTGACATAGTTGACGAACCTGTATTTCCAGCTCATAAAATCTTTGCCAGACATCAGACGTGGCGGTCTGGCAAATGTCCCAATCTTAGAATCCATTTCCAAGGTGGCACTCGAGAGGCTTGACATGTCGAAGGCCATAACTTCAAAATCGAAAACTGGGTTTACGGCTAAAACAAGCTGATCGAAAAGTACTTTTCGATCGGGATGATGCGGGTCGAAAAGTCTGAACTGATCGAAAAGTGTGGGTTGGATCGAAAAGTCTCAAAGGGGACTTTTCGATCAAGGAGCACAATGGATCGAAAAGTCTCAGGGGACTTTTCGATCAAGGAAGGCTAATCGAGAAGTCTCAAGGGGACTTCTTGATCGAAAGGGTCGGATCGAAAAGTCTCTGAGGGGACTTTTCGATCGGTGAAACTGATCGAGAAGTCACAAAGGGGACTTCTCGATTGGGCAGGCTGGTCGAAAAGTCACTTAGGGGACTTTTCGAGCAGGAAGAATGGATCGAAAAGCCACAAAAGGGGGGCTTCTCGATCGATCAGACAGCAACAGTGGACTTTTCGATCAGAAAACCTGATCGAAAAGTGTTTAGTAGGGTCGAAAAGTCTGAAAATAACACGCACAGCCTTCTGAACCTTCTGTCACAAGTTGTACCCTGCACAAAACACCTCCGAAAGTGCTAACAGCTGAAAATCACCAGAAAACTCAAATCGTTAGTACTCAAAATCTTGAATCTGATATCGCGAGAGCCTCGAAACTTGCGTTTCTTGGCTCTGATACCAATTGTAAGGATCAAACAAACCCTCACGCGATATCTGGTCTAGTGAAACCGTGCGGAATCCGGTTTAGCTAGATGATTCAAGAAGAACAATAAAAATCAATGTAATCGAAAAGTATGTAACGCAATTGAAACAAACCGATTAGTAGAAACACGATTGACTTGAACACTGGTTACTGCTTACACCTTTGATCAAATTCTCTATGGAGAATTCGATGATCACCTCCACACACAAAACTAACTAGCAACCCTAAAACAATCTAGGAGGAGACTATTTATAGTAGAGATTGACTTGGTGAACAAGTCAATCTCTTTACAATTTTCGTAAACCCTGGCCCATATACTAACAAAATCGGACCTAGAACCCCTACACATATTAGCCCAATTACATATTAATACTAGCCCAAAACCACTAAACAAGCCCAAATCAATCTAATGCAAAAGCCTTAAATTGCAGGTCTCTACAAGTCGGGCGTTACCGTTTGCCCTAGCGCCAGTTCGTCGAACCCTGGTGTCTCGAACAGTTGTTCGGACTCCGCCAAGGTATATCTAAATTGTTTAGATTATTCGATTTTATTTTTCTGTATTTACCTATACATGGTGATCAGATCCTATCTACTGTTTTTTTAGTATATTCACGTTGTAAAACTTGTTTTTCCGCTCCACAATTAATCTGACTAATTGACCCGTTAATTTATTCGATAAAAACATTAGAAACGGGCAACCCGGATACCCACTGTAAAACCCAACAAGAATATGTATAAAAACATAGAGAAAAAGGAGGTTTAGAAGGCTCACAAGGGGGTGATTTATGTATGCCATGAAAGAGGAGGAGGGCGGTGGCAGTTGGTGGCCGACGACGGCTCTACGGCGGGAGGTGGTTTTGGCCGAATTTAAGAAGAGGGAGAGATAGTGTGATGATTTTGTGAGGGAAATGTGAGTTGTGTTGGGGGATTTATAGTGTGATTTGGTGGATTGAACCAAAGGGTTTAAGGTTTGTCTAGAGGATAATGCCAACTGTCATTGACAAGAATGGGATCTTAGTTGGCATTTAGGTGTGTGGTAAATAGGTTTGCATCTAGCTTTGATTTACTTAATCATATGTAGTTTATTTTTATAAGAGATGGTGGGTTTTAAAAGTGATCTTTAGTGAGAGAGATGTGGGACGGGTTAGAGTTAGAAAGGGAGGTAAGCGATGTTAGTTCAAGTGTTTCAAGGTTTGGAGTTCGGTTCATGCAAAACCCGAGATGGGATTGTTGGGTCTAAACCGATGCAAAAGGATGGAGGGTTTATTTGTTGGGCTGTGAGTTAAATACTAAAAGGTAAGTCCATAACCACAATTAAGAAATGTATTGTGTGTTGGTGTGCATGCTCACGTGGAGCTTTGAGAAACACAAGATTTTACTGGGTATTGGGAGTTAATTACAGGAACACTTTACTGGGTATTGGGAGTATATTATTTCTATGTTTGTTTGAGTTTGAAAACAATAACACGTTGCGTTGGTTATTTATTTACATAACGGTTTATGTAACTAGTTTTTTTTTTCTTTTTTTTAAATACGCGAGGGTTTAACAAAGTAGTTTTGTTCGCGTGATTTTTAAGCTCGACTAATGAATATTTAAAACCAAGTTGTTTTAAATACATAAATCGCTTAAAAGTTTGACGTGTAGTTGATGTTCACCGTTTTTAAGAAAAATGTAAAAAGTGCATTTTTATATTTGTTTTCTTACTATTAAAGTTCCATAAATTGTTTTATAAAACTTTCTCCATGTTATGTGTATATGTTTCCAACACAAGCGCGGGGATTATCTCGGTTGGATTTATCATGCATAATTGTATTTAATAGACAAATCAAATCAAGTAATGCACATCTTTAACAAAATTAAAAGTCAAAGTAAGGAGTTGACCTGGAAATTTTTACGGGTTGTCACATTGCTCATTACCCTCGCACCTTTCTGTAATAGCATCCCACAATTCCTTAGAAGTTGTATAATTTTTAAATTGATGCATCAAATCTTTAGGCAACGCCATTGTAAGAAAACTATAAGTTTCTTCTCTCTTGCAAAAAGTTTCTTTCCTCAAAATCAAAATCACTAATCATCTTTGGCTTTCTAGAACTTAGCATTAGATACTCATACTCCTTTTCAACCGGAATCCAACAATCAACATCTTAAGAAAAAAATATAGGATTCAAATCGTTTCTTCCAATAATGGTAATCCTCCAGTTCTAGCAACTTGGGAACTTTCTGAGTTGTCCCTATTTGAAAAAGAATATAACGGATCGATTCTATGGTAGATAATATCAAGAAGGAAGTTTTGTCATATATTGTGTTGAATGATTACATAAACTGAAGGAGTATACAAGGATTAAGGACCGGTGGAGGTTGGAAAGAACCTCCCATCTCAACACATTGATCTGGACAAACTTTGGACAGAACTTGCAATGAATTACAAAGACGAAACTATTTATACTCGTGTAATTCTGTCCGAACTGGGCTCCATCCGAACCATATCCGAACTCATCCGAACTCAGGTTCGGATCAATTTCGGACATACACGAACTTCAGTTCGGCTGGAGTTCGGATCCCAGTTCATGTCCCAGTTAACTCAGTCTATTTTGACATTTCGAATAGTAGCGACCACACAAGGTTCATGTATCAACAAATCCCCCCTTGGACGTTACTGTCGAATCCAGACATTGATCTTCAACTTTTAGTAATCTTCAGTCAGCTTGCTGCACACGCCTCTTTCTTTAGCAAACTCTCTTTGACTGAAACTTCAGGTATGCAGGAAACAGTTCACCATTCTATACAATCTCCACAAGCAATAAATTTCCCCCTCAGATAGAGCACATCCATCCATTCTGGAACAGGCATATGATAAAGGTTCACTTTATCAGTCGTTTCCCGGAAACTATAAAGACATCCACGAACATCACAACATGATGACAATGATCTTTAATCTTCACAAACTTACAATACATTCTGATATTCATGAAAACCAACACAATCAGCATCTTCAATCACAGAAACTCCCCCTCAGCATTAAGTCTCTCCCAATATATCAGAAGTCAAAGAATATCACGTCAGTGCTCTCGGTAGAACAACACGAGAATCTCATGACTCAAGAAAGTATCAAGCATATGGTAGAGAGTTTCAAACCATAACTGGAAACTTTGACATATCAGTTTACACGAACATTAGAATACACTACCAATTCACGAAAATCACAAATCATCATCATCCCAGAACTGATTGCTTTAAATATTCACATTTTCCGTTCTTCATATGATAAAACTTTGAAATTTTCAACGGTCCCAATTTCCCCCTTAAACATGTGACATATTCAATTCCCGATTCCAACCCTGCAAGCAGTATGTTCTTCAGGTAGCTCGTAATGGATTCACATATGTTCTGTTTATGTAGAAAGATAATCTTAGACAAACGTTCCAAAGTAATCACACCCCAGTTTCTGAATCTTCTCCCATCATTAGTAACATGTTTTTGAATATATGCCCATCATCAAGGACCGTGACTACCCACAAACATATGTCAGAAACTCGATAACTAATTCATGATGAGAACCGGAATCTAATAAATCTTGATTGTAAATTCACATTTAGCGAATCAAGGGTAAACCCGATAACTAATTTGTTCTTTGAAATTCCCATGACCTTTCCCATTTCTTTAAAATAACCTCCAAATGTTTATTACTGATTAACAGGGGTTCGGGAGCATTGCCCCCGAGAAGCGGGTTCCAAAGGGCAGGTTCCAAGGGGCGGCAACCCCTGGCGGGGTTCTAGGAGCAGAGCCCCTGGCTCGAGTCGTGCTCGTCGGAACTGTATCCGAACTAGATCCAAACTGGCCAGAACTTGGTTGAGCCGAACTAGATCCGAACCTATCCTTCGGATGAACGAACATATTCGAACTCTACCCGAACCTAATTTTGGAGCGGTTACTTTTCAGATCTGATGTTCTTTAGCGGAACCTCAGGCGAACTGGACTAGAAATTTTCGAAATCGCACCAGATTCAGAATTTGATCGAATTTCGACATCCAGATACTTCTGTTAGATGAAAACATGACTCAGAAAGACTCGATTTCTCAAAAACCGATCAGAAACATATCGAATCATATCTAACCGAAGGTTTAATGTCTCAAACTTAAGAAAAATGATTAAGGACCGGGGAAGTTTTTTCATATATGTATCGAGAGGGAAGTTTTGTCATATATGAAACTGAAGGAGTATACAACGATTAAGGACCGGGGGAGGTTGGACAGAATCTCCCCTCTCAACAACTTCACAAAACTCAATGTCGAGTATTCCTTATCATCTGTAAGCATTAAGACGTAAGTTTTATGAAAAGAGTGTTTATGAAAATGTAAACGTTACCGGATTTCTTCTCCCCCAGAAGTGAGACAGTAAAAAGTGGGGCCATTAACTCACCTTAGGGTGCAAATTGGATATCCGAATAGTAAACGCCTGATAGAGATGGTGTATCCTCCTACACTTCACCTGTGAAAACTACCGAATTCCCAGATTAACACTGTTAACTATTTCCCTTAGTCTCGTTAACAAATATGGTTACACTTTTCGCGTCATGTTAGTGTCACGTGCGTTTACGAGGCTGAGCCTGTCCCCGACCGCTATTTGATTTGTTACATTATGTGAAATAAATAATCACAACATAAATAAATTATATTAATTTATTACGTGACTTTATGGGTTATTAAAATAATCATTTATTGAAAAATCATGTTTTTGTACGTGAGCTAGTTTTATGTGCGTTCACGATATCTGGACTTTTCCCGACTACGAATTACTTGTTAAATAAGTAATAATCACTTCAAAACGTTCCTAGCATTTTAATTAGCAGGTCTTGGGTTTAAACCCCACTTATTACTTGCATGGGGTTAATTTCACAAGAAATGGGACTAGAGGGAGTAAATGTCTAATTTCCTAAAAACACAAAATCTGCCTAAGTCTTCATCTCCTTTCCATTTTCACGCATTCTCTCTTCTCCCTCTCATCTCACAGTTCCACGCACCCACACCCACTTCTTCTCAAATTGTTGAAATCTTCCATCAATCAAGATAGAAATCAAGTTTGTGAGCTCATTCAAACTTCAAGAAAGCTAGGGAAAGCTCTCGTCTCATCATCATTATCTTCCCCTCTCTCATCATCTTGTAAGCCCTAAAATCTCCTAACTTGAAATTTGTTGAATACAAGTGTTAATCTTGTGTTTAGTGCAATATGATGTGTAAACATGCTCATGAAACCTGCCTTATGTGGAGATATGCCAAATGTAAATTTGGGGCTGATTATAAGTTAAATTAGGGGCTGTGTTTTGATGTAAAAATCTGCCATGTGGTCTTCCTATGTGAATAATTATGTGGTGGAACATGAATTTTAGGGATATGTGCTTATATGCAAGTGTTATACTTGATTTTTGCTATGATCATTGTATGATTGTTATATGAACTGGAAATACATTATAAAATGTTGTTTATGTTGTTACAAGTCTTTGCAAGAAGTTTGATGACCAAATGATTGGCCAAAACCGTTAAAATGTAAGTTATGCAAACGATCCGTTTTGGACAGATTCTGTGCAGAAAATTAGATTGCCTTGCACAGGCCATAACTTGCTCAAGTTTTTATCAAAATGAAGTGATTCTTTTTCCATAGTAAACTTCTATGTTTTATTTTTAATTTGGCTACTCATACACATTCTAAGACCTCAGTTTTGTTACTTAAAAAGATGCTGAAAGTTAGGTACGAAGGGCTGTAAAAAATTCTAAATTTTGTAAACTTGTGCATTTTGTTGGGCTTGATTCTCGGGTGTTAATGAAGGCATTTTTGAATGAAAATTATGGTTATATATTAATATTGAGATCTGGAAGTTTTGGTAAGCAAATTATAAGTTTTGACCGAGTTATGCAAAATATAAGATCACTTTTCCTGTTTCACAAAACAGCACCAAATCTTAAATTTTGCCAACGTCCGACGCGCATAACTTCCTCAATACTTAACCTTTTCTATTGAACTCTATTTGCAACATGTTTAAGATGTTTGGAAGTATATGCCTGTAAAATTTGAAAGGCTAACTCCAAGTCTGGATGTAACATCCCAATTCTAATATGGCTAAATCCCGTTAAATTCACGTTAAGCGTGAATTCGGGTTATGGGTTCATTAAAATTTTGTGCCAACTAATTCTTATGTGAAAGTTTGAGGACTTGATATGCAAAAATGGTGTTTGGGTTTTAGGTAACCTAAATACAAACTAGAAGGGGGGGGGGGGGATCGCATATCAGTTCCTGGGTGAACGATTTCATCTCATCCAAACCCTAAAAATCGAATTCTAGCTTTCCTCAATGACAAGCTGCGATTTTGGGATTTTTACAAGAGATTGGAAGCCAAAAATGATTCTAAACCCATGGAACTTATCAAGTAAGTAATTTTCGAGATTTATGCATGAGTAGGTCCGAAAATTTTAACTTTAAATTGATATATGAGCTGTGATTTTTGTATCTATTATGTTTAGTGATGTTTATATGTTTCCATGAATACTTGTTTTGCTAAGAATCATGAGAAAAACATCAAGATTAGCATGAAAGCCATATGTTGCGAATTGAGCATGTGGGATTTGGATTTAAGAACCTTGATGTTAAATGATTGAAATATATATGAGTTATCTTGCAATTTGTTAAGATAATTGTGTGTAAACATGAGAAATTGTGATGAGGTTCATGATATGCAAGATATGGAAGGTGAACCTAAACCAAAGTGAGCAAAGTATGCTAGGAATGTTTTATGCACGCAAGGTGTTCGATGTAATGCCAATATGAACTCTTATGCTTGAATTCATGACTAAATGTAGGAATGTTACACTACTAAGGATCATGAAACAAGATTGTGCATAATATGTGAAATTCATGCTTGTTAAATGGACTTGTATGCAACCATAAAAATGATAAAAATCATGTTGTGGGGCTGTTTTGTAAGAGTTGTATAAGATCACTCATATGTCCGTTTGGGATGTATGATATACGGTCGAAAAGCTTGTTGTGAGTACTATGTTTTGTGTTTGAACACTAGAAGCTGAATCTGATGTATGATGGGTCAAAATGACCCGTTAATATGGTCACTCAATTTTCCAGCATGCTGTTTGGTTAAAATTAAGCTGTTGTCCTGTTTTTAGAAAAATCGTATAAAATCACAGAAAAATCGTTAGAAGGTGTGTCATATATGCCTAGAAAGGTCTTTCAGTGTACTACCTTTCATCTTTGATCATGGAAGGCTAGAAAAATTCTTAGATGGGTCAAAAATGACCCATTACAGCAGCATAGCTGAAAAGCATACACAAAAATATTAACTTCTAAAATCAGTCAAGATTGAAGTTGTGATTATACTTGCTCTATACATGTGTGAAAGTCGAATATACATATTATATGACCTATATGATATGTGATTAGTGCAATTATATGTGTTCGTATGTAAATTGTGGTTGGACTTTATAAGTCAATGTGATGGTTTCAATTAGAACATAAAAATTATGATGAATATGCAAATGGAAATGGTTAGTATCCAAATGACTAAAATAGTCATGAAAGGGAATACTAATGAGTTAAATGTTGACTATTGAAAAATCTAGGTTTGAGCTTGGAATCAAATGGGTCAACCGGATGAAGTGGTAAAGGACTTTGGGACGAATCGAGGTAAGTACTACTTACACCCTATAAGGTAGCTAATATGCTATGATATATGTTCTTACCATGATATGAATGGATTTTGTACCAATTAAGGTACCCACATAAGAGTAAGTAGATTACCAGAAAGTTAAATGGAAACCTTGAAATGTCAGGGTAAAGTGTGTGTTTAAATGTTGGATTGGAAAGCAAATACAACGAATCAAATGATTCTAAAGGAATCATACTAGTGAGTCAAAGAGTAATACTTAACTAAATGGTTCATAGGAACCATGGTTATACGAATGTACAACATTAGTGATTAATGAACCGTGGGATTCGTGCTAATGGGTCAATGGGTTGAAAAACACAAATGGTCCATAAAAACCACACTAGAATGCAAAAATGTTGCCTAGTGGTTATATAACTAGCTGAAGCCCATAATAATGGGACAAAAAGATTAGATGGCTCTAAGGAGCCACAAATGTGAAATTTCTTTATGGTTGGGTAACATTGTTTATGTTACAAGTATTAAATTATGGAAATGTAGATTGTGTAATCTCAATATAGTAAAACAAGCCATGAGCTACTCTAAAACAAGGGGTGACGAATGGTTAGGAACCATGAAGCCCAAAGCCATGAGGTTCTCCGATGATAAACTTGACCATGGAAAAGATTCGGATGAATCATAGAACGAATAAAAGTTACAATGGCGGAAATGGGCTTGTGGAGTCCATGCCAAGTAACAAGAGAAAAGGAATCATGAAATGGTTATAGAACCATAGATTCCAAGACTTATATTTGGTCAAGTTAGGCATTGGGGTAAACCAAGGGCAAGGACCCGTCTTGACGGGTCAGACGGGTGCAATAACCCCAAAAATGGTTGAACAAATCTGTAGTGACTCCCTAAAAGTAAATTGAAGCATAAATTGGTAGTCACATAAGTTTAGGATCATAATCTTTAAAATTGAGTTAGTTTCAATTGAAACGAGCACACGAAGTGCATAGAATCCTTGCAGGGTTAAAAGATGTAATTGACCACTGGAATGAGTTATCCTTCATGTATACTAATGGGTTATGGAAGGTTAAACTTACATTTGGGTCGTATGCTTAGTTAAGGGCAATGGGTGTCCTAACGGGTCGAACGGGTTGGATGAACCCGTAAATACATAGTATGAATTCGATTCGAATAAGGTATGTTTATATAATTAAAAACCTGTTTAACAAGTGTTTTGTGATGATTGAAGGACTTGAAAAAGGCTGGGAAAAAAAACCAGTTGGTGAAACCTGGTAGGAAGCAAAGTGAAGAAGCCAAAATTTGGCTAAGTATGAAACTGGCCGAAATTGGCCAGAATCCCTGGAAATTGGGCTCCAAGCGTATCGCTTGGAGCAGTTGATGTTAAAGGCGATACGCCTAGAAATCCAAGCGTATCGCTTGGAAGTAAATATGACCCAGGCGATACGCCTGGAAACACTGGTTCGATTTTTACTTGTTATCCTTCATTGTTAATGGTATTTATACATGTTATGCAATAGAAACTCACTATTGAAAGTGAGTATGTTGCAGGTGAGGCGAAAGCTTAATGGATGCTCGTCAAGCGGATGTAGAACTGATCACTTGAAGACCGAAGATTCTGTTGCATATTTTGATTAAGTTGATCCATGTAAAGGTTTGTTAAACAAACTTAAGGTGCCAAACTCATTATATGGTATATTTGTAAAGGTCTATCATGACTTTATATGAAAAAATTTCTGGGACCACATTTTATAAAGTAATAACTTAAGTTTGGCCTCAAATTGTATACGGGTGTTACAATTTGGTATCAGAGCCATGGTTTGAGGGAATCAAGTACTCATAGGGTACTTGGACTCAAACCTTGAGCTCTAGGGTTCGGGAAAAGGTGATCGGTTCAAGCTTGATGAAGCGTCCGGGCAAGGTACATAACTTTTAACTAATGATTGAAACTGTAATTAAACTGAATGAATGTTCCTTTATGCCTAAAAGGCAGAGTATTTGCTATCACTCAAGAAACGCACGGGGAGGTGTAATCACACCTGAACCGAGGAATGCGTGAGTGAAGTGTCCCAGGCAGAAACGGGGTAATGCTGCGGCTAAAAAAAAAAACCTTGTATAAACCTGGGGGAATATTGGCTATGACCAATATGTTATATGTGTGGGAAGTGTTCCAGGTAGAAGCGGGGTAATGCTGCGGCTAAAAACCTCGTATAAACCTGGGGGAATATTGGCTATGACCAATATGATAAATAAAACCTTGCTGCGGTAAGGTAAATAAAAGCTGTTGAGCTAATGAAAATTTCAATTCTGTAGATCAATGACGGGCCATGATGGCGGTGATCTTACATGGAAACAAAGAAAGGAGGCTGAGAGCCCAAATATCAATGAGGCATGTAGAAACGGGGTAAAGTACTTTTGAAATTGATAAGTACTTTTGAATCCTACTATGTTAGGATCATGTGTTGCTTTGTAAGAACCATATAATGGTCAAGCATGAAACAATGGGTGGAAAAGGTTCTAGGGAGCCACCACCATGTATCCTGCGGTATATTATCATAATGGTTCATCGGAACCATTGATCATAAATGAAATGAAAATTTATAAAGGTAACAAGATAACATTGTGGCAAGTAATTGCGCAATGTGGTATCTTGAATGGAAATATGTAACAAGATGGCATTGTGATATATAATTCGGCAATGTTGTATCTTGAAGCATGCGGATAGTTATGTTCTTATGGGTAACCTTGCTATAGGTAAGGAAAACCCTAAGAATGGTTAAATGTGACATGTTGATTTTGCAGGAAAATTGTACCCAAGCGAGTGGATGATGATGACACATACGACTCGAAAATGCATTGGGCTAGGACTCGAATGCATAATGGGCATGTGCTAAGGTACAACCAGGTGGGACTACCCAACCTGGATTATATTTTGATAAATGGTAACGCATATACATGTGTATATATTGGGTCGAAATAAGAATCTGGACCCATGAGGTCTTAATTTGAAATATAATAAAATGAATGGGAAATTGGTGAAGAACGAGTCTGTAGGAGCCGTGAAGCCAATAAAATTAATGGAAATTGGTGAAGAACGACTCTGTAGGAGCCGTGAAACCAATATAATGAATGTGGTAATTGGTGAAGAACAACCCAAGAGGGGGTCGTGAAACCAATAATTCTGAAACAAGGTTACAATTGGGACATCTACGGATGTACAAATGTCGAATCTTATATTGAAATGTCATAAAAGAAAGATTAACGAATAACCATGGAACTAATGAGTCGAAGTGGTCATATGTTTAATCGACAAACCCGTTAAGACGGTTGAATCATGTTTATTCTGCGATGTCATAAATAGCTAAAAGATGTCGAATTTGTATAATGCAAATGATTTTAAAGTGACTCGGGATAAAACCCATGTCTAGAATTGATTTAAAATTTGAAACGGAAAAAAAAGAGAGAGAGAATAGAGAAAAACGGGTTATTGTATATGCTAGAAAACCCGTAACCCTATGAAATGACTGGACGCTTAACAAAAGGTGAGAATTAACCTTGTTTAAGCGCATGAAAACTCATGTTGATGAGTCATGTTGATTCCCGTGTAAGTTTTATATAACTAATAGGGAATTGAAGTTGACAGGTGGGTGATCGACCCAACTCTATGGGTGAGGCCCACAAATAATGAAGGGTATAAAAGGCTGGAAGGGTGTCTGGAGCGACCGTTCCTGAATACGTTATGAGGATTCTATGTAAGTATACTCAAATCTCTAAATGAAAATCTCAATGCAAGAAACCTTGCGGGTAATATGGGTTCCTAGGGGCCTCAATTAGGGGCAGGGTAAGCAGGCAAAGAGTTCGTGGTACGAACTATTAAATAAAGCCTAATATATAAAATGAACGGTTAAATTGGAGGAAAACGGCACTCGTGCCATGTTAAATTGGAATGTTGAAATGGTAGAAGGTACCATGACCAGGAGTCATGAACAATACTCTAATAATAAATGAGACGAGCAAACGATTATGAATCATAATATATAAAGAATATGCATTTGATTCCTTAAATCATGTTAGGAGAATACAGTATAATCCTAAAAAGGATTATGGGATGGTATAAATGGCTTTTAGAGTCATAGGAACCATCCAGTAAAATGTACTATATTATCGAATGTGAAAGGTAAATGGCAAGTGACATGCTAAACACTTGCAAATATTGTTATACTGCTTAATATGTGTATGTACAGTTAGACTGTGCAAGGACACAACTAGCAGGAAAGCCGCGGGACGAGATTCCGACTAGGATTATAGTCAAGGTAAACATAAGCAAGGAAGCTGTATACGCAGTTTGTGATGACACTAAGGTACGAATGTTATTACATTAACGTTAGAACCTCTTATGTAGAGGGTGATTATTTAAAATTTTGTTGCTTGATTAACAAGGTTATGACATTAGTCATTAGAACCTCGACCCTAAATGACACGTGGAGTTATAAACTGTGAACTCCTGAACATGTAAAATGGGGAAGATAAAGGATAACAAAAAGTTATCATGCTAGTACTATCCTACGGGGCGGGTAAAAGCAAGAAATAAAATTTGTCGTATGATGACTAATTCGGAGTTGATAAATGTAACAACTCAAACCCGTTTAGTCAAGTTTCCAGGATTACATGGGACACTAATAATGACCATAAATTGGCCATAAAAATACTAGTCCATAGCGAAGGCTAAATAGAAATGGTGACAATATTAAAGACATATTGATATGTGGGCCTAAATCTATACACGTTGTAATTTATACGGGTAACCATTAAATATAAGGTTACTGGTGCAACCGCACTCTTTATAAAGGCTTGAGTAATGTCTTTAAGTGACTAAGTCCTGGATTAGGTTTCAGGGACGAAACCTTCTTTAAGGGGGGTAGATTTGTAACATCCCAATTCTAATATGGCTAAATCCCGTTAAATTCACGTTAAGCGTGAATTCGGGTTATGGGTTCATTAAAATTTTGTGCCAACTAATTCTTATGTGAAAGTTTGAGGACTTGATATGCAAAAATAGTGTTTGGGTTTTAGGTAACCTAAATACAAACTAGAAGGGTTAGAGCTGCCAATAAACCAAAGTTTATTAAAAAAAAAAAAAGAAAGAATAAGGGGGGGGGGGATCGCATATCAGTTCCTGGGGGAACGATTTCATCTCATCCAAACCCTAAAAATCGAATTCTAGCTTTCCTCAATGACAAGCTGCGATTTTGGGATTTTTACAAGAGATTGGAAGCCAAAAATGATTCTAAACCCATGGAACTTATCAAGTAAGTATTTTTCGAGATTTATGCATGAGTAGGTCCGAAAATTTTAACTTTAAATTGATATATGAGCTGTGATTTTTGTATCTATTATGTTTAGTGATGTTTATATGTTTCCATGAATACTTGTTTTGCTAAGAATCATGAGAAAAACATCAAGATTAGCATGAAAGCCATATGTTGCGAATTGAGCATGTGGGATTTGGATTTAAGAACCTTGATGTTAAATGATTGAAATATATATGAGTTATCTTGCAATTTGTTAAGATAATTGTGTGTAAACATGAGAAATTGTGATGAGGTTCATGATATGCAAGATATGGAAGGTGAACCTAAACCAAAGTGAGCAAAGTATGCTAGGAATGTTTTATGCACGCAAGGTGTTCGATGTAATGCCAATATGAACTCTTATGCTTGAATTCATGACTAAATGTAGGAATGTTACACTACTAAGGATCAAGAAACAAGATTGTGCATAATATGTGAAATTCATGCTTGTTAAATGGACTTGTATGCAACCATAAAAATGATAAAAATCATGTTGTGGGGCTGTTTTGTAAGGGTTGTATAAGATCACTCGTATGTCCGTTTGGGATGTAAGATATACGGTCGAAAAGCTTGTTGTGAGTACTATGTTTTGTGTTTGAACACTAGAAGCTGAATCTGATGTATGATGGGTCAAAATGACCCGTTAATATGGTCACTCAATTTTCCAGCATGCTGTTTGGTTAAAATTAAGTTGCTGTCCTGTTTTTCGAAAAATCGTATAAAATCACAGAAAAATCGTTAGAAGGTGTGTCATATACGCCTAGAAAGGGCTTTCAGTGTACTACCTTTCATCTTTGATCATGGAAGGCTAGAAAAATTCGTAGATGGGTCAAAAATGACCCATTACAGCAGCATAGCTGAAAAGCATACACAAAAATATTAACTTCTAAAATCAGTCAAGATTGAAGTTGTGATTATACTTGCTCTATACATGTATGAAAGTCGAATATACATATTATATGACCTATATGATATGTGATTAGTGCAATTATATGTGTTCGTATGTAAATTGTGGTTGGACTTTATAAGTCAAAGTGATGGTTTCAATTAGAACATAAAAATTATGATGAATATGCAAAATGGAAATGGTTAGTATCCAAATGACTAAAATAGTCATGAAAGGGAATACTAATGAGTTAAATGTTGACTATTGAAAAAGCTAGGTTTGAGCTTGGAATCAAATGGGTCAACCGGATGAAGTGGTAAAGGACTTTGGGACGAATCGAGGTAAGTACTACTTACACCCTATAAGGTAGCTAATATGCTATGATATATGTTCTTACCATGATATGAATGGATTTTGTACCAATTAAGGTACCCACATAAGAGTAAAGTGTGTGTTTAAATGTTGGATTGGAAAGCAAATACAACGGATCAAATGATTCTAAAGGAATCATACTAGTGAGTCAAAGAGTAATACTTAACTAAATGGTTCATAGGAACCATGGTTATACGAATGTACAACATTAGTGATTAATGAACCGTGGGATTCGTGCTAATGGGTCAATGGGTTGAAAAACATAAATGGTCCATAAAAACCACACTAGAATGCAAAAATGTTGCCTAGTGGTTATATAACTAGCTGAAGCCCATAATAATGGGACAAAAAGATTAGATGGATCTAAGGAGCCACAAATGTGAAATTTCTTTATGGTTGGGTAACATTGTTTATGTTACAAGTATTAAATTATGGAAATGTAGATTGTGTAATCTCAATATAGTAAAACAAGCCATGAGCTACTCTAAAACAAGGGGTGACGAATGGTTAGGAACCATGAAGCCCAAAGCCATGAGATTCTCCGATGATAAACTTGACCATGGAAAAGATTCGGATGAATCATAGAACGAATAAAAGTTACAATGGCGGAAATGGGCTTGTGGAGTCCATGCCAAGTAACAAGAGAAAAGGAATCATGAAATGGTTATAGAACCATAGATTCCAAGACTTATATTTGGTCAAGTTAGGCATTGGGGTAAACCAAGGGCAAGGACCCGTCTTGACGGGTCAGACGGGTGCAATAACCCCAAAAATGGTTGAACAAATCTGTAGTGACTCCCTAAAAGTAAATTGAAGCATAAATAGGTAGTCACATAAGTTTAGGATCATAATCTTTAAAATTGAGTTAGTTTCAATTGAAACGAGCACACGAAGTGCATAGAATCCTTACAGGGTTAAAAGATGTAATTGACCACTGGAATGAGTTATCCTTCATGTATACTAATGGGTTATGGAAGGTTAAACTTACATTTGGGTCGTATGCTTAGTTAAGGGCAATGGGTGTCCTAACGGGTCAAACGGGTTGGATGAACCCGTAAATACATAGTATGAATTCGATTCGAATAAGGTATGTTTATATAATTAAAAACCTGTTTAACAAGTGTTTTGTGATGATTGAAGGACTTGAAAAAGGCTGGAAAAAAAAAACCAGTTGGTGAAACCTGGTAGGAAGCAAAGTGAAGAAGCCAAAATTTGGCTAAGTATGAAACTGGCCGAAATTGGCCAGAATCCCTGGAAATTGGGCTCCAAGCGTATCGCTTGGAGCAGTTGATGTTAAAGGCGATACGCCTAGAAATCCAAGCGTATCGCTTGGAAGTAAATATGACCCAGGCGATACACCTGGAAACACTGTTTCGATTTTTACTTGTTATCCTTCATTGTTAATGGTATTTATACATGTTATGCAATAGAAACTCACTATTGAAAGTGAGTATGTTGCAGGTGAGGCGGAAGCTTAATGGATGCTCGTCAAGTGGATGTAGAACTGATCACTTGAAGACCGAAGATTCTGTTGCATATTTTGATTAAGTTGATCCATGTAAAGGTTTGTTAAACAAACTTAAGGTGCCAAACTCATTATATGGTATATTTGTAAAGGTCTATCATGACTTTATATGAAAAAATTTCTGGGACCACATTTTATAAAGTAATAACTTAAGTTTGGCCTCAAATTGTATACGGGTGTTACACTGGAGCAAATTATGTATGTCACCAAATGTGTATTTTGTGTTTGACATGTAAGCTTTGTATTTGTGCATATTGACTTGGAATTTTGCATCTATGTTTTCCTACAAGTTTAAGACTTGGGTTTAAGTGTTAATACCAAATGAATGCATGATAACATGATTAATTATTGATAATCAATTCGTCCTAGAGACAACCTCTAATTTGGTTAGACCGTATTCACCAAAATAGGTTAATTCTAACCAACCTTTAAAGTCAAGTGCCAAGTACTAGTGCACCATAAGGTGAGTTTCACTACTTCATTTAGTTATATCCGGTTGAGGATGATAACCCACAACTAGTTGCATACGGTAAAGGTTGGAAATGCAATGACAAAGGTATTTTGTCTGTTTAAGTAGAACTACCGTGATTGGGAAAAACACGGGGAAGGAAAATCGCACAGGCTAAAACCTGTGACGCATAGTAAGCTTCGGTTAGGAACATTCAGGTGAACATAAGCATAGGCTAGCTACCTAACGATATGGATAATACTTATAACTTACACACTTAATTTACGAATTGGTCTTTCGTTATTCGTAAACATGCGTGGTATACATGGTGAAGTGTAGACTGCTTTTGTGAACTCGTCAGCTTTTGCTGACACTTGATTGTTGAATGCTTTTAAGGTCGCTAGGAGGATCTTGGAGGCACGGGCGTAGGCAATACTCCTGTTTTGTGAAAACCTTTGTGGGAAATGTATTTCAAACACTTTCATTACTTATTCTTGCAAAGCAACAACTTTGTAGACTTTTAAATGCTTCCGCTAAATTGCAATTTAAACTCTGTTTTTGTGAAATGCATTATATGACTGTTTTATATTTCATTTAAGGCTTGCTTGTAACTAAATACTTAGATCCTAGTCTGGATCACACCCAACACGACTATACTCTGTTACTGGATATTGAGGGTGTGACATCACCTATGACACGCAATCGTGTGAGTGTTGACTAAGTTTGACCAACCGTGCAACAATGCGCGGCCAATAGACAGATGGACTCGAATACACATTGGTGATTGAATTTAGGTTTTCTATAATTAACCTAACACGTATAATACATAGAACACATTGTACTAACATAACGCATCACAATTTCTTACGAAATTATCCCGCGTATACGATGTACAATCAACAGGGCGATCGTACAAAGTCTTGTCATTCCTACCGAGGTAGTAGACTTAGGACTTGTACACTAGTATAACTCGTAATCAACTTGAGTTATGACATGAAAACACATAGCCAAGTAAACTCATGCTCATAATCATGCGTTTTTCCAATTTATATATTTACTGATAAATATATATTTATCACATGTAGCCTAATTCCATGTTTACACAACATCATCATCGCATGAAAATCACGTAGATCACCATTTGACACATTTCAAACTATGTAATAGATTCCTAACCACATGCATGAAAACCCTAATAGGCCATTTTCATCATATTTTCACATAAAAGTATCCCTTCCAAGAAAAACTGTCATATTTAGGGCTAAATTGAAAAAGTTTTCTCATTTAGGAGTTTTGGATGTAAAATTGAACACCCCAAAATAATTTGAGGGTATTCCTCCCTGAGAATGCAAGTTAAAAACCTAGGATAGACATAAACATACTTTGGGAGTTAGACAAACTAGAATTATATGGGCCAGGAACCTCTAATTGTATGGGAGTTGCTCCTTCTTGATTGTCTTGCTTTTTAAAGAACCTCCGTACCCAATATCTCTGAACAATGGCAGGTACACCTTGGAGTCTACAAACACATAACCATCTTCATCCCTTAACTTTAACACTTTCCTAATTTTTGCCTCATCTATTTCCACTTCAGTGCCCTGGACAGTTGACACTATTGCTTCACCACTGTTGCTATCTTCAACAACCCTAGCATGTGACCAAAATTCTTCCATGATTTCTTCAAAAATCATTGCTTCAATTGTCAGCGTATGATGAAGGTGGGATTTCTTTAGGAATCGATCATACCATTGTAAATATCAGTTTTACAGGGTGCATCAAGATACGCCACCAGATTGTGTTCCACAGGGAACTTCGAATCGGTGACAGGCTTCTTGCCACTTTTACCCGCTTTGGGAGCCATTGTTGATTTGGATTTTGTAAGAACTTTATAGGGTTGATGGCAACTTAAACATAGCATCCTTTGCTTTTGTGCTCAATTGTATATCTTTCACTTTGCTTGTATCTTGTACTTGGACAATTATCTTGATGTTTATATTAATCATTCAAGTGTTTGATGTTTTGTATGTCATGTTTAATGTCTTAACTTGTGTTGATTATTGATATTGAAGAAATTGCCCTTGTACATTTCAATTGTAGTGTGATTGTCTGAATCCAATATTCTGGGTCATTTCATGATAAATTGCTTGACAAAGGTTAATAATTGATTGTGTCTTTGTAATAACAACCTTTAATGATTCAATAATGTTAATTGACGTTTCCGGAGCGTACATAGTGATTTCTGAACTTTCTTGGTGACTTGGGATTAACCCTTGGCGATTTGGGCTTTGCCCTTGGCGATCTCACCAGGTTGGCGACCTCACCACATTGTTATTGGCGATCTGGGCTAGATTCCTTGGCGACCTCGCCAACCCTTGGCGACCTCACCAAGGTTGGCGACCTCACCAAGCCTTGGCGAGGTCACCAACCAGTCTTGGCGACTTCAGATTTGCTCTTGGCGACTTCGGAGTTGTTCTCGGCGATCTCGTCAGTCTGATGTCATAAATTTCACTAACTTCAATAACATTCTCTTGATTTCAGTGCAATCACGACCTGTGCTCTCTCTAGTATAAATAGCCACACTAGAATAACCCTAAAGAAGCTTCTGGACGGCTGTTTGAAGAGAGAAAGCACTTGTGTGTGAAAACCCTCAAGTTCTTGAGTTTCAGAGGCGAAATCTAAGGATTTCAACAAGCAAACACTATGATTTAATCATGGATTCATGATTTCCGCACTTGAATCTGTGTATTGGATGAGTAAATGCTCAAATTTGGTCCTGACAAATGGTATCAGAGCCATTGTTCTTCATGTTCTTGAGTTTTCTCAAAAACTTGAAGAATCACTCATTCAAGTTATCAAATCTAGTTGTTTGCATGATTCCTTGAACCATTTTGAATGAAATTTGACAAGGAATCTGTTGGAATGCTTAGATTTCATCAATAATCACAATAAATGGGTCCATCTTCCACTGATTTTGAGTCAAAATTGAACATACATACGTGCTGTGCGTTTCTTTTGAAAAATAAAGTCCATCTTCCAGATTTATGCGAACACAGAGCATACGTGTTGTGCGTTTCTTTTGAAAAATAAAGTCCATCTTCCACTGATTTTGAGTCAAAATTGAACATACATACATGTTAGACTTATGATTTAAGGATGATAGCAACTTGAGTCACTCAAAAACATCAAGTATTGAAGATTTTAGAGCAAAAATTGTGTTCTTGGAAGTTTCTTATAAGAATCACTGTTTGATCCGATTTCACATAGATTAAGTGGTTTTTGGAGTTTGTTGTAGTTAACAAATCTGTTCCTAAGCATGTTCCTAAGCTATTGGTGCAATAAAAACTTGATTTCGTGAAATTTGGTTTTGACCTAGTGATTATGCTCAAGAACATGGCTCGAAAAGTTTCTAAGTCTTGAAAATTTGAAAATTTCAACTTTGACTTAATTACTTGATTGATTCAAACTAAATAAGCTTCATGATGTTTGTTTTGTAGGTTTTGAGCAATTAACCTCAATCTTGCATCCGTTGAAGAAAATTTCTGAATTCTCGACCCGTTTGACCCATTAAGCTCTTTTGTGAAGAAACACCACTTGTTTCACAATGTTTGAGTTTACCTCTGCAAATCAAATGTTCCAGGGTAATAACCGGCCTCCTAAATTGCTTGGGGCTGCAAATTATGATGATTGGAAGAAAAGTTTCAGTGTCACCTTGAGTATGTGGATTATGATCTGTTGACCTCAGTGAAATGTGGTCCTAAGGTGTTTTATGTGGAACCAGTGCCCACTGTTGCTGGAGCTGATCCACCACCTGCCCAAAGGCATATTCCAAAGAAACTTGAGAACTACTCTATTGCTGAACATAACCAGATGAAGGTTGACAAACGTGCTCTCGGGTGCATCAAAATGGCACTGTCTGATGACATTGCTTTTCATTTCACTGAAGCAACCTCTGCTCATGAAATTTGGGTTGAACTTGAGAAAAAGTATGAGGGAAACCTTGAGAGTAAAGAGAGGAGACTGGACTCTCTCAAACTGCGTTTCAACACCTTTGCTCACACTACTGGAGACTCCTTTGAGGCTCATGTGACAAAGTTCTGCAGACTCATCTGTGAAATGCAAAATAATCAAATTCGACCTGAGATGCCAGCCATATCTAAGAAAATTCTAAAGTCATTTCCTCGAGACTTTGCTCCATATGTCATCTACTTGCTTGAAAGCAGTGACTTAGCCACTGTGGACTACATGGATCTTATTGACAAAGTAAGAGGCTATGAAATTGCTGCTATCGAAAGAGATGGTAATTCACTTATGGGGAAAGTTACCAATAAAAGGGCCACTGAGGTTGTTCCAAATGCTGCCTTCGTTGCTCCTAATGAGACTGACCTCGAATTTCCTTACTTTACTGGTGGGTCCTGCTCTTTTGTTCAAGCTGCTGCTCAAGTTTCTCCTCAACAACCTGTTTGTCAGACTGCCTTCGTTGCTCAACAGCCAGTCACACCTGTGATTCAGTCATCTGCTGCCTACCCATCTAGAACCTCATCTGTTAGCCTGACTGACAAAGATCAGGAGATGTGTAATGCTCTTATTGCATGCCTGGCTTCCCAAATGTCAGGATGTATTGAGAGCATGTCATTGTGCCAAGAAAACCTAGATCAAATTCCTGCTGATGATCTCGAAGAAATGGATATCAAGTGGCAACTTGGTATGATTGCTGCCCGCACTAGGAAGTTCTTCAAGAAAACTGGGAGGAAAGTTTTCCAATCTCAACCTGGTGCCACTATTGGCTTTGACAAATCGAAAGCCCAGTGTTACAACTGTCAAGGTCTGGGACATTTTGCACGTGAGTGTAAGAAGCCAAAACTGAGGTAGATCCCTCTGACATCTGGTGGGAACAATAATTCGAGTCAAAATCAGGGAAACTATTCATATCAGAAATCACAACCTGCTGGTACTATACATCAGGGTTCCAGTTCCAACTCTGCTAAGCGTGCTGACAACCCAGAGAAAGCACTCGTGTCTCTGAGTGACCCTAACTACACTTGGTCTAATCAGACTCAAACATCAGCAAGTGTGGATTATGCATTAATGGTGAACTCATCTGATGAGCCCAAGATTGAGGAAGATTCCTTTTTTGATCCGCTTTATCCGACTGATTTTGCACTCATGGATGATGTGGATGAAATTTCTGAAGATGCTGTTTTTGTGACCAGCACTGTTGAAGGCTCCTCCAAAGTTGAATCTGATGCTGAGCAAAAATCAATAAACCGACAAAAGGAACTCATACCCGATACGGTAAAATCCCTTTTATGCTCAGAGTCCTGTGTAAAGGAAGTCACTCGGTATCTCCTTTATAACGAAGAGTTAGTTGAAAAGGCAATAGCGAGTGAATGTCTGGTCAAGTCAATGCAAGCTAAGGAACAGGATTTTCTGGCCAATATAAAGTCCTTGCAGGATGATATTGAGGTTATGAAACATACTGAAATACCTCTTCGAACTCAGTTGGAGGACTTAGTGACTCGCTTTTCAACCCTAAGCAAGAACTATGTTCAAGCTCGGGAAATAATTGATTTGATGAGACTTAATCCTTCTAACCTGGCAGGTGATGTGGCTAAGGATATTTTTAAACGAGTACAAAATGGTTTGGGTTTAACCCGAGAAATTGATGATGCTGCTGTTGAGCATCCACTCAATCATAACTATTTTCATATACCTGAACTTACTAAAATAAATTCCCGAAGCCACATCAGATTTTTGAATAATGAGTCTGTTCCTAGCAAGTCTGATATTCAGCAAATGGAAGAAAAGCTGTCTGGCTACGAAAGTGGCTCAAGCCTTCCATCTGTTGAAAGTGCACTAAACTTGAATGACTTTGAGTCAAGCTCATTACAGTCATTTGATACTGGCATATCTGAAGATATGGTAAGGTAGAAGGCAGAATCTGAGTTTTTTAAAATAATAACTGACAGTGAGAAAATTTCTCAATCTTCATCCTTTAGCCAAGCTCAAACTTTGTTTAAAGGAAAATCTGTTTCAAGGAAACCCAAAGTTCCCAAAAGGCACAAGCCCAAAGCTAAAATTGCTAACTCAAGTTCTAGCCAAACTGATCTTGTCAATGAGCTGACTGCTGATGCACAAAATAAGCTAAGTCTGGGTGATGGTAAACCCATGGGTGACACACAACACTTTGTCACAATCACCAATGGTAAGGTGATCTCTTCGGCTCCTGCACCTGAAATGATCCCATCTCAAGTTACACCGATGTCTTCCATCAAGTTGTTTCAGTCATGCAACTCTACTCCATCGGCTAGTCAAGCTGGTGCAAGTTCGTCTACATCAGTTAAGCAACCTGCAAAGAATAAGATGAAGAATATCTCAGCTAAAAATGCTGCTTACACTGAAAAGGCTGGGGTATTTAAACCTCAAGTTGCTGAACCTGCTGTTGCAATGCCCAAGAATTTGGAAGAAAATAAAGGCGCTGAATCAACTTCAAAGAAGAAAAACAACAACAAAAGGCGGAATAAGAAAACTGTTGCTCAAGGAGAAGGAGAACCTTTTGCTGAAATAAAGGTCACACCTGCTCAAAAGGTGGTTCCAACTGTGACCGGTAATCCAAGTGGGTCTGCTAACACTATTGGGTGTTTTGTCTGCGGAGACCCAAGTCATGCTGCTAGGGGTTGTCCTTTCAACTCAACAAAAGCACACATGGGGTACAATCCACCAATGGTTGCACCCTATGGACCAAGAATGATGAGACCGCCTTTCACTCAGCCATGGCCTCGGTTTTATGGAAATTACAGTGAAGACTATAAGTACATGAATAATCAGCAAATGTTCATGCCAAATTTCCAGAACCAACAGTTTTTCAGTGGAGCAACACCTCACTCTACACGAGGATTGGGGGCAAGTACCGGCTACTTTCAACTGGTTGTTTCTGGAACAAGTAACAACCCACCTCCAATCACCACAAGACCAAGAGCACCATGGTCTGCGTTGGCTGATCCTCAGAGGCCTTTTGTTCAAGCCACCGCTCCTCCTTCTCGTCCACCTAAGAAACAAAATGCCAAGAAAACCCGTGGTCCCAAAGACCAGGGTTCATCTATGAACTAATATTTTCTTTGTTTGTGCAGGAACAGCGAAAGAAGTCAATAAATCTGTGGTACATGGATAGTGGTTGTTCCCGGCACATGACAGGTGACAAGGATCTCTTGCATGATGTGAAACTGATATCAGGAGGAGGTTCTGTTGCTTTTGGTGGAAATAAGAATGGTGGTCAAATAATTGGAACTGGTCACCTAACTAATGGTGAAGTCTCTTTTGAAAAAGTCAACCTCGTGTCAAATCTACAATTCAATCTGCTGAGCGTCTCGCAGATATGCGGCAATAAAATGCCAATGTTCTTCGACGATAGGGAATGCTTCATTCTCAAACCTGGTTTTAAAGTACTTGAAGATCAGATCTTATTCCGGGCAAATCGTAGGGGGAACATATATGCACTGGACATGAATGCTGCAAAACCAACTAGTTCAGTTGCATGCTTTTTGGCTAAAGCTTCAGAGGAAGATTCAACTTTGTGGCATCGAAGAATGGGACATGTTAATTTCCGTAACATGAATCGCCTGGTTAGGGGGAGACATGTTTTTGGGATGCCTGACAAAGAATTCGAACAAGTCGATAACTGCGTTGCATGCTCGAAGGGAAAACAACACAAAACGTCTCATAAACCGAAGTCGCCTGGAAGAACTACAATAATCCTTCAACAGTTGCACCTGGATCTCTTTGGACCAGTTAATATCAAGAGTTTAGGGGGAACATCTTTCGGCCTTGTCATCACTGACGATTACTCGAGATATTCCTAGGTATTTTTCTTAAGGGAGAAGTCTGAGACTCCAGGTAGGACTTTGTAACACGCATTGAGAACGCAAGCAGAGAAAAAGTTTGAATAATCAGATCTGACAACGGGACGGAGTTTAGGAATCACGTCTTCGACTCGTTTTGCAACGAGAAGGGCATCTCTCGCCAATTTAGCTCTCCCTATACTCCACAACAGAATGGGATTGCTGAAAGAAAGAACCGAACAATAATCGAGTGTACTCGGACGATGCTCGCTGATTCTAATCTTAAATTGTCCTTTTGGGCAGAAGCAGTCAATACTGCTTGCTATGTCCTGAACCGAACTCTTTTGGTCAAACATGCCAACAAGACATCCTTTGAGCTGTTCTCAAAACAAAAACCAGTGTTAAAGCGCTTAAAGCCCTTTGGATGCCCTTGTACTGTATTAATTCAGTCTGAGCAGTTAGCTAAATTTGCCCCTCGGGCAGATGAAGGCTATTTTGTTGGATACTCGATGACCTCTGCGGCATATCGAGTGTACAACAAAAGAACTCAGGTGATTATGGAGTCATGCAACGTCAATTTTAATGAGCACACTCATAATTCCAGAGAACCTGACTCAGATGGCATGTATGACTTAGAGAATTTCACTTCTTCTTTTAACTTTAGTGATTGTGTGGTTTCAGGTGATTCTGAAAGATTACATAGAGTTCCTAGTAATGTGGATGCATCTGTGTCTGAAGGTTCTGTTCCAATTACTTCATCAATTCTGGATTCCATCTACTCTGATGTGCTTCCGGATATTTCTTGGAGGAATGAATCAACGAATGCTACCACATCACCTGTTACTGCTACATCTGACAACCTGGTTGAAAACCAAATAAATGAAGAAGTCGTTCAGGAGGTTGAACAAAATTTAAATCAAGAAAATCTACAAAATCAAGCAATTCCAGAAAATCAACCTGAGAATGAACCGATCAATAACGATTCAGACTCAGAAGACAATGCTGTGATTGAATCTGGTGAAACTCCGAGTAATGATGTGCAGATGGGTACCCTAGACCCAAATATCCCAGTTCCGACAGTAGAAGAGACTGGAATTCACAAGAAACATCTTGTTTCAAACATCATCGGTCCTATAAATAAGAGGGTCACCAGAAGTCAATCAGGAATAATAAACACTTGCCTGTTCTCCTGTTTCATCTCTCAAGAAAGAACCAACTTCTGTAGCTGCTGCTATGAAAGATGATAATTGGATTGAGGCTATGCAGGCTGAATTGCTTCAATTCAAACTTTTGGATGTCTGGAAACTTGTGGACGCTCCTTCTGGTGCGAAGCCTATTCCAGTCAAGTAGATCTTTAAGAATAAAAAGGATGACAGAGGAATAATTATCAGAAATAAAGCTAGACTTGTGGTCAAGGGATATATGCAGATAGATGGGCTTGACTATGATGAAGTCTATGCCCCGGTAGCTCGTCTTGAAGCCATCAGGATTTTCTTGGCTTACGCAGCGTCAAAGAACATAATGGTTTATCAACTTGACGTGAAGACTGCTTTCCTATATGGTGAACTCGATGAAGAGGTTTACGTTGATCAACCTCCAGGTTTTGTCAATCCTTCCTTCCCGAATAAGGTGTACAAATTGAAAAGGGCTCTCTATGGATTCCATCAGGCACCAAGGAAGTGGTATGAAACTTTGTCTACCTATCTGTTAGAAAATGGCTACAAGCGAGGGGTGATAGATCAGACGCTATTCATACAGCACGTGGGTTATGATATGCTGCTGGTTCAAGTGTATGTGGACGATATCATCTTCGGGTCAACAAATAAAACTCTTTGTCAAGGGTTTAAGTGTCTTATGGAAAAACGCTTTGAAATGAGTTCAATGGGGGAACTCACATTTTTCTTTGGAATTGAAGTTAAACAAAATAATGAAGGAATCCTAATAAGTCAAGGAAAGTATGTGAAGGAAATGCTGAAAAAGTTTGGATACCACGACTCTAAAGGCTTTTCCACTCCTGTCGAGACTCGTGTCAAGCTTCATTCTGATCTTGAGGGTGAATGTGTCGATGAACACTTGTACAGATCTATGATCGGGTCACTTATGTACCTGACAGCCAGCCGCCCCGACATAATGTTTTCCGTGTGTCTCTGCTCCAGATTTCAATCCAAACCGAAACAGTCACACTTGACGGCCGTGAAACGAATTTTCACATACCTGAAGTCCAATCCGTAGAGAGGGCTGTGGTATCCCAAGGATCAGCTTTTTGATCTAAGAGGTTTCTCATAGTGATTACGGGGGTTGCAACATGGACCGGAAGTCAACCACCGGCGAAGCTCAATTTTTGGGGAACAGATTGGTCTCATGGCAATGCAAGAAACAGTCAACGGTGTCTACCTCGCCAGCCGAAGCAGAATACATTGCTGCTGCCTCCTGCTGTTCTCAAGTTCTCTGGATCCAGAATCAGCTTCTAGACTACGGTTTGAATTTTATGTCCACCCCTATTAACATTGATAATACTGCTGCCATGTTCATTGTTAAGAATCCAGTTCAGTTGATTACCTTAGTTCATGTTTCCTCTGAGAAAAAGTTGATTACCTTAGTTCATGTTTCCTCTGAGAATCAACTTGCAAATCTCTTCACCAAGGGATTTGATGTTTCTAGGTTTAACTTCCTAATACAATCAATAGGAATGATTAACTTTGAGTAAGCTCTTCTTTAGGTTCCGTTAGAATAAGTGCCTTAATCTTAGGTTGTGTCGTTTTAGAGGTATTGTCTTTGTTTGCTTTATGAACCCACAATAATCTGATCTTGAAAATCCAAAAAGATTTTATTTCTGTTTAAATCTTTCTGACACCATGTTGAAAAGCCAAAAAGATTTTGTCTTTAATATTTATGCATGAAAAACCAAAAAGATATTATCTTTCAACCTTTTTCTTTTTAAAAACGCAAAAAGATTTTAACTTTAATTTTTTTCCTTTTCTTGGTCATCCTTCATGACTATAAATAAGATATTTCATAAGAGTCAATCCTATATCCAGAAAATACCAAAAATATTTTTCTTGTTTTATTTTGGGTCTTTGTGTCAGTCGGTCTGGCCTAAACCGACTCACGGTTGAAAAATTGAAGAAAATTACAAAAATTTTGAAAAATAAATAAAAATCACTAAAAATAGAATCAAGTCATTTCAAACAACTTTTGTGAAGACACTTCTTGTTTACCTGATGAAAAAGTCAAAATCTTGAATTTTTAGTGATGCTTCAATAAATACTGAAAAATCGAAGAAAATTCCAAAAATTTGCAAAAATAAATAAATATCATGTAAATTAGAATCGAGTAATTCCCAACAACTTTTGTAAAGGAACTTGATGGGTACTTGCGTCTAAGCACAAGATTTTTGCATTTCTGCAATGCTTAAAATAAACTTTGAGAAAGAAAACCAGAAAATTTTGGTTTTGGTTGGGCAAACTATGGGAACATGATATAATTCTAGTCTTGTGATCTGACCATAGGACATGATCCAATCGATTAGTAATTCTATCATTCGATGTGTCGGTAGGCTCAGCAAAATAAGAATTAGGCAAATCCTGTGATTAAACTCTTAAAACCATAAAAATTGTGGACTTTAAGTCAAAACAGTTAGCAAAATCCTTTAAATTTGCTTAAGTCCATGCTAAGTAAGTTAACCAACACACTCGAGTATTTCTTTTGCGGAAAGTGCTGATTTCAAACCATATAATAAGTGTGAAATATCACACATTCATCAAATTAGTGTGAATCATCACACATCAATCAATAAGTGAGAAATATCTCACATCCATCCATTGACCGTGACACATATGCTGAGGAAACTCTGACCTTGTGTTCACGCGTCCCATCATTATCATTGAAAACATACCGTGACACATCTGCTGAGGAAACTCTGACCTTGTGTTCACGTGTACTGTCATTATCATTGAAAACATTCCGTGACACATCTGCTGAGGAAACTCTGACCTTGTGTTCACGCGAACCAAAAATACACATCCATCTTGAAATCAGTACTTCCCTCTAAAGAAATAGGGGGAAGAAATTCCATATGTGTGTTGTGCATGACTGAAGTGCTAAACAGACAAAGCTAGGATAACTGTTTGACTTAGTTGAATAAAAGGTCAATCACAACTTTCATTAAAACGGACTAAAACATGATAAATGACATCAAAGAGTTTTTGCTGAATCTGACTTAGGTTACTGAATCTGAGAGGGAATTTGACTTGTAAGTGTCTGTGATCACGTAATTGACTGGTTTGATTCCTAACATAGTCCAACCATTACCAAGCAAAAATATGCAAAATTATGTAAATAACTGGAAACTGCCAGAAAATAAGGCTTTAACGGTGCAAATGAAAGCACTACGCTTTGATTTAACCAAATTTGTCATAAAATGTGAATTTGGGTGCTTTGTGCTTAAAAACATCAAGTTTGGGAGAAATTTGTCAAATTTGAGGTTCGTTTGCAATTTTAAGTCAAAATCAACCGTTTTGGTAAGTTTGGGCCGGCCTGACTCAAGTTAATGTGATTTAATAAGGTTTTGGTCAAATGTGTGAAATTTGAAATATTTCTGAGTCAAATGTTGCCTTTAACTTGGTTATGCGCTTAGACAATTTCCTATTTTCCAATTTGCCCTTAATGAGTTCATTTAAGTTTTTGCAAATCACTGAGTTCTGAATTGAGAATTCTTCAGTGTGCTTGCTTCGGGTGTTCTCGTTTTGGTTGTAAATGGATCATAAACCAGAATGTTATTCAAAAAATTGAACCTGCTGTTAAAAAAAAAATTTAAGTTTTTTTATGCTGATTGGCGATCTCGCCTGAAAGGCAAGGTACCCCTTGTATTTGCTCTTGGCGATCTCATAAGTCCAAGATTTTGATCTTGGCAATCTCTCCTTGACTTGAGCTTGGCGATCTCAACATAAGCAAATAACACATGGCGATCTCGGTGTACACTTAGGTAGCTTGTATAAAATAAACCGAGAGCTTGGCGATCTCGCCTCACCTGGTTTTCCTCTTGGCGACTTCGCCCTTTTATACTTCTCGATCTCGCCTTACCAAGACTTGGTAAACTCGCCTAATAGAACCCTCTATTTTGGCGATCTCAGTTTACGCTTGGCGATCTAATAAGGCCCAAAATATGATCTTGGCGACTTCGCTTTCAAACTCATGGCGATCTCGGCGAATAAACCTAAGTATTTTTCACGACTTCGCCTACAAAAATAAAAGGCTGTGTTTTTTTTTCTTTCTTTCTCACTCTCATTCAAACACAAAAACACACATACCCGCTCTCCTCACTCTCGGCGAACCTCCGACTACTGCCCCCTCCGTTCACCGCCGTACCTCCGATCTCCCTCACTCCAACGACCGGAACTCGTCCCTCGTGCTCATAGGGTTGGTCCGCACACCCTTCTAGCACCAACAGGTTAGTAAGTCAATTCCTTGGTTAAGTTGGAGTCTTGATTTCGGGTGTTAAAATTTTCGGCCGACGGTTCTTGAACTCGATTAGGGTTCTTATTAATTGCTTTTGGTTGTTGGATTCACAGAGTAGGAGCCATCTTACTGTTCCTTTACCATTTCCTTCACCGATTTGAGGTAATCGTCTCTACAAATGTTGAATAATTGAGTATACATGAACAGGGGTTGGTTGTGAGGACTGTTAAGGGTTCATAATTTTTCTCTATGGAAAATTGTTAATCTAAGATGATTCATTGTGATTGAATCTAGTCTAGGCAGAATGGTTTCACTAATAAACACATGAATCTCACATCATTTGTGTTTATCAAGAACAGGGCCGAAATATTCAAAAATAAAAGTGGGAGTTTGGATGTGTCATATTGGAATCAAAATATGTTTGAGGATGTTAACTTTGACACAAACTCATAGATTGATTGAAACAAATTACATGTTTTATGCTATGTAGGGTGTTTTTTTTTATCTTGATGCTTTGTTTTGAATAATTCTCTATTAACATCTCAAATTTGTTGAGATTCTGATCATGAATGAGATGGTTTGATTGTGGGTTGTTCCAAAACACAAATGTGTTGCATTTAGGATGTTTCTAAATGCAATCCGGGTTCTAATAGCTTCAAAATTTGAAGCTAAACTAGACTTTGTCTAGGTTTGACCCGTTTAGGTAATAAGTTGATTTTTGGAACAATTCATGTCAAATTTCTAAAATTTTTGAAAACAAACAAAAAGACGAGCTTAGTAAATAAGTTAAGTCCTAAATGAGATAAACTTGATGTAAATATCATCCTTTTGGTCCAAATGGTGAATTTTTATCAAAATTTACTGGTATGACCAAAATTGGACCTTAAAAGGTCTAAACTCATTTCAATAAGAGTCATTTGACTCAAATAACTTGAGAAATGAAATCTATGATGGGAAATGGTAACATTGGTCGTTTCATGTTGCTTTAAGAATAAAATTGACCAAATAATGCAACAAAAAGGCTACTTATGACCATTTTACTGGATTTCTCCTTCTCAATTGAAATTCACTGGATATACAACTGTTGGGCTATATTTAATTAAGGCATGAACATTAGTTATTGGGCTAGTTTATTGTTTTTGGCTTATTAGTTATTAGGCTTATTGTTATTTACTATTGGGCCATGTGGGCTGATTGCTTGTTTACGATTTTACATTAGGGCTTGTATGAGGTACTATATAAACCTCACTTGTTTATGATTTTGGCTAAGCTTTTCAAATACATTTCAAGTTTACGATTTCTTGAGTGCATTTCCTATTTACGATCAGCTTCACAAGTTAGAGATTCTCATTCAAGATTCAATCTTTCTCTTAGATTGTGTCTATTTCTTCTACTAGTTTCTTGAATCAATCATATTTGAGGATTCCGCACTCATTTGTGATTAGATATCGTGTTGACGGTTTGATCTTGGACCAACAATTGGTATCAGAGCAAAGAATCAGTGATTCGAGGCTCACACGATATTGATTCAAGTTGTTTTTCTGGAAAAATCTTGGTTTGTTGAAGATTTGAAGGTGTTTGGAGTGTTTACGATTTTGTGCTGCTGCTGTTCTTCGTGTTTCCGATTGGTTTTCTGGGTTTTGTTGGTGTTTTCGACTGAGTTATTTGAAGATCTGCATCGGAATCGAGTTCACGATTTCAAGACATCATTTTTATTGTGGTTACGATCGAGAGTTTGGAGTTTATGATTGTTCTGAATCATAATTGGTGTTTACGATTTTGCATTACCGGAATCGCTTGTCGTAATCGTAGTTTACGACTGGTTTTATCGTAATTGAAGTTTACGATCCCTTCTAATCGGAAACAGGGGTTTACGACTATCGGAGTCGTAATCGGAAATCGTAATCAGAGTTTACGATTATTTTTATCGGATTTGGAGTTTACGATTCTGTTTGGATCGTAATCAGTGTTCCCGATCGTAATCTTGTGTTTACGATCGTAATCAGTGTGTGTCATCGTAATCTCATTTGTTTAGACATTTGGACATTAGTTTTAGGTTCCCTAAGCTTACGTAATGGATTTCGAACCAAGTATGTATCAGAAGTTGGATTTTGAGATTGGATCCATCACTCGCCCACCTAGACTCACCTCGGCGGATAACTCTTTGGAATGGAAATATCGATTTGAAAATCACTTGAAGAGTGTTGACCTAAGACTCTGGAGGGCAGTTATTCATGGACCATTCACACCTACTCACGCAGAAGGAGTTAATGCAGGGAAGGTCAAGACAGAAGATGAGTATGACGATTGGGAAAGATGCAACAAAGTAGAAAGAGCTTTTGCCATCATGACTATGGCATTAACACCAGATATTGCTCAAGGATTTAAACACTGCAAGACCGCTAAGGAACTCTGGAACGCTTTGGTTGTGGCTTATGAAGGGAATCCTGACATAAAGGCAAGCCGCAAGAAAATGCTGAAGCAAAAGTTTAATCTGTTCAACCATGTTCAAGGTGAATCCTTTGAGGCTCAGGTGCAGAGGTTTGTGTCTCTGATGGCCGAAATGTCCAGCTATAATGTTGAACCAGACAAGGAAGACAAGAATCTGAAATTGTTGAATAGTTTGCCCAAATCTTGGAACACCAATATCTCTATCATCAAGGACAACAACTGTTGGTCCTCACTGATCTTAATCAGTGCTAATGATGATGTTTTGAGAAGAAAACCAATGAAATAACAACAATAGATGATTTCCAATAGCTAAAATGGGTTTCTAGTATTGAACAATCACAACTTGAACCAAAGGAATGATAAGAGATGAAAACAAGCTACAAAGATAGTATGAAATGCTCCTAGCCGTCACCAAACTTACCAATAATCAGATTTCTATATTAGGGTTCTCAAAGTTGCAAAGGTTACAAAATGGTGCACAAAGGCGACAATTTATACACATCAGTAGGCAGTTTCGTTAGTAGTTTCGCTGGCCAAGCGAAACTGTCACTGAGTCAGTCTAATCTAGATACCGAGCGAAACAACAGTTTCGCTCGGTAGTTTCGCTGACTACCAAAAGACCAACATTACAAAGAAACTAATCTAGACAAGTTAACTAAACAAAACAACTATGAATTCCTCCCTACATTGATCTTCAATATTCCCCCTAGGGAGGGATTCAGCCTCATGATCTTCACTCTTCAGCTCCGGCTTCACTGGGGCTTGGCTCTTTGTTCAGATCAGGTTCCCCCAAGACATTAGACTCTTCAGCAACGTGGACATCAGCCTCTGATTCCCCCACGACCATTGGCTCATTAGCAACTGGGGATTCAGCAGGCTTTTCAACTTGATCAGTAGATTCTCCAAGACCGCTCCATGTTTTGTTCATCTGATTTGCCAGATCCCTGTCCTCTTCCATTCTATCTTCATCAGCTCGTACCTTCAGTGCTAAATCCTTGATTTCTTTAATAATTGCAACTCTCACAAACAAGTTTGCCTCTTCAGCTGTGTCATCTCCAGCCCCATATCTGATAGGATTCTCGCACAAGGTCTTTAAATCATCGTTGCTAAAAGAAAAGACTTCCATAGGGTCAAACAGTCTAATCTCAGCATCTTCTCCAATTCTTATGACAGCCTCACCGGTTTGGTTATCATAAAACCATTTCTGGAATGTTTGCAGCCTTGACATTTGTTGATCCGGGATTCTAATCCTGCTCATAGTTTTAGCTGGTTTGAACTTTAAATAAACCTTAGGCTTTCCGGTCACTTCATCGATTTCAGTCTTTGACTTCATCCTTTGACCTTTCATATACCCAAAAGATACAAAGTCGTCTTTTGCGGCTTGCTGAAGCATCATTCTCAAATTTCTAGCCCTTATGCTTTTGTCTTCATCGATGAGGGGGAGCTCTGCCAACCTCCTCAGATCCCATCTGGGCAAGGTCTTGAAACTATCACGTTTGCGTATATAGGAGATGCTACCCCCTCTTCTCTTAATCATAAAGGCATGAACATCAGTATTGAACTTCCAGCTTATGATGTGCCTATCAGAATCTTTCCTCCTTGGATGTGAGATATTTTGAAATAGAGGGGTCTGATCTTCAATTTCCGGCTTAGTGAACCATTCTTCTCTTTTTAGATCAATGACTTCCTCGCCTACAGAGCTTATCTTAGCTTGATATGTAAGAGAATTTTCTTTCAAAGAGTAACTTTCAGGCTCTGTATTATCATCCACTTCAGCCTCTTCATCGCTTTCGTCAATAAGATGGAGAAATTATGCCTGGACGATCTCAGGTTGTTTCTCTGTTTCAAAACTGTAAAGATTTATATCGCTTACATTGATGGCATCCAAATCTTCTTCATTAGGAGCACCACTTCCACCGGCCTCATCATTTCCACCAGCACCACTCCCACCAGCTTCTTCAGTTGTAAACCTTGTGAAGTCAGTCATTGAATTAATCTCAGCTTCACTCATTTGATTTGGCAAATTCAGATGCTTCTTAATTTCATTCAATTCTACCATCAATGTTTTGATCAGTGAAGATTGTTTTACGATAATCTCATTCATGTTCATGATTTGCTTATCTTTCTCTTTTTCTCTGATCTCTGAGTTCACCAGCTTTGTCTTAATCATTCCAAGTTCATTTGCCAGAGAGGTGTTTACATTGCGGATAACATCTTCATCTAACTCAGATCGAGGATCAACCCTTCTTTTCTTGGTTGCCCTTACCTCTTCTTCTGTTGGTGCACTCTGTTTTTCTTTTGATTTCTTTCTTTGTTGTGCCAGGTTTTCAAGTTCATCTTCGATTTCATCAGCAGGTTCCTTGCCCGAGCTTCTAACATACTGCTTCCTCTTTCCTTTTACATTCTCACTCTCCTTTCCAGCATTTCTCCTCTTGTTCTCATCTTCAATCAATTTTTGAATATATTTGTACCTCTTTGCAGAGTACATATGTTTCATCAAGTATGTGGTGTATCCGGAGAAATCCTGTCTCTTGGCAGCACAATCGGATAGGATTCTTGGGTGCATTGGGTTAACAATAAGAGCCGCACCCATCTTTGGCAATTCCGGCTCTAGGTGCTCAATGATCATCTCCACAAACCTTGGGTACAACAGCCATCTTGACTTCTTCAAAGCTTGGATGTTAGAAACCATCGCTTCAAAGATTCTTTGAGGAATGTTGGCTTTCTTTCCTTTACACACCAACAGCATGGCCTCTGCCCAATTCAGATTCAAACCGTCAGACCCACCTTTTCTGTCGTCTATGCAGGAAATGAAGAGCTTCAGCTATAGTCTTCATTGTGATCACAAGATTCTTCTGCATGACCTTCGCTCGAATACATTCAGGTTTAGCTTTAACATCATACTCAGTTGTCAGCCAGAATTCTCTAATGTGCCTGTCGTCGATGATCGGCATGTGAGAAATTGCATGAAAAATGCACGACTTTTTCAGCCATGCAATGCAATCTCTAAAACCGATAGCCTTCTCAGATCTATCATCCAGATACGCAGTTACATTACTTCGCGGCTCGTGCTTTAAGGCGGACATTTTTCTGCAGGTGAAACCGAAATTTTGTGAGTTAAAATGAATTTAAAATTAAATTAAATTAAAAAAAATAAAGTAAATTAATTAAATTAAATTAAATAAAAAAATGGTAATTTCGCTGCGAAACAATAGTTTCGCTAAGGAACCATAGTGTCGCATACGGCGAAACAGATAGATTCGCGACATTAGTCGAGGCGACACTGACTAGGTCAGTTTCGCCGAGAAACTGCAGTTTCGCTGCGAGACTGTAGTTACGCCGATGGCGAAACAGCAGTTTCGCTAGGAATCACGGCGACACTGTCAGCGACATTTGGGCATTATCGCTGAACAGTTTCGCTCGAGACTTTGAACTTTCGTTCAGTTTCGCCAGATGAACATACAGTTTCGCTGGACGCGACTGTACGAATTCAAATTTCCGAAAAAACGAATTTAAGCCTGTTTTTTGCAATCAAAACCAACAACAAACAGAATCATCATCAAAACAAGTTCAATGCTTGTTCCAAAACGGTTTTAACATCAGTTTATGTGCCGAGAACTCATATTCGCCGATTCAGTTTTAAAAAACCCAAAACTTAGATGCGGTTTCGGATGAGATGTAGCGATTGTGTGACCAGAAAACACACAAACCTTTAATCGAAATCGTTAAACAAGATGAAGAGATGAAACAGTGATGGCGAAAATACGAGTTTCGCATGACTGAGGCTTTGCAGATTTTTTGGAAAATATGAGACGATATTGACCAGAGATCTCGATGACGGGTATAAATATCTAAACAGTTTCGCCCGTAGTTTCGCTCGGGCGAAACAGTAGTTTCGCCTGAGCGAAAGAGCAGATTCGCTCGACCCATTGATCAATCAAATTAATTTCGCCGATAACGAAAGTATAAGTTCGCTGAAAGCGCATACGGCGAAACTAAGCAGGCGAAACAGTAGTTTCGCTAAAAACCCTAAAATTTCAATTTTGACCCATTTCAGATTTTGAACTTTTTGAAATGCCGACAAACTCACACAAATCATCATACTATTCACAAAGTATCGATCTTATCAAAAAAATAACGCAGAAAGAAAATCTTTTTGAGTTTTCCAATAAGAAATGTAAAAACAACTATACAAACGAACTCTATTTAATTTTGAGAAAGATCCAGACGTGAAATCATATCAACCAGTACGCATCATACACATTTCAATTTCAAACTTAATCAGCATGCAAGTCAAGTAGATCCCGAATGCAACACATTGATATTAAGCATGCACTAATAGTATTTAACAATTTTTGGATATGCTTAAGGTGTATTAATCATGCACTGATCACTCAGCCTCACTCTATCAAAGAAGTTAACAAATCATCATATTCATCTTGATTTTTTTTTATCCTTTTAAAATGAGATATACGTTCATGATGTTTCATGCAAAAATAAAGCAGAACCCTAAGTGAACAGCAATCAGGTCGGCCGCAAAGCACGCAGAGAAAGCCCGATGCACTTAGGAAAATAAAAAATTGAAAAATAAAGCAGAAGGCGTATATATCAACAACAATCAGGTCGGCCTTATCGGCACGTAAAGAAAGTCCGATGATATATACTAAACACCAAGAAAATAAAGCAGAAACTCAATCAGCAGGTGATCAGGTCGGCTTCACAAGCACGCAAAGAATACCCGCTGAGTTGAGTGTAAAAATGGCATAAAGCCTTATTTGCAAAGCATGCATACATCAGAACATCTCTTAATTTCAGAATCTTTGCAACATTTATCAAGAAATGAAAACTAGAGTATATCAGGCAAGCTTTATGTTTATATCCTACTCATAGATATCATACTAGTCATGCACACTCAAGGATCATACAAGCACAATACAACTTTTATTTCTACTCTATCCACGGCAGATAACGCATGTTGATGTATTATCATTTCTCACAAGGTCGGATCAATTTCTCATTTATGAATTTTTTGAATTTATTTATTTACCGAATATTCAGATTAGATTATTTTTCCCCCAAAATCCACAAATACTCTATTTTTTGGATTTTCAATAAGCAAATTAAAAAGAAAACAGAAAACAAAATGATTCGATCGATACTTGACACAAAATTGAAAAACTCTTGAAAGGAGACACGTTCGAAGAAAATATTTTGAGAAAGAATTCATGAGATTAAAGCAAGTTTAGAGTGATTTACCCCCAATTTCCCCCACAAGATAGCAATAAAGACATTAGTAGCAGTTATAAGAGAAATGCAAGGTAAATATAACGAAAGTACTCCCTGGATCATGTCGAGTGATGATTGGCCAGAAATCATGAGAATGTAGATGTCGTGATCATTGATTTCTTGATTTTGGGATTTAGCCTATCGACACGTTTAACTGTGACAGCCACCTGTTTCAAGACAACGAGAATTTAGCAAGCAGATCTAAATAAGACAAATTTAAAATAAACAAGGTTAAAAGAATATGTACAAAACTTAAAAACAAATTTTTTTTTTATTATTATTTTTTATTTATTTATTTAAAAGGAAATCATGCCCAGCATTTTTATAAGCTCATAAAAGCGAGGTTTATCAAAAGTTTTTGTGAAAATATTAGCTATCTGGGCCTTGGTTTCAATAGGAATAACATCGATAAACCCTTTTTCCTGAGCATCACGGATTGCATGAACCCTGGTTTCGATGTGCTTCGTTCTTGTATGATGAATCGGATTTTTGGAGATTCCAACAGCGGCTTCGTTGTCACAGAACAGCGGAGTATGAAGGAAGTTGATTCCATAATCCATCATCTGGTGTTGAATCCATAGCACTTGACAACAGCAACTTGAGGCAGCGATGTACTCAGCTTCACCTGTGGATAAAGAGACAGTTGTCTGCTTTTTGCTTTGCCATGAAACCAAACATTCCCCCAGAAACTGGCATCCTCCAGAAACTGACTTTCGATCGAGCTTGCATCCTCCGTGATCACTGTCGGAATAAGAGTTAAGTTCAAAGCTTCCACCCCTAGGATACCAGAGACCCAATCTTGATGAACCCTTCAGATAACGGAAAATTCGCTTAACGGCCTTTTCATGAGATTCCCTTGGGTCAGCCTGATAACGAGCACAGTAGCATACGGCAAAAGTGATGTCCGGACGACAGGCTGTGAGATACATAAGAGACCCAATCATTGATCGATAATGCTTGGGGTCGACCGGCTTTCCTTGACTGTCGGGAGTTAAACACGTCTGAGATGTGAAAGGAGTGAATTCAGCCGAAGCGTCGTTCATCTTGTATTTCTTCAGCATTTCCAGAATGTACTTCTCTTGATGAATGAGAATACCGTCTGGATTTTGTTCCACCTGCAAGCCCAGAAAGAAACACATTTCCCCCATCATACTCATTTCGAATTTCTCCTTCATCACTTCCTCAAACTCGCGACATAGCTTCTCATTTGTTGACCCAAAAATTATGTCGTCTACATATACTTGAACGATCAGCACTTCACCGTTGACCTCTTTCTTGAACAACGTCATGTCAATGGAGCCACATGTAAAGCCTTTACCCAAAAGATATTGCGTCAAAGTCTCGTACCAAATTCTGGGAGCCTGATGTAAACCGTAGAAAGATTTGTCGAGCTTGTACACTTTGTCAGGAAATTCATGGTCTTCGAAGCCAGGAGGTTGATTCACATAGATTTCTTCATCAATGTCCCCATATAAGAAAGCGCACTTAACGTCCATCTGGTACACCTTGAAATCCTTGTGTGCAGCATGAGCCAAGAAAATGCGAATGGCCTCGATGCGTGCAACAGGTGCAAATACTTCGGTATAGTCAATGCCTTCTTCTTGATAAAAACCTTGAACCACGAGTCTTGACTTGTTTCTAATCACAACACCTCTATCATCTGGCTTGTTCCTGAAAACCCACTTTGTACCAATTGGAACCTTGTTTTCTGGAAGATCCACGAGTTGCCAAACCTTCAGCTTTCTGAACTGTTGTAGCTCAGACTGCATAGAGTCCACCCAACTTGGATCAGCTAAAGCTTCCTCTACATTTTTTGGAACGATCTGAGACAGAAAACACGCGAACAAGCATTCATTGATCAATCCAGACTGATGACGAGTCCTCACTCCATCCGTAATAGAACCAATGACGAGGTCATACGGATGATCTTTTAAGGTTTTGAAATTTGAGTCAAGGTTGAGGGGAGCGGGTTCGGAGGTTTGATGGGATAATTCATCAGAGGAAGATGGACAGTCGGGTTGATGGGTAGGCTGTGAGGGTGAGGATGGGTTTTGTTGAATTTCGGAGTGAGGGGTGATAACGACGAGAGGAGGATTATCATTTGCTTCAGCAAGGATATGAAGATTGAATGACTTGAACAGAGTATCTGAATCATAAAACCATTCTGGTCCAGACCCGGTGTTGGGAGTGTTTGATTCTTGCCAGTCAACATAATAAGATTCCTGCACAATGCGAGTACGTTTGTTATAAACCCTATAAGCCTTTTGAGAAGAAGAATACCCCATAAAGAAACATTCATCAGAGACGGCTCCAAATTTCGTAATTTGAGCTTCGGTATTCAGCAATGTGCATGAACATCCAAACGGCTTGAAGAAATCGATCAGTGGCTTCCTTCCATGATACAGCTCATATGACGTCTTCATCTTATCCTTCACGATTAGGACACGATTCAGCACATAGGACGCACAATTCACAGCTTCAGCCAAGAAGATAATCGGCAACTTTGACTCAATCAACATTGTACGAGCAGCTTCCACGAGTGTGCGATTCTTTCTTTCAGCAACTCCATTCTGCTGCGGAGTTCTTGCAGCACTGTATTGTCGAAGAATCCCTTTGTTTGCACAGAAAGAGTCAAAGATCTGATTACAAAATTCAGTTCCATTGTCGCTTCTGATTGCCTTAACTTTCTTACTTCTTGAGCTTTCCACGAACAGGATAATATTCTGTAAAGCTTCAGTCGTGTCACTCTTTTGCTTCAAGAATCTAACCCAAGAGTACCTGGAATAATCATCAGTAACAACAAGACAGTAAGACCTTTTACCCAGACTTTGAACACTAATAGGTCCAAATAAATCAGTGTGAAGCAATTCTAAAGGACTTGAAATAGAATTTTCCACTTTTGGCTTATGTGGCTTTTTATGTTGTTTTCCCTTGGCACATGAAAGACATTTTTCAACGATAGAAAAATCTTTGAATGGAAGACCTCGGACCAAATTGTTTTTGACAAGATTATTTAAAATTTTGAAGTTTATGTGTCCTAAACGTCTATGCCACAGGAAGCATTCAGATACAGAAGCTTTTGAAAGTAAACAAGTCATGGACGAAGAGTGAGATGCAGTGGATTTCATATTCAGCAGATATGTGTCATTGATGCGAGGTGCACGCATCGCCACCATCTCTTCGGGCACTTTGAATTCAGGCTTGAGAAATAAACATTCATTGGATTTGAACAGCACAGGAATATCCTTGTCACAGATTTGTGACACACTTAGAAGATTAAACTGCAATTCGGGAACATAATTGACTTGCTCCAGAGTAAGAGATCCATATGACACATCTCCTTGACCAACCATCTTTCCACCCCTCTTATCACCTGCAAAAGAAACAAACCCACCATCCACGATCCTGTAATTGGTAAGCAGGTCTTTCAACCCAGTCATATGCCGAGAGCATCCCGAATCAATATGCCAATAACTATTTGTAGAGTTCTTCGGGAGTGCCTGGCAATACAAGACAAGAAATTACTTAATAACAAGTACCAAGACTTTTGCATTTCCGGGATTTGTAACTTTCTGTTTTCCCCCAAGGAATTGTTTTACAAAACTGGTTACCTTGTGGCCAAAGGATCTATCATGGTTTGTTCGATTTAATTTCTCTTTGCAATGTTTAACAACATGATCATCCTTACCACATCTGAAACAGTGAGATTTATGACTTGTGCAGGAGGAAGTTTCTGAAAGCCTTTCCTCCTCACAATCTGATGTGTTAGAATCAGAGTCACTGTTGGTTTCAAAATCCATCTTTGTTTTATCAGTTAAAATCTTTGCATTATTTTTTAACGATGATTTCTTCTTTTGAGAAACATGAATTTCTGTAGGTTTTGAAATTCGTATTGGTGTGAAAGAAGGAATTGGATTAGAAAGAAATTTGTTGAAGCAGTTTTGAGATGTACTGGCATGACATTGATCATTTTCATTTGAAACAAAACTTTCTTGATTAACAGACACTGACTCATCACTACTACTATCTAAAGAAGAACAACTACTAGCTACACTACTGTCTGAGCTAGACTTCTTGGAATTAGAACTACTACTTGAAACAGACTCCTTAGAATTAAGACTACCGCATCCAAGCCCACTTGTGTTACCATATCCATTATCATAATCCTCCCTGATCTCCTTATGGTTCACTCCTTCTAGACCTGCATGCAGACTGTTAGCATCACTAGGAATTAAATCATTTAGGGGATGAGGTTTCGGAGTAGGTGAATAACAATGCGTGCTAGGAGGAGGATAAACCTTAGGAAACGCATTCCCATTGTTCTCCATACCTATTCCGGTTTTTATTTTAGCTCCTCGTTGTTTAACGAGCATCTCTTCAACTTTCATTTGTGAAACGGTCCATCTATCTAACTTAGTCTGAAGTTGAGAGGTTTCAAATTGGGCTAATGTAACTCTTTCAGAAAGCATGTTTATCTCAACATTTTTTGCAAGAAGAGTTTGTTTTAGATGTTCATTTTCATGCATTGCCTCATTTAATTTCACAAAATATTTTGCTTCATTTTCCTTTAATTGGGTGTTCATGGCTTTTAATTCGTTGTTGTTGTCAATCAACAATCGATTGGCCTTGTAGATGCCGAAAAAACGAACTCTACAACGATGAGAGCACATATCTTGAACAGATTCATATGAAAGATCCATTATAACCTTTTCTGCAGCAAGAGCTTTTTCACATGTGCACGCGGGTGTGCTTGCAGTTTTCTCATTCATCTTCTTCTCAGCTTCTTCCTTCTCACAGCTGGTAATTGTGTGGTCATTGCTTTGTTCATGAATTTGAGCCACAAGAGCTTGATTTATGGCTTCCTCAGCTTCAGAGACCTCCGAACTCCAGTCAAAGTTAGTCAGAAGAGCCACTTCTTTGGTTGGCTTGGTGTAGGTCCGGAAATCTCCCAAACACACGATATCTAATCAAACACGAGTGCGGAATCCTCGTATAAGATCGATTCAAGAAGAATAGTAGAAGAATAGACTATATCTATGAAAAAGATGAAGTCTTGAATGAAGAACAACTACTATGAAGCAATGAAGGTTGATCGTAAACTCTCACAAGAACAAGAAATCGTGAACAAGTAATCTCCAAAGCTTGCTTCAATCATAAACATAATGGGTTTATATAGTACCCAATACAAGAGACCTAGCCCAATCATAAACATAAAATCCCTAATCATAATCAATACAAAATCGGCCCACATGGCCCAATACATTAACTAACCAAGCCCAAAACAAAGATAAACTAAGCCCAATACTAATGTTCATGCCTTAAATAAATCTAGCCCAACAATCTTCCCCTAGGCATGAACCATTAGTCCACTTACGGCAGCAGCAGATCAAAACTGAATGAGCTTTGCACGTTGTTGAACCACCATCCCTTCTCTACGATCCGCTTTGCAGTTCCATCAAAGATACCAACCCTTATAGCATTCTCCATGTCGTTTTCATCTCCAAGTATGGGTTGGGTGGCTAGGAGCTTGATGTCTCGCTCTCCAAATCTCAGCAAGTCCACCGGATCATAAAATCGGAATTGCCTCATCGGCTTGCAGAGCACCACCACTTCATGAGTTGTTGGATCGTAACACCAGCAATCAAAATTTCTGACCAGTGTCCCATCTTTGATCTCGTCCAACATGTTAATGACTCTTGTACGCTTAGTGGGTGGCCTCCTAGCTTCACCAATGGGCTGCCCTGTCACTGGCTCAATCCCTGTCTCTATCCATCTGACTGCTTTCAACTCAAAATCTGCAAAGTTGTTTTCTTGATGGCTCAGCAGGTTGTTGCGGATAAGATTTCCTTCAGGTCCATCCCATCTGTTTATGAAGGGAGCTCTCAAAAGGCTTCTGATCTCAGGCTCAGTCCAGGAGTGGAATTGACCACGCGATTGATAATACTCCACAGGACTGTAGCCGTCACGGATCACGGCAAATAGTTTCTTCTCGTTGTCATAATGCCAACACAAGATGGTCTCACGACTCCCACGTTTGTCAATTGAGCTCTCACCCACATCAATGGTGTATTGAGTGGGGGCTGGTCCCTGGAAGAACTCCCTGAACCAGTTTTCGTGGCTTCTTGGTGCCTTAGAGATGATTCTGCCACAGCGGGCGTAATCAGGCATATCAAAGTTCTCATCTCCTTCATCTGTCTCTATAGCATCTGCAGCCTGCACTCCCTGTGACGAACCTTGACCTTGGGCACCTGAGGAGTTGGATCCCACAACATCCTTCAATTCATTGTACTTCTTCCTCAGGTCCACCAGCATGTTGTACAGATATTTCATTTTGTCTTTGTCCGCCACCTCCTTCTCTCTCATATACTTGTTTTCAGCTTGAAGAGCCTTGATCTCATTTTCTCTAATTCTGTTTTGAGAGATCAGGAAATTGATCTGAGGATCAGCACTTATCCTCATATTTACTGGAAGCTCCGCTGCTTGAAATGGTCTGAAGCTAGGAGCAGCTGTAGGCTGAGTTAAAACAGGTGCAGCGCTCACTTTCACTGGGCTGGGAACAGCGAAAGTGTGATCAACCTCTATGAATTGACTTTCTTCCCGAACTGGGCTATGTTCGGTTAGAAGTGATGACTCAGTCTGAGCAGGAGCAGGTTGATCTTGTACAGTCTTCAGCAGCTGCTTCTTCTTGAGTACTGGGACCCTCAGAACTGGGCCCAGCTGGATGTAATAATAAAATGCTTGAGCTGGTCTTTGATAGCTTGAATCTGATGCTTCTTGGATCTGACCTCTTTCTAGGTGAAGGTTCACGTGCTGGAATTGGTTCTTCAAGAACATCTTCAGCATCCAGATTCAGCTCAGGAAGGGTTGTATCACTGCCTGACGATCCGATCATGTCATCCCTTGACCTTTTAAGGTTAAGGGACCCCAGATTCCCATAAATATCATCATCAGTAATCTCCTGGCCAGCGAGAATATCATCCATTACATTCTCTTCATCAGAGGGTATGATTGCATCTTCTTCTTGTACATTAACAGCCGGCGTTGCTGTTAAGTCTTGGTCTTCAGCCACTGATAGCATTCACACCCGGCACGTCAGCTTCAGGCTCAGAATCATCCATCACTTGTTCCCTTGCAACCTCTGGGAACGCACCCCTCTTAGTCCACTCCAGTCTACCTTCAAAAGATTGCTTACCCGGTCTATCTTGGGTTTGCAGGCCAAATACTCCGATGTCCATCACCTTCACATCTAGTTTCTCAATCCTCTCCTCAATCATTGGATACTTCTTCATCACCACCATTTGGACAAACCTTGGTGTCATTAGAAACCTGTTCTCTGGCACTCAGTTCTGCATTGCCTATCCAATCAATCAGCATCATCTTTGAAAAGTTAAAATCCCAATCTAAGGCCAATGCAACGAAGGCAGTTCCATGAAGTTGGTTTAACTGATCGAAGCTCGTTCTCTTGCCAAGGAAAGATTTCTGCATGTAATGCGCCAGACACCTCCAGTAGTGCGGCAGAAGCTTCTTAAAGATGGGCGGAAATTTTCCTTCATACCCCATTGATTGCGCACCTGCCAGAACTACCTCCTTCGGATACTTGATAGGATGTGAAGCATCATCAGTAATGTTCAGCCCTTGCCTTATATCTTCTTCCTCAATAACAATTTGTCTGTTCTTGACCGTTGCGGTAATCCTTGTCTTGTCGGAGTTTGCCCTAGCAGTACCCCAAAATTCCCTGACCAGCATCTCATCAATGAGTACATTCGTCCTCAGGGCGTGATTGATTTTGCAAGTGTTCATCCCTGCCACCAGTGAGTAGAATAGCTCCATATGTTTTTCTGGCGGGTCTTCCAGATAAGCAGGCATACAGTGATCCTGCTCATATTTTATATCTTCAATCAGCATTTCTTCTGCCATCTGAGGAAGACAAGACATATGCATCAACTTTGATCATTAACGAGCAATTATGATTATTAACCCTTAACGTTGTTCAATTGAAGATAAAATTTTACTTTTGAAAGACACACAATTTCAATTTGAACTTTTAGGGAAAATAATTGAATTAACCACACGCTCACAAACACCGTTAAATTTTATCTCAAAAACAATAACGATCAACTTTAATGAGATTTCAAAAATATTAAGCGTTAAAGATTTTAATTCTCATTTATTAGAGTTCACGATTCACAAAGAGGGTTCACGATCCTTTAATCGGGTTTACGATCCAGCAAATGGGTTCACGATCATTCTAAAAATGGCCCAATCGTAATATCCGTTATCCAATCGTAAACACTGTAAAACCGTCAAGGCCCAGTCGTAATCGACGTTTGTCGTATACGGGATCGTAAACGATCATTGAAATCAAATGAATCGTAAACACGGATCGTAAACGATCCAAACTTCATCTTCTCCGTCGAGAATGTCGTAAACACCGTTTCAGCCATTTTTACACCTGCAAGTTTTCTCGTAAACTCGATTAAACACAGAAATACACAAGATAATCATCAATCTCTACCTTATAACAGTTTATAGCACAAAAGCCGACACTAAATCTTCTTGAAATCGGTACACACACAGGAAATTCTTGACCGATTTGTGATTTTAGGGTTTGGAACGTGCAACCAAGAAACGAAGGTCAAAACAGTCGATTAATAGAGGGGTAATGGTCGGAAAGCGATGACAATTACAATGATGTGGTTTGTTTGTGAAACGGTGAACGGAATCGGGCTGGAGAGAGGTCTCCGGCGACGGGAGCGGCGGAGCAAGGGTTTTCTACGGAGGGGTCGTAAACGGAAAAAGGGTGAGAAGTGAAGGACCGGAAACCGATTGGGGTTTTTATACCCCTTTTGAAAATTTTCAAGAATGATCCCTCAAATACCAAATTTGTTTCAAACACCTCCCAAATAAAAAAATAAAAAATAACAATTCTCTTAAAACATGTTTAACTTTGTGAAATAAATGAGAATTTTACGAAGCTTCCCCTCAAACTTAGCCCCGAGTATCTGATCGTGATCAAGAACATAAAATTTAAAATAATTTTTTTTAAAAAAAAACATTCAAAGATAGAACATAAAACAATTTAAAACTTAATTACAGTAATTGAAAACACACTTGCCTCGAAGCTGATGTTTTTCATGGATCATACCAGACACATCTTCAACTGAGGAACCCTTTTCAACTTTCCGTTACTCGACGCTCTAGACAATTGCTCAAAATTTTGCAACCATATAAACTCACATCCAGTTAAAAACATTTTAAGTGCTTAATTGTGGTATATATTTACTGTTATATTTAACCGTCCCCACACCCAATTGTTCATAGCAAAACCTACCCAACCTCAGAGTTTATTGAGGATTCACAAACCCCTCAACTTGAGGAACCATGCAACACTGCTTTGACAACCACTTATTTCTTATTTTCTTGAATTATCGGTTGGTGATCAGGTCGGCTGCATAAGCACGCAGAGAAGACCAACAGAATAATTTTCTTTTCTTTTCCATTTTCTTTTTTTTTCACAATTTAATAATTTTTTTTTAATTCCTTTTCTGTGGTGTTGTCATTTACAGTAAACATGGCGTGTGAGAGAGTGAATACTAGGTAAATACCACTCTCAACCCGTTTTTGCTGGGACTCAGTCTTTTAAACTATGTAAACTAGGATGGAAAACTAAACATATATAAGAGTTAAGTATACTGCACTTACATGGATGATCATAGTTTTTTATTTTACTTACCGAACATCATCTTTGAGACGTCTTTCACTTTTGCCTTACACGTGTCAGTCTCCGATCGTCACGGAAATTTATATCACTTCCTTCCAACTCAAGGCAAAACAAAAGACATCATAAAAACCTCAAACAGGTATTTTTCTTTTTGAATTTTCTGAGACAATTATATTTCTTCCCCTGTTTTTAGGTGGCTTTTGAAAACAAACACTATAATAATTTTTTTTTAAAAATTTTCTATTTTTATATATATATTTTTTAATTTTCTTAAAAACAAGTATTGACAAATAAAAGTTGATCAGATCATTCCTCGAAGGCAATCATCCGAAGGCCTTCGACACACATTTCAAAGTTTGGTCGCGGGAGGGGTTTTGTGAAAATGTCCGACACATTCTGATCGGAGCTTACCTTTTGAAGCTGAATTAGCTCCCGATCATAACAATCTCGAATGAAATGTACCTTTATGTCTATATGCTTGGTTTTCGAATGTTGGACAGGGTTTTTCACAATTTCCAGAGCAGCAGCATTATCGCAAAAGATAGGTGTGTTAACGAATTCCATACCGTAGTCTGTGAGCTGGTTTGGATCCATACTACCTGAGAAGTACTGGCAGATGCTGCCACGTACTCTGCTTCGGCAGTTGATTTAGATACGGTATGATGCTTCTTGCTCTGCCAGGAAATGAGTCGATCGCCCAGATATTGACATCCTCCAGTGGTTGACTTTCGATCCAAGTCACTGCCTCCATAGTCACTGTCAGTATATGCATACAATTGAAAGTCAGTGTTCTTGGGGGTACCAAAGACCAAGCCGAGGCCTGCCCTTTAGATACCTAAATATACGTTTAACAACATTCAAATGAGAAAGTTTAGGGTTAGCCTGATAGCGAGCACACAAGCAAACTGCATGCATAATATCTGGCCGACTTGCTGTTAAGTACATCAGAGAACCAATCATTGAGCGATATGTGAATTCGCTTACTGACTCCCCGTCTGCGTCTGCTGACAAAAGAGGTCGTGATGCCATTGGAGTTGAAATTGGCTTTGAGTCTTGCATCTTGAATTTTTCTAGAATCTCATTCACATATTTGGCTTGGTGATTAAGAATCCCAGATTCATCTTGTTTTACTTGCAAGGCTAGGAAGAAACTCATCTCCCCCTGATCGCTCATTTCAAACTTGATCTTCATAATCTCCTCAAATTCAGTGCACAATTCCTCGTTTGTAGAACCGTAGATGATGTCATCTACATACACTTGCACCATGATTATGTCCTCATCCACTCTCTTTCTAAACAAAGTTTGATCAACAACTCCTCTTGTATATCCATTCTCCACCAGGTGATTGGACAACGTTTCATACCAGGTACGAGGAGCTTGATGCAAACCGTATAAGGCCTTATCCAGTAGATAAACATGATCTGGATATTCTTCATCTATGAACCCTGGTGGTTGGGTTACATAAACTTCTTTGTTCATCTCTGCATACAGAAAGGCAGTCTTCACATCCATCTGATGGACTGTAAAATTGAGATACGATGCCACAGCCAGAAAAATCCGAATTGCTTCCAATCTCGCCACCGGAGCGTATACCTCGTCATAGTCAATCCCGTGAACTTGCCTGTGACCTTGTACTATTAACCTTGCCTTGTTTCTTACAATGATTCCCGAGTCATCCTTCTTGTTCTTATAAATCCACCTTGTGGGAATCACCTTCTTGCCATCTGGCCTCTTCACAAGTCGCCACACTCCCAGCTTTGAGAACTGATTAAGCTCATTGTGCATGGCCTCTATCCAATTCGGATCTCTGAGAGCAACCATCACATTCGGAGGCTCAATCTGGGAGATAAAACATGAGTACATGCAGAAATTGATATCCCCTGTGCGGCTTCTAGTTGAAACTGCTGCAGACACTGGTCCAAGTATGTTGCTGACTGGATGATCCTTGTTGATCCTTGATACCTGAACCTCTGGCACAGACACTAAAACAGGCAGATTAGAACTAACAACATTATCACAAGTTCCTGAAGTTCCCGGAGCATCTGCGTTGACATTTGTGGGAACAGGAACTAGTGCCTTCTCACAGACTCTTTCAGTGTGAGGTCTTGATTCAGATGGCTGAGTGATAATCTCTTCTTCTTCACCCAAATTATGAAGCACATTCGAAAACTTGAATTCTTCAAACAGAGATCCATAATTAAAAATCCAATCAGGTCCGGTCCCTGCATCCGACGGATTGTGCTCAAGCCAGTCCACGTTGAACGCTTCAATGATCAAACCGGTGGTCTTGTTATAGACACGATAAGTACTATTTTCCGAATAACCAATGAAATAACACTCATCAGCTTTCGCCTCGAATTTCCCTACGCCGGACTGTATCAGTACCGTGCACGGATATCCAAATGTCTTAAAATATCCCACCGTTGGTTTTTCTTTATAGACAATCTGATACGGTGTTTTCTCATGACGCTTGTTCAACAAAACGCGATTCTGCACATAGCACACTGTATTGACTGCTTCAGTCCAGAAGAAGATTGTGAGTTTAGCTTCACACATCATCGTCCTTGCAGCTTCAATGAGTGTCCTATTTCTTCTCTCAGCTACACCATTTTCTTGAGGGGTGTAGGGCGCACTGAACTGTCTGTCAATCCCTTTAGCCCCACAAAACATATTCAACTCAGCGTTGTTGAATTTCGTTCCGTTATCCGATCTGATAGCTTTGACCTTCTTGTTCAGCTGATTTTCTATGAGAGTGACAAACTGTTTCACTAGGGCTGGAGTTTCATACTTGTTTGACAAGAAGTAGACCCAAGTAAAACGTGAATAGTCGTCCACAATCACTAGACAATAGGAGAATTTGCTGATGCTCTGAACTTGCATAGGCCCAAATAGATCCATGTGTAGAAGTTGTAGAACTGATGACACAGAGTTTGCTATCTTCGGACGGTGTGGCAACTTGTGTTGCTTCCCCTTCGCACATGCCACACATTTTTCCACAGTTGAGAAGTCTTTGATGGGTAGCTTTCTGACATGCTCTCCCTTTGCGAGCTTGGTCAGGTTCTTCATATTTGCATGCCCCAGACGACGATGCCACAACATAGCCAAATTTTCGTTTTGTTTTGAGATGAGGCATGCTTCTTCTGACGTTGTAGGATTCCCCATGTTGAGAAGATATGAGTTTGAACGTCTTAGAGTACGCATCAGTATGCACTCCTCGGGAATCTTCACACCGGGCTTCAAAATAATGCATTCCTTCCGATTGAACATTACAGAAAAGTCTTTGTCACAGATCTGAGAAACGCTCAGCAAACTGTGAGACAGTTCCTCCACATAATGTACGTCAGAAAAGGACAGATTTCCACTTCTCACAACACCTTTCTTGCTAATTCTACCACCCACACCACCTGCAAATGAAACTCCTCCACCATCGAAATCCTCTACATCTTCCAAAAGGGACAGATCTCCAGTCATGTGTCGGGAGCAACCACTATCAACGTACCAGAGATTGTTGATAGATCTTCTTGGCTGTCCCTACAAGAATCAGAAATTAATGAGATCCAGGTACCCAGGCCATGAGAGATCTGGGCACACCTTTTGCATCAATGTAGTTAACTAGTTGAAGAATCATTTCAGACTTTGATCCAGACACATTCTCATTTTGAGAGTTGACTTTTGGTTTCCATGTGGTGGTTTTCTCTGGTTTCAACACAGTTGTTGAATTGTTCACAGTCACAGGTTTCTTTTATGGTGAAATGACCTTTTTACCAGTCGGCTTTTTAACCGGTGTCCACTCAAGTTTCAGTTTAGTAAACACAAGTTGTTTTGTTTGAGTGACACCTTTTTGTTTCAAAACCTGTTGCTCGGCTTTCGCTTTGCCATTAGGTTGATTAGCTCTTTTTACTTTAGCCACTTGTTTTTCAACAAATTCTGGTTTTATCTTGTGGTAAACTCCTTTAGTTACATAAGTTTGTTTTGGAGTTCTGGTCACATTCCACTTATCAACAACAGGCTTTGTCACAGGTGCCTTTGCGTTTGAAACCTTAGACTGTTCTGTCTTCATTGGTTCAAAACACTGCTTCCCCTGAGACACAGCTTGTTGTTTCTGCTTTTGTTTTTGCTTCTCTCCGGTCATCATTTTCTCTAACATACTAGTCCGTGGGTTTTGCGGATAGAATGGTTGGTAAGGTCTGTTAACACAGTTGGCTGCAAAATGTCCTGGCCTTCCACATTGAAAGCAATTCATGAGTCTAGGCCCATTGACATGGCTACAGAGGTACGTACGTCTTGGGTAAGACAACTTCCACTCTGGCTTATCATCCCATTTGTGTATAACACGTTGTTTATCCTTATCAGATTGTGTAATTAAACAAAATTGTTCCGATTTAGATTTGTTTGTTCTATTAAAAGCTGACACAACCTGGGGATAAGCAACAAAGTATTTGGGCTTAGTCTCACGACCTATTTTTGTGTTAGGCACACGAATTTTAAAACCAGACACTTTTTCATTCGATTCTGAAACATTTTTCAACAACGATACAGCTACTTGTTTTCACTTGGATGTTTCTAGTTCTGACACAAGTGCCATTACATCATCCTTATGTAAACACAAACTAGAGCTACTAGAACTACTAGACTCATGACTCTCTGCCACTCTCTGACACTCTGCATCCTCCTCAGAAATGTCTTTGATTTCTACTTCATCTGCACAATAAATAGATACATCAGAAGCGCTCACACGGTTATTCAGAGAAGTATTTGATGGACCTGCTTCACACGCGTCTGTCTTCACACTATCCTTATTACCCATGCCATAAGTCATGTGCTTTTCATTTTCAATTTCCTCTACTGTCATAGGCTTCACACCAACCAAGACACTATCTAAAGGAGGTCCTTCCTCATGCATTTCCGATGCAGATCTATCTATCTGATCCTCCTCTAAGATCATTCCTATCACATCTCTAGTTTTATCTTGAGGAACAACGTTCTTGTTTGCAAAGCTAATTCCTATTCCACCTTTATCCTTACCCATTCTAACCTCAGTTATGCAAGTATCTAGAGATTTACTAGCCTGTAACATTCTTTTGCTTCTCATAAGGTTCATGTCAAGCTTAACCTGCAACTCATTGTTCTTATGCTTAAGGTCATCTATCTGCTTACTCAGCTCAGCTATTTCTAACTTAGCGTTGTCATACAAATAGGCATTCTCAGTTGCAAGTTTCTTATATTTCACTATATCTAATTTCTGGGCTTTAACTTTTTCTTCGTTCTTTTGCCATCTACCCTTAAATGAGCTTCTTTCACATTTTGTCTCAAACAATTCTAATTCAAAGTTTTTGCAAAATTGTCTAAGACCAGTAATTATACGATGACAAACAGGGTTAGAACATACCTTGGTGTGGTCAGCTGCCATAGCTTCATTCTCCTCAGGTTCATCTTCAGTCACGACAAATGCATGCTCTTCCTCATCATCATCATCCATAGCAGTCATCATAGCATGTGTCAGGCTCAGATCCTTCATTTGGGAGGTCCAGTCATATCCTCCTCCTTCCTGCACCATTAAAGCACTTGTCTCGGCCTTTGCCTTCCCATCAGCCGGCTTCTTCATCTCTGCTTTCTCCTTCCTTGGCTTGCTAAACTCTCTAGCAAAATGCCCATATTCATCACAATTGTAGCACCTAAGCTTCGTCTTATCAAACCCCATTCTGATCTTGTCTTGATCCTTCCAAACATTTCGCCCTGTAGTAGCCATGAACTTCTTAGCCCTGAACACCGCCATAGCCATTTGCCAAGAGACATCCAATATCTCCACATCCTCTGGATTAATCTGATTAAGCTCCCCCGAAAGGATCTCAGAAGGAATTAGTGTTCCGGCCATTAAAGCATGGTAACTGATCATGAATCCCATACCCAGTGCAAAATTGGGATCGTTGGCAGCCTCAGAATTGTCACCTCCACTCGAACTAGATTGAGGTTGTGCTACAAATGCATTTGCTTTAGTCACAGAACTTGATCCACCTCCAGCAGACTTTCCTTTCAGCTTCACATCTACTTCTTCCGACAACAAAGCTTGATTCAGTTTCCCAGCTAAACTAAGAGAGCTTATGTGATTCAACTCTCGTTGCTTGTCATCAATAAGCTTGGACTTCAACTTGTTGATCATTTCATCAAGAGACAGCTCACTCAAATTGTTGTTGTCCTTAATGATTGAGATATTAGTGTTCCATGACTTTGGTAAACTGTTCAGCAGCTTCAAATTCTTGTCTTCCAAATCCGGCTCCACACCATAACTTGACATTTCTGCCATCAGAGATACAAACCTTTGTAGTTGCGCTTCAAATGATTCACCTTGGATATGGTTGAACAAATTGAATTTTTGCTTCAACATTAGCTTTCGATTTGCCTTAATGTCCGGATTTCCCTCATAGGCAACAATTAATGCATTCCAGAGTTCCTTCCCCGTCTTGCAATGCTTAAACCCTTGAGCAATGTCAGGTGTTAGTGCCATGGTCATAATTGCAAACGCCCTCTCAGCCTTGTTACACCTTTCCCAGTCCTCATCTTCAAACTCTTCTTCAGTCTTAGCTTTTCCTGACTTAGCTCCTTCTCCATGAGTAGGCACATGTGGTCCATTCAGCACTGCTCTCCACAATCTCAAGTCAACACTCTTCAAGTGGTTTTCGAACCTATACTTCCACTCCAAAAAATTATTTACCAAAGTGAGTCTAGGTGGACGAGTGATAGAGCCAATCTCGAAGTCCAACTTCTAATACATACTTGGTTCAAAATCCATCCCGATAGCTTAGGAAACTTAAAACTAACGTCCAAAAGTCCAAAAAAATGAGATTACGATTGAGAAACCTTGATTACGATCGCAAACCCTTGTTTACGATCGGGAACACTTGATTACGATCCAAAGCTAATCGCAAACACCAATTCCGATTACAACAGTCGTAAACACCGATTACGATATCCGATTACGATAATCGTAAACACACGATTCCGATTGAAGAGGATCGTAAACACCAATTACGATCAGATGTGATCGTAAACTCGATTACGACTCTGTGTTTCCGATAAGGCCAAATCGTAAACACCGAAAACGATCAAGTAAAATCGTAAACTCGTACTGTACGAATCGTAGACACTAAAAGGTGTGATCTTGAAGTCGTAATCGCCAAAAAAAACCCAAACTTGATGTCGTAAACACCCAAACTCAGCAGATCTTCAAAACACCCTGTCGTAAACACTAAAACACAAAGAACACAGCAGCAGCAACAGTCGTAAACACCAGAAAACCCTTGAATCTTCAACAAAAACTCAATCAAAACCCAGAAAACTCTTGAATCAATATCGTGAGAGCCTCGAATCTAAGATTCTTGGCTCTGATACCAATTATAGGTCCGGAAATCTCCCAAACACACGATATCTAATCAAACACGAGTGCGGAATCCTCGTATAAGATCGATTCAAGAAGAATAGTAGAAGAATAGACTAGATCTATGAAAAAGATGAAGTCTTGAATGAAGAACAACTACTATGAAGCAATGAAGGCTGATCGTAAACTCTCACAAGAACAAGAAATCGTGAACAAGTAATCTCCAAAGCTTGCTTCAATCATAAACATAATGGGTTTATATAGTACCCAATACAAGAGACCTAGCCCAATCATAAACATAAAAGCCCTAATCATAATCAATACAATATCGGCCCACATGGCCCAATACATTAACTAACCAAGCCCAAAACAAAGATAAACTAAGCCCAATACTAATGTTCATGCCTTAAATAAATCTAGCCCAACACTTGGCTTCAGCTTTGTCAGTGATAGGGATGACACGAGTTGCAGGCTCAGAGGTCGGTTCAGTAACAATTGGACTTGGGCATTCTCTTTTGAAATGGCCAAGTTGCTTACAGTTGTAGCATCTAAGCTTAGCCTTATCGAAATCAACTCTTCCATTTTGATTCTTGAAGGTGTTTCTCCCAGTACGTTCGAAGAATTTTCTAGCACGAACAGTCATCATGGCCATTTGCCATTTTAGATCAGTTTCTTCCAAATCATCTAGGTCAACTTGGTACATATCCTCAGCAGTCAGAGTTGAACCTTGAAGTTCTCCAGCAGCGAAAGCTTGATAACTGTTGGTAAACAATGAGAACAATCCCATGTATTCAGGTGAGATCTTGGATGTTTGCTGAGTAGCGGCGGAAGCAGTTGAGGATGAACCAGATCCAAGATGAGCAGATTGAATTTGAGATGAAGCTCCTTTGGGTGTTACAGCTAAGATGAGAGCCGAATTTGGACAGTAAACTTTAGCAGGACCCATGGTTTGATTGTACTCTCTCCTTTGAACATCCAACTCAAAAGACTTAAGCTTGTTAATTACATCCATAAGCTTGTAATCGGAGAAACCCCTCTCTTGTTTCAGCATACGAACCTGAATGCTCCACTCGGGTGGAAGAGCATCCAGCAGCTTCTTGATTTGTTCAGAGTTAGTGAGTTGCAAATCATATTTCTTCAGATTGCTTGACACAGTCAGAAAGCGGTTTGTCAGATCAATTAACTTTTCATTCTTCATGCTTGTGAATGAATTGAATTCTTTAGTGGCTTGGGCTTCTTTGTCCTTCACAAGGTCTTCATTACCGTCATAAAACTCACAAAGAGCATCAAACAAACTTTTTGCATCAGAGTGCTCAGCGAAACGATTGTAGATTTCTTGCGACAAGCATAGAGAAAGAGCACCAAGAGCCTTTTGATCTCGATCAATAAGTTTCAAATCCTTCTCAGAAAAGGAAGACGGATTGGTGTTGATCTGTGTTACTTCACCAGTAGTGGTGATTGGAACATGAGGTCCATTGACGATTGACAACCATTGATTGTAATCGGTGTACAGAAAGAAATATTTCAGACATTGTTTCTAGTCTTCAAAGTTGTCTCCATTGATCAGCCTCGGGGGTCGGTTTGGAGCAATGTTTTCAGTGTCAGCAACATTGGTACCTGATGCCATCGTAAATCAGCCTGAAATAAGAAAGACACAAACAAACAAGGAACAAGACAATCTGATTAGTTTCGCTGGGAGAGATAGTTTCGCCAGCAATTTCGCTCGGAAATCCTGAATAATTTCGCTGGAACTTATAATTTCGCCAGCAATTTCGCTTGGGAACACTGAACCAATTCAGCAATTTCGCCAACTAGTTTCGCTGTATGCACGGGCAGCACTTTCGCTCGGAAATACCCGACGACACACAGTTTCGCTGGAAACTGGTTTGAACTTTCGTTCAAGAAAAAATGTCAATAGTTTCGCTTCGGATTTAGGGCGAAAGTATAGTTTCGCTTAGTTGTTTCGCAGAGAAACTACAAAATCGCTTGACAGTTTCGCTGTCTAAAGGCACAATTTCGCTAAATAATCAGCAATTTCGCCCAGAACAGAAAACCCTCTTTTTGAAGAAGAAATGATCAAAAATCAACCCAAATCACTATTGAGTAATGATCAGTTGATTGTATATGCTTCAGAACATCAAAACGCACAGTATTCAACCAATTTTCAGTCCAAAACAATCAGATTTCAGTTTCAAATAGATTTTCAAAAGTTTTACCAAAAACACTCAAAAACACCAAAAATCAAGAGCACAAAGGCTCTGATACCATATTGTTGGTCCTCACTGATCTTAATCAGTGCTAATGATGATGTTTTGAGAAGAAAACCAATGAAATAACAACAATAGATGATTTCCAATAACTAAAATGGGTTTCTAGTATTGAACAATCACAACTTGAACCAAAGGAATGATAAGAGATGAAAACAAGCTACAAAGATAGTATGAAATGCTCCTAGCCGTCACCAAACTTACCAATAATCAGATTTCTGTATTAGGGTTCTCAAAGTTGCAAAGGTTACAAAATTGTGCACAAAGGCGATAATTTATACACATCAATAGGCAGTTTCGCTGGTAGTTTCGCTGGCCAAGCGAAACTGTCACTGAGTCAGTCTAATCTAGATACCGAGCGAAACAACAGTTTCGCTCGGTAGTTTCGCTGACTACCAAAAGACCAACATTACAAAGAAACTAATCTAGACAAGTTAACTAAACAAAACAACTATGAATTCCTCCCTACATTGATCTTCAACAACAAACTGAGTGAACTATCTCTTGATGAGCTAATCAACAAACTCAAGTCCAAGCTAATTGATGACAAGCAGAGGGAGTTGAACCATATAAGCTCTCTTAGTTTGGCGGGGAAACTAAATCAAGCTTTGTTGTCACAAGATGTGGAGGCTAAGCATGAGGTGAAGTCAACTGGAAATGGATCAAGCTCAGTCGCAAAGTCAACTGCTTTTGTGGCTCAACCTCAAGGAAGTTCAAGTGGAAGTGTCAACCCTAATGATACGAATGATCCCAATTTTGCTCTTGGCATGGGTTTTATGAACAACTACCATGCTCTCATGGCCGGAACTCTTGTGCCTACTGATATGTTGTCTGGTGAGCTAAACCAGATAAATCCTGAAGATGTTGAGATGTTGGATGTCTCATGGCAGATGGCTATGGCAGTCTTCAGAGCAAAGAAGTTCATGGCAAAGACTGGGAGAAACGTCTGGAAAGATCAAGACAAGATAAGGATGGGGTTTGACAAAAGCAAGCTGAGCTGCTACAATTGTGATGAATACGGGCATTTTGCTAGGGAGTGCACTAAGCCTAAGAAAGAGAAGGTTGAAGAGAAGAATGCTGCTGAGGTCAAAGGTAAGGTTGAAGCAAAGGCTTTGGTTGTTCAGGAAGGAGGCGGTTATGATTGGACTCCTCAATTGAAAGAGTTTAGTATGTCTCATGAAATGATTGCTGCCATGGAAAGGGATGAAGATGAAGAGCATGCTTTTGTGGTTACTGATGAAACTCCTGTGGAAGATAAGGAAGCCTTCGTTGCTGAAGCTGAAAACCTCAAGGTATGTTCTGATCCCACTTGTGCTCGTATAATTCCTGGTCTTAGACAAATCTGTAAAAATTACCAAATAGAATTGTTTGAGATCAAGTGTGAAAGGAGTTCGTTTAAGGGTAGATGGTAGAAAAATGAAGAGAAGGTTAAAGCTCAAAAGCTAGACATAGTAAAATATCAAAAACTGGCAACTGAGAAAACTCTCCTGTATGACAATGCTAAGTTAGAAATAGCTGAGCTTAGGAATCAGGTAGGTGAGATCACACATAAGTACAATGAGTTGCAGGTCAAATTTGATATGAATCAAACGAAAAGCAAAAGAATGTTTGAGGCTAGAAAATCATTGAACTCCTGTATAACTGATGTTAGGATAGGAAAGGACAAGGGTGGAATAGGAATTAGCTTCCCAGACGCAAGTAAGAACAATATTCTTCAAGATAACTCTAGAGATATCATAGGAATAATCTTTGAGGAGGACCAGATAGACAGATCTGAATCAGGAACACATGAGATAGGACCTCCCTTAGATAGTGTTCTGGTAGGAGTGACACCCTTGACCCCTCAGGAAATAGAAAATGAGAAACACATGTCTTATGGGTGGGGTAATCAAGATAAAATTGTAACTGACACTTGTGAATCAAGTACTTCCCAGGAGTCATTAAACAATGATGTTGGACCTGCTGATAGTTTTGTTTTATGTGCAGATGAAGTAGGTATTGAAGATATATCTGGGAAGGATGCAGAATGTTTGAGAGTTAAACAGTGTCATGTGTCAAGTAGTGTAGTTTCTGATTTGCCTAAAGATGATGTACTAGCATCAGTGTCTGAATTGAATGAGTCTAGGTCTATGAAATTAGTTGTGTCAAAGTCCTTAAAACATGTTTCAAATTCTAGTAATGAAATTGATGGTTTTAAAATGCGTGTGCCTAACACTAAAGTAGGATGTGAGACCAAACCCAAAGATTTTGTGGCTTATCCTCAGGTTGTGTCTGCTTTTAATAGGACAAACAAATCTAAATCAGAACAATTTTATCTGATCACACAACCTGAAAGGGATACAAAACATGTGATACACAAGTGGGATAATAAGCCAGAGTGGAAATCATCGTACCCAAGACGTTCATATTTATGTAGCCATGTAAATGGGCCTAGACCTATGAATTGTTTTCAATGTGGAAAGCCAGGACATTTTGCTGCAAATTGCTTAAATAGACCTTATCATCCATACTGTCCGCAAAACCCACGGACCAGTATGTTGCAGAAAATGATGGCAGGAGAAAACAAAAACCAAAAACAACAAGCTTTCTCTAAGGGGAAGCAGATTTTAGAACCAATGAAGACTGAACAGTCTAAGGTTTTGAACACAAAAGCTCCAATGACAAAGCATGTTGAAGAAAAGTGGAATGTGACTAGACCTCCAAACTCATCTTACAAACCTAAGGGAGTTTATCAAGGAAAAGACAAAATGAAAGCAAAACCTTTTGAGAAACAAGTGCCTAAAGTCAACCATGTTGCTAAACCTAAGGGCAAAGCAGTTATTGAAAAACCAAAAGTGGTCACTCAAACAAAACAGATGGTTTATACTAAATTGAAACTTGAGTGGACACCTATTGTTAAGTCAAAAGGTAAAAAGGTCACATCTCCATCAAAGAAACAGTCACCAGCAAAGAACTCTGCTAGTAGTTCTAACTCTCAGAAACAACCTACTTGGAAACCTAAAGTCAATGCTCAAATTTTGAGTGAACCTGAATCTAAAGCAGGAATGTCTTTCAAATTGGTTAACTACATTGACTCCAAAGGAGTGCCCAGATCAGTTATGACCCGGGTACCTGACTCTAACTGATTTCCGATCTTGTAGGGACAGCCAAGTAGATCTATCAACAATCTCTGGTACGTTGATAGCGGTTGCTCCCGACACATGACCGGAGACTTATCCCTATTGGAAGAGTTACAAGACTTCAATGGCGGAGGAGTATCTTTTGCAGGTGGGGTAGGTGGAAGAATCAGTAAGAAAGGGGTTGTGAAGAGTGGAAGATTGACTTTTTCTGACGTACACTATGTAGAGGAACTGTCTCACAGTTTGCTAAGTGTGTCGCAAATGTGTGGTAAAGACTTTTCAGTCCTGTTCATCAAGAAGGAATGCATAATCCTCAAGCTAGGCTTCGAAATTCCAGAGGAGTGCTTCTTAATGTGTACTCCAAGAAGAGGAAATTCCTATCAGATGAATTTGGGTAAACCTCCAACTACTGAAGAAGCCTGTCTTATCTCAAAGCAGAATGAGAATTTAGCGTTATTATGGCATCGTCGCCTGGGGCATGCCAATATGAAGAATCTGTCTAAGCTGGCTAAAGGAGAGCACGTTAGAAATTTACCAATCAAAGATTTCTCGTCTGTGGAGAAATGTGTGGCTTGTGCTAAGGGGAAGCAGCACAAGTTGCCACACCGTCCAAAGGTTGTAAACTCTGTCTCTTCTGTTCTTCAACTCTTACATATGGATCTTTTTGGTCCCATGCAGGTACAAAGCATCAGCAAGTTTTCTTATTGTCTCGTAATAGTGGATGACTATTCGCGTTATACTTGGGTCTTCTTTTTATCAAACAAGTACGAAACTCCGACCCTTGTAAAACAGTTCGTCACACTTTTAGAAAACCAGCTGAACAAGAGAGTGAAGGGGATAAGAACTGACAATGGAACAGAATTCAAGAATGCAGAGTTGAACATGTTTTGTGGTGAGAAGGGTATTGAAAGGCAGTTCAGTGCTCCCTATACACCACAATAGAATGGAGTTGCAGAAAGAAGGAATAGGACACTCATTGAGGCAGCGAGAACGATGATGTGTGAAGCAAAACTACCAATCTTCTTTTGGGCAGAAGCGGTGAATACAACTTGTTATGTGCAAAATAGAGTACTTCTGAACAAGCGACACGAGAAGACTCCATATCAGATTGTTTATGGAGAAAAGCCAAGGGTGGGGTACTTCAAGACCTTCGGATGTCCATGCACAGTGCTAATTCAGTCCGATGTAGGGAAATTTGAAGCCAAAGCTGATGAGTGCTATTTTGTCGGTTACTCAGCAAATAGTGCTTATCGCGTGTACAACAAAACCACCAAATTGATTATTGAGACCTTTGATGTGGATTGGATGGAGGATAATCCAACTGATGCGGGGACTGGACCAGATTGGGTCTTTGACTACGGATCACTGTTTGAAGGTTTCAACTTCTCCAATGTTTTCCACAATCTGGTAGAAGAAGAAGATATCATTGCTCCTAGTCCTGAAGTGAGGTCACATGTGGAAAGAGCATCGGCAGAGACTTCACGAAATGCTAATGCAAATGTTCCAGAATGTTCAGGAACACGCGATGCTCCAGTGGATTCTCAAGGCCCAGGTATGTCTGATAATATTATTAATACTAACCTGCCTGTTACTGCTTCAGTGCCTGATGTCCAAGAGAGTAGAATAAACAGAGATCATCCACTCAGCAACGTGGTTGGGCTAGTGACAGCAAGAGTCACCACTAGAAGTCGCACGGGAAACATTAACTTCTGCATGTTCTCCTGTTTCATTTCCCAGATTGAGCCTCCAAATGTGATGGTTGCTCTCAAAGATCCAAATTGGATGGAGGCCATGCACAATGAATTGAATCAGTTCTCAAAGCTGGGAGTGTGGCGACTTGTGAAGAGGCCAGCTGACAAGAAGGTTATTCCTACGAGGTGGTTATATAAGAACAAAAAGGATGACACCGGAATTATTGTCAGAAACAAGGCGAGATTGATAGTACAAGGGCACAGGCAAGTTCATGGGATTGACTACGATGAGGTATACGCTCCGGTGGCAAGATTGGAAGCGATTCGGATCTTTCTGGCTGTAGCAACGTATCTTAATTTTACGGTACATCAGATTGATGTGAAGACTGCCTTCCTTTATGCAGATATGAATGAAGAGGTTTATGTAACTCAACAACCAGGGTTCATAGATGAAGAAAATCCTGACCATGTTTATCTGCTGGATAAGGCCTTGTATGGTTTGCATCAAGCTCCGCGCACCTGGTATGAAACTCTGTCCAATCACTTGGTGGAGAATGGATATACAAGAGGAGTGGTTGATCAAACACTGTTCAGAAAGAGGGTGAAGGAAGACATAATCATGGTGCAAGTTTATGTAGATGACATTATCTACGGATCAACAAACGAGGAATTGTGCACTGAATTTGAAGATATTATGAGGAAAAAGTTTGAAATGAGTGACCAAGGGGAGATGAGTTTCTTTCTTGCATTACAAGTAAAATAGGATGAATCGGGAATTCTTATTCATCAGGCAAAGTATGTGAATGAGATTCTGGAGAAATTCAAGATGCAGGATTGCAAGCCCATTTCCACTCCCATGGCATCCAGGCCACTTTTGTCAGCTGATCTCAACGGGTAATCAGTGAGTGAACTCCAGTATCGGTCGATGATTGGATCACTTATGTACTTGACAGCTAGCAGGCCAGACATCATGCATGCAGTTTGTGTGTGTGCACGCTATCAGGCCAATCCTAAACTTTCACATTTATCTGCTGTTAAGCGTATCTTTAGGTATCTGAAGGGCAAGCCTAGGCTTGGTCTTTGGTACCCAAAGAACACTGATTTTCAATTATATGCTTTTACTGACAATGACTATGGAGGTAGTGACCTTGACAGGAAATCTACTACTGGAGGATGTCAGTACCTGGGAGATAGGCTCATCTCATGGCAGAGCAAAAAGCAGCATATCGTATCAAAATCAACTGCCGAAGCTGAGTACGTGGCAGCATCTGCCGGTACTTCACAGGTAGTATGGATCCAAAACCAGCTCACAGATTACGGTATGGAATTCGTTAACACTCCTATCTTTTGTGATAACGCTGCTGCTCTGGAAATTGTAAAAAACCCCGTCCAACATTCCAAAACCAAGCATATAGACATAAAGGTACATTTCATTCGTGATTGCTATGATCAGGAGCTAATTCAGCTTCAAAAGGTAAGCTCCGATCAGAATGTGTCGGACATTTTTACAAAACCCCTTCCTCGTCTAAATTTTGAATCATGTGTTGAAGGCCTAAAAACAGGGGAAGAAATATCATTGTCTCAGAAAATCTAAAAAAAAAATATCTGTTTGAGGTTTTTATGATGTCTTTTGTTTGCCTTGAGTTGGTAGGAAGTGATATAAATTTCCATGACGATCAGAGACTGACACGTGTAAGGCAGAAGTGAAAGACGTCTCAAAGATGATGTTCGGTAAGCTAAATCAAAAACAATGATCATCCATTGTAAGTGCAGTAAACTTAACTCTTATATATGTTTAGCTTTCCATCCTAGTTTACATAGTTTAAAAAACTGAGACCCGGCAAAAATGGGTTGAGAGTGGTATTTACCTAGTATTCACTCTCTCGCACGCCATGTTTATACTGTAAATGACAACACCACTATAAAGAAAAAGAAAAAGAATTCAAAAAAAAATATGAAAATTGTGAAAAAGAAAAAGAAAAAGCAAAGAAAATAAAATTATTCTGTTGGTCTTCTCTGCGTGCTTATGCGGCCGACCTGATCACCAACCGATAATTCATGAAAATAAGAAATAAGTGGTTGTCAAAGCAGTGTTGCATGGTTCCTCAAGTTGGGGGTTTGTGAATCCTCAATAAACTCTGAGGTTGGGTAGGTTTTGCTATGAACAATTGGGTGTGGGGACGGTTAAACATGACGGTAATTATGTACCACAACTTAAGCACTTAAAACTTTTAACTGGATGTGAGTTTATATGGTTTCAAAATTTTTGAGCAAATGTCTAGAGCGTCGAGTAACGGAAGCTGAAAAGGGTTCCTCAGTTAATGATTTGTCTGGTTTGATCCATGAAAAACATCAATCTCAAGGTACGTATGTTTTTGTCTAGTATTTAGATTATCTTGATTTTGTGCATTTTCAATTAGTCTTTAAATATTTAAAGTTTTATTTTATGATCAAGATCAGATACTCAGGGTTAAGTCTGAGGGGAAGCTTCGTAAAATTCTCAAATATTTCTCAAAGTTAAACATTTTTAAGAGAATTAACATCCTTTAAGAGGTTTGGAAGGTTTTAAAATTTTTTTAATTTTGAGGGGGCCTTAGTGTAATTTTATTTTAATCAAAACCTTGTTTCCGGTTCAATTTCACCATTTACGATCCAATCTTCCTCTTTGTGTTTACGATTCTCCAAAGAGAAACCCTCTCCGCCACCGCTGCTCGCCGGAATCTCAATCCTAACCACCTCCGGCCATCGTCTGGTCTAACCAAGCACACCATCACCCTCGCCATCGTTTTCCGACCAAAAACCCCATCACAATCGCCTGTTTTCACAAGGATTTCTCGATCTATTCACGAGTTTTGTGTTTTTGAGCCCTAACTTTTGATCGTCTTCTCTTGTTACTGTGTTCGTGACATCTAAACAAGATTTGAAGTCGGTTTTGTGCTTACGACTGTTATAAGGTAGTGATAGGTGTTTTGTGTACATTTTCGAGATGGTTTGATGTTTTTTTCAAGTTTTTGCAGGTTCGTCAATGGAGAAATCTGTGCTTACGATTTTCTCAAGGTTGAAGATGACGGTTCACGTTTACGACTGGCGTTCCCGATGATTGTTTACGATCGTAGTTTACGATTGTCGATTACGAATATAGATTACGATCGGTGATTACGAGCGCTGTTTACGACATTCAGTGTTTACGATCGGGCTTAAAGGTTTTAGAGTGTTCACGATTGGGCTATGAGATTACGGTTGGGCCAAATTTAAACCACATCGTGAACCCGTTTAGCCAATCGTAAACTCATTTATTTGGATCGTGAACCCATTTTGAAAATCGTAAACTCATTATATGGATCGTAATCACCATATAAAGGCTTAAACACTTAATTTTCTTTAAAAAATATATATATATGTGGTTAAGTTAAAATCAATGTGTTTGTTAATTTGTGTTTCAAAATCAAATTTTTTTCTTGAACGTTTAAATTGAGATTTTCTGAACTTAACAAGTAAAATGTGATAATCAATTAAGCTTCAAGATATAGTTGACAAACATAATTTCACTTTGATGAGTTTAGGACTGATGCATTTGTCTCGTTTTCTCAGATGGCAGAAGAGATGCTAGACGAAGAGATACAGTTTGAACAAGATCACTGCATCCCATCATATATGGAAGACCCACCAGAAAAGCATATGGAACTATTCTACTCTCTGGTGGTCGGGATGAATACTTGCAAAATCAACCATGCCCTGAGGACGAATGTACTTATTGATGAGATGTTGGTCAGGGAGTTCTGGGGTACTGCTAGAGCAAATGCTGACAAGACAAGTATTACCGCAACTGTTCAAAACAGACAAGTAGTGATTGAGGAAGAAGATATCAGACAAGGGCTTAACATTACTGATAAAGCCTCTGATCCTATTAAGTATCCGAAGGAGGTTGTTCTAGCAGGTGCTCAATCTATGGGGTATGAGGGGAAGTTTCCGCCTATCTTCAAGAAGCTACTGCCTCATTACTGGAGGTGCCTGGCACATTATATGCATAAGTCATTTCTAGGCAAGGAACTAGCTTCGATCAGCTGAATCAACTTCATGGAACTGCTTTCATCGCATTGGCCTTAGATTGGGATTTCAACTTCTCGAAGATGATGCTGTTAGACTGGATAGGCAATGCTGATCTGAGTGCCAGAGAACAGTTCCTGATGACACCAAGGTTTGTGCAAATGGTGGTCATGAAGAAATACCCAATGATTGAAGAAAGGATAGAAAAGTTGGACATAAAAGTGATGGATTGTGGGGTTTTTGGTCTTCAAACCCAAGATAGAAAGGGTAAAAACAGCTTTCAAGGAAGACTTGAATGGGTAAAGAGGGGTGCGTTTCCCGAGGTGGCAAGGGATCAAGAGTTTGATGAGGATGAACCTGAAGCTGATGTGCCTAATGTTAATGTATCCGTTGCTGAAGAACAAGACATAACAGCAACTCCGGCTGTTAATGTGCAAGAAGAAGATGTAATAATACCCTCCGATGAAGAGAATGTAATGGATGATATACTTGCTGGTCAGGAGATTACTGATGATGATATCTATGGGAATTTAGGGCCCCTTAACCTTAAAAGGTCAAGGGATGACATGATCGGATCATTAGGCAGTGATACAACCCCTCCTGAGCTGAATCTGAGTGTTGAGGATGTTCTTGAAGAACCAATTCCTGCACGTGAACCTTCTCCAAGAAAGAGGTCTGATCCAAGGAGCATAAGATTCAAGCTTACAAAGACAAGCTCAAGCTTAATGATAGTACAACCAGCAGGGACCAGTTCTGAGGGTCCCAGTGCTCAAGAAGAAACAACTGCTGAAAATGTTCAAGATCAACCTGCTCCTGCTCAGACTGAAACTCCACTTCTATCCGAACGTAGCCCAGTTCGGGAAGAAGGACAATTTATAGAGGTTGATCATTCTTTCGCTGTACCAAGCCCAGTGAGAGTGAACGCTGCTCCTGTGATAAGTCATCCAATAGCTATTCCTAGCTTCAGGCCCTTCCAATCTGCTGAACTTCCGATTGATCTTAGGATAATCACTGATCCTCATATCAACTTTTTGATATCTCATAATAGATTCAGAGAAAATGAGATAAAGGCACTTAAGGATGAGAACAGAAGGATGAGAGAAAAGGAGGTGGCAGATAAAAATAGAATGAAGTGGCTCTATGAGACTTTGATGGACCTTAAGAAGAAGTTTACTGACTTGAAAAGTGTCGTGGAATCAAAATCTTCAGGTGCCCCTGAACAAAGTTCATCACAGGGTGTGCAAGGTGCTGATGCAATGAATGAAGACGATGGAGATGAAAATATTGAGATGTCTGATTATGCCAGAGGAGGAAGAGTCATCTCCAAAGCTCCTGAAGGTCACGACAACTGGTTCCGAGAATTCTTTCAAGGACCAGCCCCCACTCAGTACTCTCTTGATCTTGGTGGAAGCTCTATAGACAAAAAGGGGAGTTGTGAACCCATCTTGTGCTGGCATTATGACACCGAGAAGAAATTATTTGCTGTGATCCGTGAAGGCTATAGTCCAGTTGAATATTATAGAACTCGTGCACAATTCCATTCTTGGACTGAGCCTGAGATCAGAAATCTGCTTCGAGCTCCCTACATAAACAGATGGAACAGCCCTGACGGAGACCTTATTAGAAACAATCTGCTGAGCCATCAAGAAGATAACTTTGAAAATTTTGAGCTAAAGCAAGTAAAATGGGTCCAGACTGAAACTGACCCAGTGACTGGAGAGCCAATTGGTGAAGCAAGGAGACCACCTACCAAGCGCACAAGAGTAATCAACATGTTGGATGAGATTGAAGATGGTACCTTGGTCAAAAACATTGACTGCTGGTGTTATGATCCAATGACACACGAGGTGGTGGTTCTCTGCAAGGGTATGAGGCAGTTTCGCTTTTACGATCCGGTTGATTTGCTAAGATTTGGAGAAAAGGATATCAAACTGCTCGCCTCACAGCCTATTCTCGGAGATGAAAATGATATGGAAAACGCTATGAGGGTGGGGATTTTCCATGGGACGGCAAACCGGATTGTGGCGAACAGATGGTGGTCGAACAACACTCAGAATACATTCAGATTCGATCTGCTGCTGCCGTTAAAGGTCTAATGGTTCATGCCTAGGGGAAGATTGTTGGGCTATATTTAATTAAGGCATGAACATTAGTTATTGGGCTAGTTTATTGTTTTGGGCTTATTAGTTATTGGGCTTATTATTATTTATTATTGGGCCATGTGGGCTGATTGCTTGTTTACGATTTTACATTAGGGCTTGTATGAGGTACTATATAAACCTCACTTGTTTATGATTTTGGCTAAGCTTTTCAAATACATTTCAAGTTTACGATTTCTTGAGTGCATTTCCTATTTACGATCAGCTTCACAAGTTAGAGATTCTCATTCAAGATTCAATCTTTCTCTTAGATTGTGTCTATTTCTTCTACTTGTTTCTTGAATCAATCACATTTGAGGATTCCGCACTCATTTGTGATTAGATATCGTGTTGACGGTTTGATCTCGGACCAACAACAACTTTATTTGATAAAAATAAGTCAAGCTCTGGAATTTAAATTGTCTAACATAGGTTTGAACTTAATATAGGATTAAATCTGCATTGTTTGACTTGTCTTGACTTGGTTTTTTAACATATGCTTGCATAGTTGACTTTTTAAGTCAAATCTGGTGTATTTCATTCCTGTTTAATGAATCTATTCCTATTTTGGCTGTGTGTGGCTATCAATCAATTGGTTAACAAATTTTGCCTGATTTAATAACAGATTCTGCCTGAAACACTCCAAGATCTTCTTATCTCTTTCATTGATCTTAGCTCAATTTTAGATCATCAAAGAGGTATGTTTCATGAATTCTCGGCAATATTTGAAATACAATCATTGAGCTACATAGGGACAATTCATTAAACTCTTTCAATCAGACTGAATAACCTTAGTTAAATTTCTAATCTATGTTTGATTGATCACAAACAGGATCAAGCTTGAACCTGTTGATTTCTTGATATTTCTCAATTAGATCTTAGCAATCTTTAGATCTTCTTTGAGGTATGTCTTCTGATCTCTAATAAAGTGTTGGATATTTGACTTCTGTCTATTCAGGAGGATTATCTTACTTATCTTTTATACAATAATTCAATAAATCTCATGAAATATGACTTGGAGCAAAATCTTGACGTCTCTAACATTTCCTCTGACGACAAGCTTAAAGAAGCAAATGACATAATAAAAGAACGAGATCAAGAGCTTCTTAAAGCCAATGAGAAAATAAGAGAGCAAGCAGAAGAAATTGAAAGACCGAAAAAGCTATTGGCTGAAGCTCTCCAAAATAAACAAATTACCAGAACCAATGATGATGAAGCTGGAGGTAGTGGAAATGGTAATCAAGGTGACGATCGGATGTTGGATCAGCCTCCCTCAACTAAAGACACTCAGAAAAATAAAGAACCAAGCCCTAGCCTGCCTGGCAAAGCTTCTGATGCAATAACTCCTACCGTTGTCACAGAACAAGATATAGATGACACTCATCTTGCTGATTTTCAATCTGATGACAACGAATCTTCCGAACCTGATGTTGACATTTCCTATGGAGACACCTTTCTGAATAATGAAATGAATGATGAAGAAGAAGATGAAATTTATCAATCTGTAATAAGCTTAGTGCCACCTCTTGAGAATATCAAACTTCCAACATTCTCAAGGGCTGCATTTGAAGCAAACCAATCATCTTCAGGAGAGGTACTTGCTTTAACCATGGGTGAACCTAATGAACCTCCTGTCATACCTGAAGCTTCATTGCAACTCCAGTTGGCTCCTCCAGTACAACAGCCAATAAGCATTGTTATGCCTGAAGCTGCTATATCTGAGATTTCTGAACAGCTGAAACACTTACACGTTGAAAGTGAGTTTCTGGATCTTGGAAGAACTGCATTTCGAGAATTCTATGCAAACACCTTGGCTACTGATCCAAGTAGCAGAAGTGGTGTGATTGCCATTGAAGCCGAAGAAGCCTTGGAAATTCAACCTCTCAGCATGATTCCAGATGAGATTTTCAATGATATAAGTTTGGCTGAGCATCTAAATAACCTTATTTATGACTCCAGTGCAACAAATTTCATAAACTTGGAATTCACTACTGACGATGAGTATGATGAGGAGATAATTTATGAGATCAAAGATGAACCGGTTGAGTTTACTTCTCCAACTCATCCTAGATCTGAGCCAGTGGAAAGCGAACCTCAAAATGTAGACGGTGCTATCAGATCATCAATTCCTTCATCAATCCATCACTCAGAAGAACAAGTAAACCCTGAAGGAGTTCCAGCCCAACCTTCATTGCCAGTGTCTACTGCAACCACCACTGGCACTGTCCCTGAACCTATTCAGTCTCTTCCAATAACAAGTGCAAGTGGTGGTCAGGGTGCAAATAATCCAGTCTCATCACATGAAGCTGGTCCTTCAGGTAGACCTGACAAAGGCAAAAGAAAGCTAACTCCTGAAGAGGTACATGAACAGGAAATGGAGAAGCAAAGGAAGAAGGAAGAATCCATCAGGGCTGCTAAGGAAGAAATACTTCTTGAAAGGACACTGGATGAGATTGCAAGGCAAGAGGCTATCAAACAATTGGAAGAATCCATCCGTTCTCCATCAAAAATTGGCCTTGGATCAGAATACTCTGAGCCAGAAGTTCACAACTCTGAAGAGAGAGAACCCAGAATCAGAATAATCCCTAACCTAGCTGGAGATAATGTTGATCCTTCTGACGAAACTGTGATTGAAAATTATGTCAGAGAGTTAATCTCTCGTGGGATTCCCTTGTGCTACTTGATGAATCTCATGGATTCACAGCTAGTGGAACTGTATACTGATGAGCAAGACATGGATAAACATCTGTACAATTACAAACTTGCAGAAAAGCTTACTGATCCTCGTGCGAATCCATTTGCTGATACAGACAAGAAGTTTTAATATGTTCAGTTCAATGATAATCTGCGGGAAAAGATCCGAGAGATGCACGCACAATAGATGCCTCCTCCTCCTGAGATTTTTGATCGGTTTTCTCCTCCACCCAGTCCAGCTATAGCTATGCTTGAAGTTAATAAAATGAACAAGAGAGAACTACAAGACTTTCTCGACTTAAGGGGATATGCTCGTAAAAGCTACAGCAGAAAGTAGATCCCCGGTCTACGAACTATGGTCAAAGAACATATTATTGAAGAAAATAAGAAAGTAAAGCGTCAGTAGGACGATCGTGAAGCTAAAAAGTGATTTTGACTTTTGACCCGGAAGTTCAAGCGGAACCCATTTTCTGCTTTATTTTAAAAACCAAATTTCTTCTGTTTGAACTTTAAGTGGCAGATTTTTCCGCTTGGAAGAATTGTATTCGAAAATATTTTCCACGTAGGATACAAAGCATTTTTCCAGTTGAAGTTCACCAGTGAATTTCAAAAGTTCTTTTCTCACAGGTTGAACTAGAACTTGGACCGGAAAACCAAAACTCATGATTTTTGAAAATTTGTGTTAATTTGTCATAGTTTAACAGCAGTTACTGACTATGAACTGAAATGGTTTCTAATTAACACAAGAGATTTTCTTTTTCTTTTTCTTTTTCTTTTTCTTTTTGTATCAAGAGATGGACTCTTAGACACAAAATTTTCTTTTATTAAGATTGTGAAAAGTTTTAAGTTAATCAAAGTTCATTATTCCAATGACTGTGATGAGGTAGAAGAATCTTGCCTCCTCAAAAGCTTTGGTGAACAAGTCAGCCAGTTGATGATCAGTGTGAACTTTAAATAATTTAATCAGATTCTTTTTTTGCATAATCTCTAATAAAGTGATACCTTATATCAATGTGCTTTGTTGTGGAGTGCTTATCTGGATTGTTGATGATGGAGATGACACTGTTGTTGTCTGCAAAGATTAGAGTTTCCATGAAGGTGATCCCATAATCAAGCATCTAATTTTGGATCCAAAGAACTTGACTTCAGCAGCTTGAGGCAACAATGTATTTAGCCTCAGCAGTGGATGTAGAGACACAAGTTTGCTTCTTGCACTCCCACGAAACAAGTCTTTCACCTAAGAATTGACATCCGCCTGATGTTGATTTCTTGTCTATGTCACAAGTAGTGGCTATCGCCGCTCTTGTTGAAGTTCGGGACCAGAAAGAATAGGAGAAGAAAGGGGTCAAAAAACCCTTGCGCCGCCCTGAAGCCGCTGGAGAACCCCCATGGTCCGCCGTCGTCCGGCCGGAAATGGATCGCCGGACTTCCCAACTCATGAGAGCTCCTCATGGTCTCTCTCACTAGTGTGTGGCAGAGTTTGTGACAAATCAGACTAAATGAAAAAATGAACCGTTTCATAGTTAGTTTATTATGTAAGATTCGGAATTAAACACACATGTATTATACCACGGTATACGACATGTTAAATCTGCTAACGTCACGAAAATGAACCATCGTAATCCTGACACAACATGAATATTATAAAAGCCTCCTAAACATTATCAGAATGTTTAAAATGTAAGATTAAACATATTATGGTGAATGTTCAGTTATACGTGCGGTATAAAGCGTGTATACGACGCGTGTCTCGTTAACTGCCGTTTCAGAAACCGAATATATCTACACGTCTGTAATTCTCAGTAAACACTTGGAAAAGTGTTTATAACCTTACAGAGTCATTAAAATCATCTTAAACGATTAAACAATCGATTACGGTTAATGTCGCGTAACAAGAACAATTTACCAATTTCATCATTTCTCGCTCGCACCGATTCCCATGGTTATCCTTTCTAACGATTAGAACATCAATGATCAAGTGCCTAGAAATACCAGACACCCTAAACCGGACTCGGGAACCTCTTTGTCACTGCGGTGACTTGCGTGCGTTAAGCGCCATATGCCGTTTCCACACACACATGCCATGTGTAACCGTTTGAACGGACTTTCTGAAAAATATTAACACCCGTGTTAATATATCCATTGTTATAGTAAACTACCAACTAGTGACAATACTTAAACAATAAATAATATTCACTAGAGCCTTTTCTTTAGTTGAGTCTTGTAACTTGAGTTTTCATGGTCTTCACGGTGTTGTCGGGACTGTTTAAGTTAAGTGGCCGTTGAGTATTAATCACATCTATCCAAATCTTGTTGGCTCGGTATCTCGATTCCCAACAAGCCACTTGTTCCGAATTTTCATCAAATTCACCTCAAAACCTCCTAATTTCCCCATTTATCACTTTGGTCACCTTTGACAACCCATTTATGACATTCTAGACAGAACATAGGTAAAATAGACCAAAATATAGTAAGTGAGTTTGACCATAAAAATAGATGTATACTTTAGAATACATCAGAATCCACCAATCAATCCACTTCAACTAAACGGAAGCAAATCCATTCATCTACAAGCCCACTAGGTAATCAACCTTTGGATTTAATCAAGAAAGTGATCACTCCTAATGCTAGAGCATAATCGGTTCGTCATGTGAAGTATCTCAACAAGAAGATGATACAAAGATGCTGCCTACGAAGTGAGACACGAAGTCACACGAAGTCACACTTCAAGACGTCACAAAGTGACACGAATTGCCACTTCGTGTGAGCTCGAGTTCGCGTACAGAGTGTCGAGTATAAATAGAACATTGTGTGTAATATTCAGCGACTTTTGAGAGTTTGTGTGTGTAATCTGTATGTGTTTTCTCTGAAGTATTCTTCGTGTTTTCCAGATTGTAATTGAACTTCGTTGATCAGTAAAACAATCTTTAATTACATCTTTGTATTTGAAATAGCTAGATCGAGTAGACGATCCATCGCTCTCGCGTTTTCAAGTGTTATCAGAGCTTTCTTGTTCCATCTACTGATCTGTTTCTGCTATTTTTCAAATTTTTGTTCCAAAAGGTGTCGGTTTTTGACAAATCGAGGTGTTTTTGGTGTCCTTTGATAATTTCTGTTGAGTTTTACGTGCAAATTTCTATCCTAAAACTATTTTTTCTTTTTATCTGATCTACTATTGTAAATCTCATTAAAAACACTCAAAATCGTTTAAATTAGATTAAAAATTGTCCAGTTCGTCTCTAGAACAGTCTGATTGAAATTAACCGTTACGAAGTGTAACTTCGTATCAGTTTGCGTCAGTACGTTCAAACAAGTGTATCTTCGGATCAGTTCATGTTACTTCATGAGAGTCTTGTTCGGATCACTTCGTAAAGATTTCAGTTCGCATCACTTCGTGAATATCCAGTTCGGATCCGGTTTGTGTCAGTTCGTATAGTGTCACTTCGTATCCCTTTTCGAATCAGTTCGTATCACCTTGTGAAAACTCAGTTCGTGCCAGTTCGCATCAGTTCATATCTTAAAAGTTTTAGATTGAGATTTTTGGGTGTTTTTTTACTATAACTGACGTAACTTGAGTTCCGTTAAGAGTTACGAGAGCTAATACCAGCCAAAACGACCGTCTCGACGAGATCTACATTTTTACTTGCCATACGGCTAGTACCCTCAGTTTCCAACACTAATTCTACTTCTAAGACCTCCGTTTTTAGGTTTAAAGTTTTCGGAGTTTCATATTTCGGTAAAAGATGTCTGATTCTCAAGCACTTGCCGTCATGCAAAACACGATGCAAACCTTGATCAATTTTGATAACAAAACTGGAACAAGTCAGAAAGTTCCAAAGTTAATAAAATTAGAGGATTATCACAATTGGAAGCAAAGGTTTTCTGCTTATGTCAGCACAAATGATATTGATCTATGGATTCCAATTGAGAAACTTTACACACGTCCAACTGATCAAGGAGAGTATAAAGAATTGAAATATTTTTCATCTGAGGAAAGGAAAAGTTATGAACTCGAACAAAAATCTTTTAGTTATCTTACAATGGCTTTACCTGCCGAACTGTTACATCAATTCAGCACATGAAAAAGGAGGAAACAATTATGGGATGCTTTATCTGCAAGATGTGAAAGGAACGAGCAATACAAAAAGAGTAGACGAAAGGTGTTGCAAAAAGAATTTGACAACTTTCAGCATTATGATAAAGAAAACTTCACTGCTCTTATATCTAGGTTCTCATATCTTATCAGTGAAATGAAAGTGGTTGGGATAGACAAGACTAAAGAAGAATTGGAAAAAAAAACTGCTGGAAGCTTTACCACATAATTGGGAGAATTATGTCTTGCTGACTACACATGACAAAGAATTTTATTCATTATCATTTCATGAGTTAACAGGAAAGCTTCATGCAAATGATGAATTCAAACAAGTCAACTTCTCAACTTCAAAATCCTTAGCTATATCATGGTCAGAATGCTGCAAGCATAAACGCAAAATCTAAACCAAGTGTTCTTAGTTCTCCACCTAGTACAACTTTTATTAGAAATATTTATGGAATTTCTAAAACTTCGGATTCTTCAATGGGTTACAGTTTTACAATTCCATGTCTAACAAATCAGAATGCATTTTCTGTCAAAACAACTAATGATTGTGCTACTTTAGTATCTGCTTTAATCTCATCTTCTCTTGGAATGATTATCACCAATGTTGGTGATGCTAAGTTGGTTAGAGAAGATTTTAATGAAATTAATGAAGATAATTTAGATGAAATGGATATGGCCTGGCAATCGGCTATGTTATCTCAAAGAGCAAGAAGATTTTTAAAGAGAACTGGAAAGAGATCTATTAATCAAGATGGAAATCTGGGATTAGACAAATCAATGGTGAAATGTTACATATGTTGAAATCTTGCACATTTTGCAAGAGAATGTAAGCAATCTCAAGCTAACATATTTGATTCAAAACTACCGTAAATGGTTCTCAATCTTCATCAAACAATTTAAATACAAGAGCTTTGGTTGTTCAAGCTGGTTGCACTTATGATTGGGGTAAAGTCTTTAATGAATCTGCGTTGATTTCCACATCTACACAAGATGGTTATTATTTAGACACAAATTCTTATGAATTAGTTGAGGATGAAAGTTATGAAGTTAAGGTTGACTGGTGTGTGCTGAGGTAATACCCGATTTACTTGACAACTACCATTTCACCACATTACATGGACAAGTATACCCATTGTAGGCAATATAGTAGTGGTAAGTTGAATCGGGGTCGATCAGGACACAATGGAAAATGAGAGTTCCCAATACTCAATCTTTGTTTATGTTTAACAAAGTCTATTTTTTTTAGGGAAAATAGTTTTTACTACTAAATATAAATATATATATATATATACATATATATATATATATATATATATATATATATATATGTAGGGCAAAGTTCAATGGAAAACTAATTTTTAGATGGAAAATTGGAAAACCAGCTTTAATGAGGGGTAACACCGTATTTTTGCATATACACTTTATATTTGGTACAAACATATCACGCTTCATCATTCATCAGGTCATTCGCCATCCTAACTAAAATTCCTAGGGTTCAGAACGCGATCGTATTCCTCCGTATGTTCTTTGCATCACGATCACGATCCTAGCTGGTTTCAGTCTTTCTGTATCATGATCGACTCCATCATCGCGTGTTAGGGTTTATATCAATGACACATCCGTTGGTTTTATCTCGATTACCATCAGGTACTATATGAATACATTATAAATGAATAAACACCCAATAAAGATCGTTTATGTCTGAATTAGTTTGATTTATTTATTTTTTTCTGTCCTTCTTTGTTGAACGTTAACGAACGGCATTGTCTGAATAATATCCTAATAAGCAAGCTATGTCTGATGTTCGTGCAACAAATGATCGACACGATGGCGAAATCTTGTCAAATCATGACAATTTATCTACAAATTTGAAATTAGTACCCATCTCAAGTGTTATTGATTCTTCTTACAAATATGTAATCACACGCGACTTGAGTTTTGATGACATCGATAATGGAGGTAATTTATAACTTTATGTTGCATAGATGCAACAAAATGCGACTGTTAAATATGTATGCACCATAAATTCATACTATATGTTACTTATCAATGCAATTTAATTCATTCTGATATAGGTTATGAGATTATTGACGTTTGTGCTCCCACAACCCAACTGAACACTTCACAACAACATGGATGTGTCGAAAATTATCATATAGTCCACCCGTCTGTTGATGTCCCATCACAATCTAATATACATCATGTCGCGACTGTTAGTGGTATGAATGATTCAGATGTTAACAATCCAAATGCATTAGCTTTGACCGACATCAATACGCATCCGTCTGTGTCAACCTTTCATAATGCACAATCACTTGAAGGTGAAGACGTCCCACATGCAGCATCTGTACAAATTGGCATGTTTGCTAATGTACAACCTTCTTCTTCACGCCTCCATACCACTTCTCAACTGCGGCTGATTGATGTTGTAGAACGTGGTAATTTGTGTTTTCCTAAACAGTGTATATTCACATATATGTATTTATATTTAAAAATTGTGTAGACAGCCTTATTTCACACATTATACACAATGTGATTCGTATAGTCATCATAACGTGACACCATTAAATTAGCACGCAACTGTATTACATATACGCAACATAATATGTTTCATATGTGCAACTCAAAATTTTGTAACATACGCTCACCATTACTTGTTCACTCATGTTTATGATATTGGTAATACAAACGCAGGTCATGTATCAAGCCATGTGTATGCTTCACCAAATGGGATGATGGTTTGGAAACCTAATTTAAACGATGAATTCAAGCCTTCCCTCAATGTTATATATGACACGTGGGATGATGTTGTAAAAATGTATCGTTTATATGCTGAGAAGGTTGGTTTTACCCCGTGTATAGGCACATCTAAGAAGACAAAGGTGGGTGAACGTATATCTCACAGGCACATCATGTGTAATAGGGCTGGTATACCTACACTTTGTCCTGCTATGAAAGTGCGTGAGGGTTGGATCGGTTTGGACGATTACAAACGTATACGTGAGAATATATGTGAGAAAACAATACACGCAAGGTAAATAACTCAATCTCTTATTAATACTGGATTACAAGAGACTCAGAGTAACACACATAAACTCTCAGACAAAGGTTCGCTCTGTTCATTCTAAAAAAACTTAACAATTACAAAGACACAAACATATATATATAGCCTACGGGTGTCCGAACTCCCTGGCTTGTCCGAACCTCAGGTTCGGCCAAGGCTCGGCCAGAGTTCGGCCGGAGTTCGGCCACCAGACCAAAACCCTAAAACTTCATGTCTTCGTTTGATCCAGCTCATTGCCATATCGTGTATCAACAAACTCCCCCTTGGCAATAGCTGGACCGTTCTTCATCAGCTTTGAACATTTGTAGCAGCCCCATCATCTTTCCAAACCAACTCATGATTGTTTCCAGCAAAAATGCTGAACGCAAAGCAAACCCTTATCACCCTTTGGAACTTCAGCGCTTGATCCATGTAATCTGGGTGATACAGAATTGGATTGTGATACAACTCGTCAATATCAGCCTTTGACAAGTTAATCAGCCACATCGGATCGTAAATCTTCACAACCCGGTTATCTTCTCTCAACACAATCACTGCTTCTCCTGTCTTCTCATTATAATACCACCATCGCAAATCTTTGATAAAATCTTGTTGCATCTTCATCAATGGTATTTTCTTCATCACCTCAGGCTTCTTTGGAAATACCAAGATAATCAGCCTCTTGCCAGTTCTTTGATGTACTCTTGTTCGGGATCGCCGTCTTTTTGGCTTTTGAGGATCCAAGAACTGAAACCCCTCATTACATTCCCTCTCAAGAGTCTTTTTGAAATGCATACCCAACCAATCATTGCCATAACAGCAAAATGGTTTTCTTGTCAGCTCACGAATATCCCAGATCGGCAAACTGCTGAAATCTTTAGCGCACTTGAAGTACTGGATTCCATGTTCACGTTTAATCCCATAGCACTTCAAGCTTGATGCATACATCCAACTTATAATCTCCCCTGACACCTGACCCTTGAACTTGAAAGACGATCTTTGCTTGACTGGTTTTGGAGGCGGCACATAATTAGCATGAAATGCTTTCATGAATTCTTTAAAAGTCTGATTCTGTTTCTGAATCTTTGCCTCCTTAACCACTGGGTCTTCAGGTTTCTCAGACTCTTTCTTTCTCAAAATCTCCTCAACTTCAGCATCTTTCTCTTTCGGAAACACCTCAAACTCATCACCACCAGATTGATCGAAGTTGGAATACAAATCCGGATACTCTTCTTCTGTAATATCCTCTATTTCAATTTCTTCATCAAAAATACCTTCCACATCTTCATCAGACTCTGGTTCTGGATCTTTGAATTTTTCAGGAGCTTTCTCAGATGCTTTCTTCATTTCCTCATCGTTTAAATCAAACACCCGTTGTAACTCTTCGGCCGTTAAATCTCCAACAAATTCCCCTTCTTCAAGCGTTTGTAACATATCAGCAAATTCACTCATTGACTTTGCAGCTTGATTGGATGGAATTGAAGTAATTGGCACCGCTTCTCTAGAATCTTTTTCCATCTGGGAAGATGATGTTCCAGCACCCGAACCTGCGGTTCCAGATGGGCCTGGTCCACCACCTACATTCCCTTCAGGATCATCCTGATCGGGATCATCATTCAAAAATCGCAACGGATCTTCATTACAGCCCGTACCGTCTCCAATCTCCCCCTGAGCATTAAACTTCTCGATCAAGAATTTTAACTGCTCATTCATCTCCAGAAGCATCTTGGATTGGTTCTGACTAACCCGTTTCAATCTTATAATCTCCTGATCTTTAATTTCATCCCGACTTTGCAGAGTTACAACCCGCTGATTCAAATCTTCATTATCAAAACGCAGCACTGTAATCATCTTCTCTTGGGCTTCAGTTTTAGCCTTCAAGGCATCAATCTGTGATTGTTGATCAGATAATGCGCTTTGTAAGATACTCGCCTGAGAAAAAGAAACTGAGCCTTCTTCAAAATTGAAATTTACATCCGGTGTAGAATGAGTAGAAGCAGTTGCAGGAGCAGTTGAGAACACCGGAGTTGTCGATCCCATTGGCTGATTAACAAACTGCGCACCAGCACTTGCTGAAGGTGCTGTGCTAACAGTTGTCGACCGAGTTGCATTCATAAGGTTTTGCAGAAAATCAGCTTGAACGTCAGACACTGAAGTCCGAACCGTTGTTGCTGCTTCAGAAACAGACACTGCAGGAGTAGCTGATGTAGAAACACCAGAACGAGGCTGTAAGATAAACTGTTGTACACCTTTCTTCTTTTTCTTCATCCTACCCCCAGCCACTGATTTCTGTCTCTTCTTGCCTGAAAGAACTGTTGACGAACCAGCAACAGACTTCTTACCTTTACCAGAAACCACATCAGCATCTGGATCATAATCTTTATCAGATTCAGATGAGGCCACTGCATCATACACACGATCCTTGTAACGATCGTTGTTTTTGTTCTTGCTGATCCGGTAGGCAAAATGTTCAGCACTACCTTTCCTGAGCTTAACATATTTCGAGTTGATTAAGACTCTCACAAACGGATCGTTTGTATCAGAGAAGTCTTCAGAATCAGCTTCAGCATTCAGAAAGTCATCATCAGTTTCAGATTCATCATCAAGGACATTCACCGCCGGTGTCTCTGTCACAGTAACAGATGCTGAGACCACCGTTTCAGTTCTAGGCGGCTGAGATACTGGTTCTGGTTCTTGATGTACCGGTTCCTGAACCACTGGGACTTGTCTCTTAGGTCTCTTCACCCGACCTTGTATTGGTATTTGGTTCTGTTCTACGATCCAACTGTAATCCAACTCCTCCGAATCACTTCCATCATCATGACGAGGCGCACCCGTTACTGGTGGCACATAATTGACATTGGCAAGATGGCCAATCAATCTTTTCAGCTTAGGTTGAAATTCAAGTGCTTTCTTCTGATAAGATGCTAAAGCACCAACACTAGCCTCCGTCATGTGTTTCAACTCCATTCTGTGTGCATCATTCTTTATCAAATCCGGATATTTGTCATTCAGCACCATTTGGAGGAATCTGGGGTAAATTGCTGCTTTCTTTTGACGTTGAGTCAGATTGTCTCGCATGTAATGGAAAATCATCCCAGAGACATTGTATGACCGATTCATCACCAGTGCATTCATCAAGGACAGAATTATCTGCTGGACTTCATCATGACCTGAAATTCGATGTCCCAAACAGACCAACAGCACATGTGCAAGATACTTGTACGGCACGCTCAATGACGATTTGTACACCCATTCCTTACTTGGATCGTCGGTATACCAAATCCGCTTTAAGAAAGCCACATTATCTTCATGTGGGAATTCAATCCGTGCATTTGTTGCGTCAGACTCTAAATGTAGAACTCTGCGTATATCTGCCTCAGTGACTTCAACAGGTCGTCCTTGAACAGTTGCAACAATTCTGATTGGAGAATCAGTAATCGTATGAGCTGTGTTCCAAAATTCCAGAATAATATCCCGATAAACTTCACACTGCTGAGTAATGGCATAGTGAATCCTTGAACGTCTCAGAAAATCAAATATTCCCGGTCCTCCAAACTTATCAAGTTTGCCTCGTGCAACCCCGATATGCGCACAAATATTATGCTTATCTCCAATTTTTAAGTCGTTTGCCATATCTGAAAACACATAAAAGAAAACATTCATTAAATTCAATGTTATTAACAGATATAATCATCGATTTCGTCAAATCATTGTCGTTTGCGTAAACGAACAACATTTGATCAAAAAGTTTGAAGACTTCCGAACTCTGTCCGAGCTTCCTCCGAACCCCAAGTTCGGAGTCTCCGAACCCCAGGTTCGGAGCCTGAAGAACTCCGAGAGTTTTGAATCTCAAATTCGATGAAAATGACCAAATTAGACTAAACCAATAAACACCCTTGGTCGGATTTTGATAAGAAGCACATAGGAATCAGCTTGAACTGTTAAAACCATGTTTTCGATGGAGTAATTTTAGATCTAGAACTGGATTAAGTCCGAACGTATTTTATGAACCAAAAACCAACAAAAATAAGATGAAAACCTAATCTAAGTCCATCAACGTGTTCGGAATCAAGATTTCTACCTAGAAACAGCCTTGAAATCGCCAAAAACACAGTGAAATGAGAATTCGAAAATCGGGCAGCAGTTCGGTGCAAGTTCGGAGTATAAACAGTGAACAATGATCTCCGAACTTCAGGTTTGGCGTATATATAGCTAACCAAGTTCGGACCTCCGAACTCCAAGTTCGGACGAACTGTAGCACCGAACTCCCAATTCGGCCACCTCCAAACCCTGTCCGATACTGAGGTTCGGTCCGCCGAACTCCCATCTTCGGACCTCCGAACTCCATGTTCGGCCCTCCGAACTTCAGGTTTGGAGATTTGAAATTTTTCAAAATTAACCCCTGATTTTGATGAACTTTTCAAATTGAACATCCAAAGTTTAAAATTTATTAATTTTCTCAAACTTCATTCAATTTTACTGATGAACTTTCTCAAATCAAGTCCATTTGGTTGTTTCCGGCATAATTTGAAATCTTTCACTAATCGGTTGATCGAAAATAACGCAGAATAAAATCTTTTTGATTTTTGTAAAATTTTTCAAACACACCTAAAATCTTTTTGGAATTTTTCAAAATTATGCTAAAACATACCTAAAATCTTTTTGTGATTTTTCAGACATTCAAATAACAAACCAAACAGAATTGAAACAAAAAAAATTACTAAGAATTGATATAACTTAAGTATTTTTGTGAGAAAGATCCAGACGCGAGATCATATCGGCCAATATGCATCAGACACACTTCAATTTCATTTTTAATCAGCATGCAAGTCAAGTTGGCAGCAAATACAATTTTTCAATTTATTTCAGCTTGGGTAGATCAATTTTTATAGCTTTCTGATATGTTAAGATATATTTAGCAAGCATTGATAATGTGAAAACCCACACAATCAGAAATACTGGTAATCTGGCTTATTCTTATTATTTAGTATATTTCACAGAATTTGATTTTCACGGAGATTTATCGTTCATGGTGTTTCATGCAAAAATAAAACAGAACCCTAAACAAACAACAATCAGGTCGGCTGGTAGGCACGCAGAGAAAGTCCGATTGTTTAGGAAAACAAAAAATGTAAAATAAAGCAGAAGTTGTATAATCCAACAACAATCAGGTCGGTACTCACGTACACGCAGAGAAAGTCCGATGGATTATACGAAACACCAAAGAAAATAAAGCAGAACGTCAAACGAACAACGATCAGGTCGATCTTTCGATACGCAGAGAAAGTCCGATCGTTTGACAAAATAAAGAAAATCAAACAAGTTTAAATCTTTGCAAAATGAAAACATGCGTACACCAGAACATCTCTTATTCTGTTTTTGCTTTTTCATTTTATTTAATGCCAAGATCACACAGTAATCATCATGATGTGTCTCACAATTAATCAAGCAACATTTTTATGTTTATATCATACTAGCATATATCAGATTTACCCTTACGCATTTAACTAACCAAACAAGAACCTACAGCTTTTCATTTTTACTTTATCCATGGTTGATAACACATGCCGATGTAATATCATTTCTCGCTTGGTCGGATCAATTTCTCAATTTTTATTTTTCCATTTTTTATGCTTTTTGCATTTTTCCATTTTTTTATATTTTCTGATATATCTCCCCCTAAAATACAAAACGCTACTTTTTAATTTTTATAACAAGAAAGAAGAAACAAACAAAAGAAAAACAATAAGCAAAAATGATCAACCGAAAGTTACTTGACCGGTAACTTTTGTATGCCGTTGATCTGCAAAAGATAACGAAAGCGGGTTTTATCAAAAGCTTTCGTAAAAAGATCCGCTTTTTGAAAATCAGTTTGAATCTTCTGCAGATCAATAAGGTGCTTCTCAAAACAATCCCGGATGAAATGATAACGAATATCAATGTGTTTAGTTTTAGAGTGGTGAACGGGGTTTTATGTTATGCAAATAGCGGCCGAATTATCTATGTAAATTAGAGTAGTAAGAAACTTCAAACCGTAATCCGGCATCTGCTGTTGAATCTATAAAACCTGAGAACAGCAACTAGCAGCTGCTATGTATTCAGATTCAGCCGTGGATGTGGCAACAAAAGTCTGCTTCTTACACTGCCAAGATACCAACCTATCGCCGAGAAACTGACATCTGGCCGTGGTTGACTTGAAATAAATCTTGCAACCGCCGTAGTCCGAATCCTCATACGACGACAAGTCGAACTTATCATCATGAGGATACCAGATCCCGAGATCTGAATTACCCTTCAGATAAGCTAGAATTCTCAAAACCGCATTCATATGAGAAACAAGAGGAGCTGCCTGGTACCTGGCACACAAACAAACAGCAAACATTATATCAGGTCAACTAGCTGTTAAATACATCAGTGAACCTATTATAGCCCGATAACGAGTGACTTCAACTTCTTCACCGTTTTCATCAGGACATAGGCCATGCGACAGCTGAATAGGAGTTCCAGGAATTCGAACGTCTTCCACCTTAAATCGATTCAGGACATCTCTCACATACTTCGTCTGATGTATTGCAGTAATTCTTCTTGCATTGCTTCAACCCACGAACCGTCTAATATAGCTTCCTTAACATTTGTCGGTTCGATCTGGGATATAAAGCATGAATGAAATACTTCCTCTTGAACCCCAGATTCCAGAACATATAGTAAAGCACTACTCTCAATTTGATGTCTCGTACGAACTCCTTCATTTAAATCACCAATAATATTGTCTTGTGGATGTATGGTGTTTATCCGGAGCGTTTGATGAATAGGAACAACCACCGTCTCACCCATATCAGGAACAGGATCTTCCTCAACCACCACATTTTTAGTTGTATTGACATCAACATCATTTGAAATCGTATCAACTTGTGGATCGACCACATTATCCGTTGAATCAGCCTCAACTTCATTTGAAGTAGCATCAACATGTGAATCTTGTTGTTGAGTAGGAATTTCCACCTGATGTGTTACGGCTTCATGAAATTCACTATCATCATCTGAAGACATATCATCAGCAGCAATTGTCGAATCATTTGAAGTCTCGGTCATGTACTCATCAGCAATAGGCACTATCGGAGTTGGCAGAGTTTGTATGTTTAGAACCGGAGTATCATCTAGTAGCTCAATGACAACTCTAGTAAGTTGTTCATCAGACACCTCTGGCTTCGATTCACAATTTTCAAAAAGAGCTTTATAATCGAACAACCAGTCCGGTCCAACACCCCTGGGTGGTAAAGTATAGGATTGGAAATCCACATGCAAATATTCACCCACCGTACCATTCTGCTTATTAAATACTCGCTTCTTTTGATTTGAGTATCTGACAAACAACCCCTCAAAGGCCTTGTCATCAAATTTTCCTACAGAAGCTAATACAGTACAGGGACACCCAAAAGGCTCTAGATAATCGAGATTAGGCTTACGATTCTTTAACAATTCATAGCATGTCTTTCCAAGATGCTTCACAGTAAGCACTCGATTAAGCACGTAACACGCAGTGTTGACAGCTTCTGTCCAAAAAGGGACATGTAATTGAGCATCAGCCAACATTGTTCGTGCTGTTTCAATAATTGTTCGATTCTTTCTTTCTGCCACGCCGTTTTGCTGAGGTGTGTAAGGAGTGCTAAATTCATGCACAATCCCTTTTTCCAAACAAAAAGTCCTCACGGCTAAATTCTTAAACTCCGTGCCATTATCACTACGAATTCTTCGTACTTTCAGTTTATACAAAGATTCAAGTGTTGTAATCAAATTGATGAGAATTCTTGAAGTTTCATCCTTGGAGACCAGAAAATCAACCCACGAAAATCTTGAAAATTCATCAGTGACCACCAGACAATACCAATTTCCCGAAATACTTGCTCGATTCACCGGACCAAACAAATCCATATGAAGTAGCTCTAACGGGACCTCAACTGAGTGATATTTCTTCAGTGGATGGGATTTTCTTTTCTGTTTTCCCTTCTTGCAGCTCACACAGACATCATTAAAAACAAATTGTTGCTTTGGAACCTCTTCGACAAGATCCCTCCGCACCAGTTCGTTCATTTTCCTATAGTGGATGTGTCCCATGCGACGATGCCATAGAACGGAATCTCTTTCGGATGCCTTTGACAAAAAACATTGACCTGCGACCGTTGCTTTTGCTGAATTCATGTCGAGCATATACAAATTTGAGAATCTTGGTGCTCGCATTACCACATACTCATCAGGAATCTTGAATTCAGGTTTCAGTATTAAACATTCACTCCCAGTGAAAGCAGTCGTGAAACGTTTATCACAAATCTGGGAGACACTCAAAAGATTGTACTCCAATTCTTGAACAAATTCAACCTTGTCAAATGTAACAACACCATTTGAATGTTTACCGATACCAGTGACTTGACCGCCTTTGTTTCCAACAAATGTTACTTTATCGCCGTCAAAGTATTTCACATCATGCAACAAAGAAATATCTCCGGTCATGTGCCGAGATGCTCCGCTATCAACAACCCAGATGTTATTCATCAGTTGTCGCGAAGATCCCTGCATAAATTACAACAGAAGATTAGTTTCGGGACGAACCCAAGCTTGACGCTTTGGGTCGACCGTCATCTTCAACAAAATCCTTACCAGCCATGGACAAACCCTTAGGTTTCTGTCCATTTGTTGAAGAACCTGCGGAGCTAGTTAAAGAGTTTTTCAAAATTGATTTAACCTTTGAAAATTCACTTTCAGATTTCTTGTCTTTTTTATGAAATTCTGTCGATTTAAGATTAGAGTGAACTCTGCCTTGCTCATCCACAAATCTGACCTTTTTCTTTGTATCAGTCTCATAGCCTTCCGACATATCATCAGACTTTTCTGTGTCAGATTTGACAGATTTTGGTTTCTTCAATGGGCACGTCCGATATGTATGACCACGAGCTTTGCATTTAAAACATTTTCTTTTATCAATAAGAACCTTTTCGCTTGTGTCATCATCCACTTCGGACTCAACAACCCGTTTTTGGGTTTTGGGTTTCAAACCCTTTCTATTAGACACATAATGATTTTCAATTTCTTCATTATGTCCTGATTCATACCCTGACACATTTCCTGAAAACTCATCAACATGACCTCTAGTATATGAATTTCCAGAAAAACAATGATCCCTATAATTCTGAAATCTATTTCTTCGCCCACCAAACCTTGGAACAAATTCATTTTGACCTCCATAATCAACCCATTTAGGACCCCTCCCAAATACAGGTTGATTTGATCCACTCCCAAATTCATCATAAAAACCTTCGTCCTTATAAAATTGAGACTTTTTGGAAACTGACTTGATTTTCTGAAATTTGGTTGTCTTTGATCATAAAATTCTCTATGTTCTCTAAGTGGTGTTTGAACAGTTGGTTTTGATGGTTTCTTATGTAAAGACTTTTGAGCAGAAGTTTTCACTCTATTAACCAACCCTGAATCAGATTCAGAATGAAATGTGTCCATTACATTTACATTGCTATTACCCCCTTAATTTGCACATTTCTCCGTTTGGGATCATAAGCAGGATCATATTTGCATGAAAAAATGTGATTGATTAAATGCGGATTAACCATGTCCAAAGGAAACTCCTTGTCACTATAAATCCGGTTAGATCCTTTTAATCGATATGTCACCCAAGGTTCAGAATTATCACAGTTGGTGTCTAAAGTAGGATTGCTAACCTTGACTTGTGTAGGTTTTGAAACTTTCGAAGAAGAACCTTTTTCAACAGATTTAAATTTTTGCCGAAGGCTCAAATCCGACTCCACCATACTTGACTTTCTTACCTTCTACAGATTGGCTCCTAGCAATCTGTTTTTGTTCGAACACACTCAGTTTTTTAAGCTCAGATTTAATTGTTGGAAAATCATGTTTTGAAATTAAATCTTTATGATTTGGCTTAGAAACTTTGGGCTGAGTGGTTGACAAACATTCAACATCGGTTATAGACACTAAGTCATCAACCTTATCAAAATCTGAAACCTCATAGAAAAGTTCATCAACTGTTAAATCCAAATTAGATTTTTCAGTTGAACTTCTGACAGATTTGTTTTATTCAGCATGAGAAGGAACCTCTACTTTCATTTCAGATGAAGGACCAAGTGTAATGTTCACAGGGGGTGGTACTTGATTCAGCTTACCAGAAACATCTCTTCTTTTCAGTTTTATAAAGAAAATTTGTAAAAGAAGAAGAAACTTGAACATAATCCAATTTTTGTTTTAATTCTAAAACTTTGATTTTCAAATCTGTAACAAGTTTCTGACTGGTAGCCAAATCCTTTTGTACAGACACGAGCAGTTCAGACTGTGTTGAAAAATCAAACTTTTGCAAACGCAACTGCTCGTGTACTGACAATAACTCCTTGGTTGTTCCCTCCCATCTTTCCTTATATATGTTTTTATCTGCTTTTGCTACTGCCAGAAGATCATTAAGCTTTGTCTTCTCATCTAAGAGCGTACTCTTAGCAGTAGCAAAATCATCGCAAGACTTACACATTAAAGGATATGAAACTACCTTTGAAGACTCGGCCATACAAGCAACTGATTCTGTAAGATTGCTCCTTTTCAGTGCACCAATCTCTTGTTTCAGACTTGAGTTTTCATCAGATATTTTCTGCATTTCTTTCTGAAGTGCCAGCATTTATCAGCAATTTCTACAGCATTCTGTTGAGCTTTTTGATATCGTTCCTTCAGTGGAAGACTTTCTGATATAAGCTTTCGAAATCATTTGTTGTATCAAGCGCTTCAGCTTTTGCTGCTTCACAATCTCGAATCAACGCTTCTTTCTCCTCAGTTAGAAGTTTAATTTGTTTCTCTAACAAGAGCATAGCATCAGACTCGGTCTTCTCAGCAGACAAATCAGCCATAAAAGCAAACTTCTCTCTCAGATACAGAAGTATGATCAATCCTTGAATCTGGGACTTCTTCATCAACAGTAATTCCATCAAAAGTTTCACTAGTCGCTTCACCATGAACTTCACCTTCATCTTCAGTGGATTCAGTCATAGTGTCTTCATCCTGCACATGAGAAACCATCAAAGCAGAAGAATCAGCGAATTGAGTACCCCAATTGTAAGTTTTATCAGGTTGAGATAGAAGAGCTTTTGTGGAATCAGGATTAGATTTTGAGTTAGAAGTACTCCCTGAACTCGAAGAAGTGTTAGATCCAGAAACATTTGATTTAGGAGTGAATTTTTGATATTCTTGCTTTTTCGGCTGAGAACATTCACGAGCGAAATGATCAAAGTTAGAACAAGTATAGCATCAAACTTTTTATTTATCAAAGCCAATTCTGCCATAAGAATTCAAATCCTTTCTACCAGTCTTCTTTAAGAATCTTTTCACTCTTCTAGCCAGCATGGCAAACTGCCAATTGATATCCATTAACACCAAATCATCAGGATCCACTTGATCATAATCTTCTTCCGTTAATTCAGCATAACTAACATTCCCAGTTATCAAGCCATAATAAGATGACACTAAAGCAGAAACAAGGGCCATATAATCTTCAGTTGTAGACACAGACATAGCCATTTTTTCCGTGTTCACCATATTACTGCTGGAACTGATGTGCTACTTCCTCCAGAGTTGTAAGTGTATTCAGCATGATGTGAGCCCATTCCAGTTCCTGAATTAGAACCATGTCCAGGTAGGCCTCCAGCTACAAATGCCCTAGCCGGTGCAGAACTTGTTATTTTTGCCGACTTACCTGAAATAGTTGCTGCATTTGATCCGTAGTAAACATCCGGATTCTGAACCGCTGCTGGAGTAGTATTCACATTCTTCATTTCCAGATCTCTAGCTTGTAACTTTCCCAACAGTTTTACAAACGTTAATGCAGAATAATCTTTGTCATTCATGATTAGCAAAACATAAGACTCCCATTTAGATGGTAGACCTTCTAGCAATTTCTCCTTTAGCTCTTCATCATCTTTCTTGATTTAGACATTATCCATTTTAGACAGCAGATGACAATATCTAGAAATTAATTCTGGAACACCCTCCCCGTCAAAGCACTTGAAATTGTCAAATTCCTTATTTAACACTTTCTTCTTTCTTTTCTTATACTGTTCATTGCCTTCACATCTTTCCTTCAGAGTTGACCATAATTCGTGAGAATGTTCACAGGTTTTAAATTGGTGAAGTAACTCTTTAGGTAAAGCTTGAGTGATTAAACAATAAGCTTTCTGTTCTCGAACAAAATCAGCCTTTTGTGTAAGATCCATATTCCTTTGCATAATAGGAATATTGTTCAACCCGACAGAATATACATATGGAGCATCCATAGCAATCCATAGGTCTGGATCCGTTGTACCAATATACGCTTCAAATCTCTTTTTCCAATTAGGATAGTTCTCAAACTTAAGAAGTTTGGGAACTTTCTGTGTCGTCCCGATTTCATTATCGTAATTCAGTAGTGTTTGCATCTGCGATTGAATAGCAGCAAACGCGGAATAATCTGACATTTTTGGAAAAAATTCAAAATTCAAGATTCTGTTCACTGAACTAGGTCTGAACTTATAATGAACTCCGAACTTGCTCCGAACTTAAAATAAGCTCCGAACTTGCTCCGAACCTCCACCGATCTAGAAAAACAAACTCCGAACTTCCTACGAACTTAGCACCGAATACAATAACTCCGAACTGTCTCCGATCCTGGTCCGAACTATCTCCGAGACAGAATTTCTCACCGAACTCTCTCCGATAGATCACCGAACTCTCACCGAATCGAAATTGTGACCGAACTCTCACCGAACTCGACACTCGGAGCGGATTCACCGAACTTCAGCTTCGGTCGAACGTAAAAAACTCGATATTTTTCAGATCTCACTGGAATATCCTCACAAATGGACTCAAAACACTCAGATGACCAAAGACAAACAGTAACAAGGAAGCTTGACACAAAACATGATGATTTTCACGTAAATTTCCAGAGAGCAACTTGAAAAACGAACTTTGATATACGAAATGCAACAAATCGAGCCAAACAGCACCAGATAGCTCTGATACCACTTGAAAGTGCGTGAGCGTTGGATCGGTTTGGACGATTACAAACGTATACTTGAGAATATATGTGAGAAAACAATACACGCAAGGTAAATAACTCAATCTCTTATAAATCCTGGATTACAAGAGACTCAGAGTAACACACATAAACTCTCAGACAAAGGTTCGCTCAGTTCACTCTCAAAAAAACTTATCAATTACAAAGACACAAACATATATATATAGCCTACGGGTGTCCAAACTCCCTGGCTTGTCCGAACCTCAGGTTCGGCCAAGGCTCGACCAGAGTTCGGCTGGAGTTCGGCCACCAGACCAAAACCCTAAACTTCATGTCTTCGTTTGATCCAGCTCATTGCCATATCGTGTATCAACATACTAATACGGGCATGTCATCATCCCTCAATAAGAAACACCGTCGCACCAAGTCCAAACGCATTAATTATATGGCATGCATCCGGGTTTCATCTGTACGAGGCACGACAAATTCCAAATTTATGTTTTTTTATGAATCACATAACCATCCTCTAATTGACAAAGATAATGCTGATTTTACAAACAAGCGCAAGAAAATGGGATTTTATGAACAACATTTTGTTCATAAGCTTAGTCTTAACAAAATTGGTGCAACAAAAGCCCACAAATTACAAAGTGCGTTAAGGGGTGGTCCATAAAATGTCCATGGTACTGCAACCAATTTTAAGAACTTTGCTAGAGATGTCAGAGTATATATTGCTGATAGTGATGCCGACTTAGTTATTGATAACTTTTCGTCTCGTGTATTGACTTTGAACAATTTTTAGTTTTATCACGAGGTTATTGATGGGGAATTAAAGTTTTTATTTTGGGCTGTTGGGATTTCGAGATGCAATTATGAGACATTTGGTGACGTGTTAGCATTTGATGCAACATACAAAACTAATCAGTGAGTATTATTTTGCATACATGCAACATAAATTTATTTCAACATTTTTACATGTTCTTAACTGTGATTATAATTCTAATTCATTTTTTTAATTCAGGTATGGCATGATTTTTGTACCATTTACCGGTGTTGATCATCACAAGAGATGCGTTACACTCGGTTCTGCCTTAATAGTCGATGAAACGATCGATACATACAAGTTGTTGCTTCAAACTTTTTTGAAGGCTCATACCAAACAACCTGTATTAATTTTAACTGACCAGGACTCTTTGATGAAAAGTGCTATTACAAGTGTTTTTACTCAGTCCAAGCACCATTATGTATGTGGCATATAATGAATAAGTTGCCATCAAAGGTATATATATCTATTACTATATATAATACATATTGCCCTAAAGGGCATTTTGGTCATGAAAAATGCTTAATCCTTAAGACGCGTACAAGAGTTTATGCTGTGTGTACAAGTGTTTTAAGCATCACATTTAAAACCAACTCCACAATTTAAAAGCATAAAGGATAAGGGTATTTTCGTAAAACAGCTATCCACCCCTTTTACTCTCGATGGCCGCTCCTCCTACTCTCGGTTCTCCCATCTTTAACAGTCTCTCTCCCCTCGGTTGGACAATATACTGATATTCAATTCAATTGGGCCGCTATCTCCTCGATTAACGAAGGAGATTCAAATCGGAAGTTAATCAAGGAGGCGTGGGAGCAGGCGTGAAGATCGCTTTATCGAGAGAAGGCAAAGGATTATCGGGAGAATCCATGTTCGTTGTTTCATCAAATGCCTTCAAAAATCTTAGCTCCATGTTTATTGTTTCATCTGGTACGATTTTGATCTCAGAATTAGGGTTCTTGAGTTCTGAATTCGGGTACGATTCATTATCACTTATGTCGTTTCACCAGGTTGTTGATTCATTTCTTCACCGCAGAGGAGTTTATTGAAGAAGTCCCAAATTGGTCTGCATTATCGCTGTTGCACTCCCACCCAATTGAAGGTCCAAAATCCTGAATGTCAATTCTCAAACTCTAAATTTAGGTATTCTTTATCAGTAATTTGGGACTTTTTAGTACCTTAATTTCCACAAACTAAGATTAAATTTTTGTATTGTGGTCACTTTTTAGTACCTTGTTGATTTGAGAACCTGCATCTTTAAAATGTTCTTGTACATGAAGATATCAGATTTGGGCTTGAGTGCACTGCCCCAGCTGCTAAGGGTATGTCGAAAAATGTTGTGTACATTTAAGTTTATTAATGTTGCTTTAAAATCATGCTGAAATAGTTGGTTTGTGATTATTAGAATGACGGGATACTGCATAGAACGTGTGAGAGTCCAAACTATGTAACTCCTGATATTTTTTTTCTGACAGAGGGTATAATGGTGCAACATCAGATACGTGGTCATGTGGGTCATCTTATATGTGAATCCATACAGGGTATCTACAATTTGATGATAGGAATCTTGTAGTTCTGTATCAAAAGGTGTGAGTATGTGAATAAAAATCAAAGCTTTTCTTGGATCTATTGTTGTAGGTTTTCTTTCTAACTTAATTTCATTTCAGGTACTTATAGATTTTTAAAGGGTATGTGCAGATGCCCAAATGGTTGCCTTCAAGAGCAAAGAATTTGATAGAGAATTCTCACATGTTTCTTGGACAATGCGGCAAAATAACGCCTTATGAACTTGTTGGTTTGAGATTTATGCTGTGAAACATGGTGAAAGCAAAGGTATTGCAAAAACATATCAAAAAATTTGTTGCCTAAAGACTAATATTTTGGTTGACTTTTGAGCATGAATGAGGTTGTGTTTCAGGTAATGATGTGAATAGGTGCAAGGTTTTATGTTGTGTGTTGATGCATGATGTGGTGGTTTTGAGTTAACTAATTAATGTTTTTTTGTGTGTTACTAAGATTGAACGAACAATAATGGCACCATATGGACCAAGTGTGTGGCCAAAAGTCATGAGCAGGAGACAGTGGCCAAAAGTTATGAGCAGGAGACAATGGCCAAATAGTATTTCAAGTCTAATTACAAAAATTATCGTTTCATTGTCCATATGATTTTTAAGCAAAATTATGTAATAGGTAATATGCATTATAAATACAGTGGAAAAGACAGCTAACTTGAAGCTAGCAAAGGCAACTGAGTGGAAAATATCACCTTCTGAAGATACTAAAAGGGCCTGATGGTGGAGTAAGTTTCGAGATCAAATGAAAACTTCAAATGCAGAAACCAAAACATCTAGCTCATATAATGCGGCTGCTGCAGGGCCTTCATTTGGTTTCAAGAATGTCGATGTTGTAGATGAGGTATTTTTCCATATCTTCCTTTTCTTCTCCATCGTATGCCACATTTTTAATATATCATTAGGTCCCACCTAATAATAATATTGGCCGATTATATTTTTTTCCATAGATGTCATGTGCTGCTCTTTACAAAAGTTTTTTTTTCTTCTGAAAATAAAGCTGATAAATATTGTGGGTTTCATATGAAATCTATTACATGAGCCTATGAAAAGAAAAACGAAAATGAATTTTTGAGAAATGGTTTGAGTAAATTCCTCTTGAAACTTGCTTTTTGATGTTCTTTTTCCTTCCCTTTTGTAGTTCAAAGGTAATGACAGGCAAGTTCATTGTGAGAGGAGGTAGAGATTTAAAACGTGCAATCTTCTCTTTTGTTTTCATAGCTAAGTTATGTAACTGATTTCTGTGTAGTATATTGTAAGAGGAGGTAGAGTTTTGTCTCATTTGTTACCTGATGCATCCAAATGTATTAAGCAAACTGATTTCTATTTAAGACTCCTAGAGAGGCAGTCAAAGGTATTCTTTTATAAAAAAAAATCTTCATGATTAGTTGTGTTATCTTTTCATTGGCTACAGTTCATCATTTAACCAGATTATTCTTATTTGATTTTTATGCTTCTCATAGTAAAATGTTGAATCTTGACTGAGTTTAGAATCATATCTATGAGTTTTGTTCTTATAAGGTGTTAGATGATACAAGTAATGAATTTGTTGAGCGGTTGCTACTTTGGTGTTTTGTCTACTTTGGTGTTTTGTCTATTGATTGGACGGTTTGGGACGATATATAATGTGTGGGCAGAGTGATCTAAATGAGTTGAGTGGGTATGTATCCTTACAACAGGTTTATTATCGTGCTTTGGCTACAGCTGTAGGAATAAGTAAAAAAAAATAATTAGCTTAACAACATCTAATATATTATTATTACAACATCTGATAAGTAGCATTAGTTGTGCAAATTATGTTGCTTCTGTTTGTGTGAGTTATACTTAAAGGTATTCAATATAATCGATGCAGAACTAATTCATAAATAGGTTGCAGGGTTCTTGGCGAAAAGTATTAAGATATGGAAGCTTGGTCTTTTAAATTGGGAAGGAGAGGTGGTTTTTCTTTGATGATAGTTTAGGTCTTATAAGGTAATTTTATTTAGTGTTGGATATTGAATTATTTATACAATATCTGGTATTACATTGATTAAATGTTTAAGTTTTGAAAATAGTTAATTATTGTTGGCATTTGTACAGTGATATTACATCGACGAGCCAGGTTTGCAGCTGCATTTATCATGATTCATGAAGGTAATTCAGTTTCTTAGAATATAATGGTGCCATCTTTTTATAGTTCTATGGTGTCTTACTAAAAAATGCTCTACACATAGACGGAGCCCATGATGACCATGTTTGATGGTGCTGCTAATTAGTTCCTTGTTGTTCAGTTGGAATTTCAGATCAAAGCAATGCGGGATGCAGCTTAAGAGAGTTGTTTGATGTGGATTTTTGTTTAAATATTTAGGACCATAGTTTTCCTTTTTTATGATGTTAGAAGTGGGTGAAAGAAATAAGAGTATAAATTTTAACCAATTCTCCACTTTAAAACCTCAAACCAATGTAATTTCTTTTTTATATTTTTTAAGAATGATCTAAACCTTTTGTCAAATCTGTTGTTTTTCAGGTGGTTTGGTTATTGGTCAACGGAAGTCAATGACGGTCAAAGCTGGTCAATGGCGGTCAAAGGCATATTTCAACAATGGTAGTTAGATCATTTGGTCATTCCCTCGGTTCATTCAGCAGAGATCTTGAGTTGTAGACCCATCCTTAGCAACCAATTTTTAAGTTTTTGTGTCTACATTTTTATAAGATTTTTAAGTACAACACCTTTAGTTCCTAAATTGTAAGTGAAATGTTGTTGAGTGTATTATGATCATAAATTGCAACCCAAGCCTGCAGTCATGGGTGATGCAAATGGGCTGGCTGGTGGCTGATGCATATTGTCTGTGGGTGGTTGTGTGTGATTTTGAAGGAATTAAACATTGGTCCAGAAAGTTTTCTTTGTGTGGATAAAGGCTTATGGATCATAATTGTGATTTTACTTGGGAACATTTAAGTGCACAAAAAAAATGGCTTTGATCTCACATACCGGAGCTTCAGGTTGGAAGAAATAGGAATGTAAATATTACATCAGCAATCATATTAATGGCTGGAGGTATTTAACAAGATTTACAACGGCTTGGGTTACTTTTGAGCTTACATTTGACTTAGCATTTGGGACTTGGGAGTGTGTACATGTCAAATTTAAAAAACTGGTTACCGCATTATAAATTGTCTTTACATCGCATCACGCTAACAATAACGAATATCACATTGTAAATTGTTGTCGTCACAGAACGCGCGAACAGAAGACGAATAACACGTTATACACTGTCGCCGCCGCAACGCGCGGGCACACGGCTAGTATATATATATATATATATATATATATATATATATATATATATATATATATATGATATAGGAGGTTCAAATGCAAACATGCATTTTGCCTAAGATCGGTGCGAACACGCATAAAAATACATTTTCTCGGTCATACGATGTAGTTTAATGCTGGTATATGATCAGGAATGTGTGCTAGTACGTATATATGATCAGAAATGGCGCTAGTGTATGATCAAAAGTGGTGCTAGCTCATGCACAAAAAATTTTGTGCTGGTATAATTTTATGATGTGCTGGTATATTTTTTTGTGCTAGTATATTTATAACTTAAGAAAACATCAAGGATAGGATCAAGAAACCGCACTGGTACATGTATGAATCTACCTAGCACCATTTCTGATAATATGGCAGCACTAAAACTACATCGTGGGACAAAAAAACGTGTTTTTATGCCTGTCCGCATTGTTCGTAGGCAAAATGCCTTGTCCGCACCAGAACCACCCCCTATATATATATATATATATATTAATAATATTTCTCTTTTATTTATTATTATTATTGTGTTGTATATAACGATTTGTGTTATTATTTTTTATTTCAAATGAAGAGTTGGAAAATACTGATGACTTGCGTGCACCTATCCATGCATTGGTGTGGGACTTGATTATCGAGCCTTCTACGTTTGAGGAGCGTTGGCATGCACTAATTAGTTCATACAAATAGGAAAATCAATTGTGGTTGAAACAAATGTATGTTATTAGGAGATTATGGGTGCCTGCATACTTTAGAGACCTGCCGATGTCTTGTTTAATGAAAACCACGTCGAGATTTGAAAGCTCGAATGCCATGTTTAAAGTTAATCCTAGCGCGTCAAACACGCTTGTTCAATTTCTGATGTGTTTTGATACAACTATCGATTGGCAACGATATCACCAAAGCGAATCTTAATGTGCAAGTGACACGTCAGCACATTCTTTAAAGATAGAAATGAATATCGAATTACACGCATCGGTATTATACACAAGCAGTTTGTTTTTGGAAGTTCAGCACGAGATTGAGAGAACACAACGATATCTTATATCTAGTTCATCGATTGTTGATGGTATTGAACACTATAGTGTTGCACATTTCAATCCGAAATGTGAACTTGTTAGAGAATTCGGGGTATGTATACGTATATAAATTAATATATATTCATAATAGATTGCTGTCATAATTTAAGTTGCGTATATGCAAAATTTATTGTGTTACATGTACGTAACATAATAACACCAGTATTATTCATGCTACCCATGTTCAATATAAACATATTACCTACATGTATCAAACGTATGTTACGCATGTGCATTTCAATTAAAACAGTTTGTTATATTTATTGATATGTTGTAACACATGCGCTATTATCCTATTATGCACATGCATGCTTTATGTTCATGTTTGAAGTGTGCATGCGGTAATACTTATATTCTAACGATTTTTCACATCTTAACTCACTCGTGTGTAAACTTGATTATTTTTTGCGAGTCCAATTCAATCCAAATGATATATCTGCTTCCTATTCTTGTATGCTGTTTACCTGGCTTGGATATTTGTGTCAACATATATTTGTTGTTTTCTATTTTAACAAAGTTAACAAAATTCCTGACCGGTATGTTAACAAACGTTGGAGACGTGATGTGTTGCCGAAGTGGGTCCATAGCATTGAACACAGATATCCAGCCGACAATTATGATGAATCTAAGTTGAGAAATGAGATATTTGATTTGGTCATTAGTTGTGCTGACTGTCTAAGATCCCAGCCCGACAAACTTATTTAGCTTCGTGACGGTATATTAGCTATTAAAGAGCATGTGTTCGAAGATGTCCTAACCGATCCTCCTTGTAAGAAAAAAGATGATGTTATTAGTGGACTGTATGGTAAAGTTCAACCTGGATCTGATCATGCTGCAATTGTACCACGAAATGCTCGTCACAAAGGCAGCCTTGGTGAAAGCCGAATAGTTGGGGCACGTGAGAAAGCGGTCAATCAATACAAAAAGGGTCCAAGAAAATTCAACCGGTGTGGAAAACTTGTATAAGATCATGACTCACGTAATTGTGAAAAGGTCATTGCTGCGAAGGCGGCTGCAGTTGCTGCTGTTAGGTATGGGAGTAGTAGTGCCCCAGTTTCTTTTACACATGATGGCGGGCCTTCTGATTTGGATCATGACACTATACCTTCAACCCGACCTAGCATTGAAGATGACGATGTTGAACCTGCTGTTACTGGTCTTAGACGATCGACTAGAAAGAAGAAAAAATAAGTGAAATTAGATTATCATTGATAACTGATGTTTTCTATAGCTGGTGTATCTGACCTTTTTATGTTGCATATATGCTATACGATTATATTGCATATATGCACTATAGATATTAATGGGTTTGTTTTTTTTTACGTTTTATACTTTTTTTAGTTAACTTGAACCTTTATATTTTAATTGTTGAATTTTTTTACTTATATGCAATTTAAATAATATGTTTTTTGTGTGTGTTATACGTCTCAACTTGTGCTTTGCACATGAAAAATTAATCATTTTATTAACATCACCCACTAACGTTTGTATTCTTTATAAACTGTAATATAATTTTTATTTCACTGCCTTGTTCTTGTTGCCTTATACAATAATGCCTTATGCGTTAACGTCGTCACAATAACATCCGTTATTATTTATTTCATGTTCGTTAATCGTATTGTCATGTTCACTGTTAGTTTTATGCATAAATTCGCATATCATTTACGTTGTTATCACTGGCATACAACAATTTGGGATGCATATATGCAACAAAATGTATTGCATACATGCAACTTAACTGTAATTCACACATTTGTCATACCTGTGCTGTATCATCGCCAAATATATTCCATATGATAACTATTGTGTTATACAGCAACAACATTCAGATGAATAGAAATCAACCATGTCACATGATCAAAATTAAACATAAGTTTTGTTGTGGCAACTGTTTAAGTCATTAACTACTTTAATCCCTACCAGCTGCCATTTCAGTTTTAACCAAACACATTCTTCGTGTTCAACCAACCCTTTAAACCCTACAAAACGATGCAGCAATGTTTCAACAAAAAAAAACATGATTTTTTTTTCCAATCATTTTGTTCCTTCAAGTCTTCGACCTCCTTCAACAACAATTTATGTGTATCCAGTAGTTTTAAAATCTCATCGTGCCATTCGGTTCCTTTCATTTCCGCCTCTACTTTTGTTGCTTCCTTCATCAACTCATGCCTGTGAACATTTTTTCTGAGGTTTTCAATATGTGTGTTAATGTGAACCTCATTGCTTGCAAATCCACATTCGAGCGGGTATGATGCCCCCATGTACATCTCCATGTGCCGCATTAAGAATACATCGCAATCTACAACATTGTGTTCTGTGGCCCAATCTATAATATTTTTTACAATTTTCGCCTTTGTTATTGCAGCTGCCTTTGGGTGCTTTATATCGCACAAATACAACGTAATCAAATGTTTCTGTTACACCAAATAATAACAGTTATAATTATAATGATTATTAAATGACTAATTGTTTTAATAATTGTGTTAGGCATACTCAACAAAATTATGATGCATATATGCACACTGAATCATATGCATACGCAACATAGTTGTTTTGCATACATGCAAACTAATTGTTTTACATGTATGCAACTTAATAAGCACATGTACATTTCACGACAGTGTAGTTTACACATTCAATATATGTATGTGTAATTATAATTTATATGTTAAAATAAATAATATTAACCACACTGTATGCAGTACTTTTCCCCAAAAACTTTTTGTCATCTTTGATTACTATTAGAGACTTCTTCATGTTGTCAATCAATGCTATTGATTGATCCTCAAAATCAAAGCATAGCATGTAAAAATGACCCTTTTTCAATAATTGGCACTATCAGAACATCATACGATTGAAGTCCCAGCTTTTCCTCATTTCTATTAACCACATGCAGCAAGTTCGATCTGAATATTTATATTAGTTGTTCATTTTCCGCCGCCTTCTTTATTAACCAGAATGGCTATCAGTTGTGTAAGTACAACAATAGTTATTGTTAGTATGAAAATACATGTATATATATATATGTGTGTGTGTGTGTGTGTGAATGTGTGCTCAACTGTAACATATACTGGGTAATGTAAATATCAAATTTGTGACCACTTACAATTGTGGTTGCATACAAAAACAGTGTCCTGTGTTTGGTTGCACCCCTTTTAGTTTCTTTGTAATTCAACACGGCTGCCCAACAATCCACAACTTCTGCTGCTACTTCTTTTCTTTCATTAAGCTTTGCATTATAAATGCCTTTGTTTCCATACCATATTGGGTTGCAAAGAAATTGTTTCTGCATACAAAAAGTTAAACATGTTTTAAAACTTATATATGTAATTAGTCGTATTAATATATGACAAATTATATATAACAAGATGCATACCCTCGCGCGTTACAGTGGGTAACTTCTTTTTTAAAGTGTAGTTTTTCATTGTTAAATTAGGCTCAGATTATAAGTCAATCATCATAGTGTTATTCACTCAGATCATATACGGAACTTAAGCGGGGTAACGAAACAGTTCGAGCACACTGTCGCTGCCAAAACCACTTAAGTCTAAACCGTAAAGACAAAAATCAACATAGCCAAGATAAAACCATAATCCCATTTTGAAAACCCAAATGTTCCTAAAGACAATCTGAGCAGGACATAATCTTGATTGTACCAAAACACCTCACACCCAACACGTGGGATAAAATAATTGGTTGTAAGAAGTAGTTGTCACAAAGCCATTGGATAAAACGAAGCACATGACAGTAATATGTTAAAGGGTGTCGCTCAATGGATTTTAGCTAATAGAATCATCATAACCCACCATAGTTTAGGGTTAAAATCCAAAACAAATAATATAGCCATAAAAATTAGAAAGAAATAGTCAAGATTTCTCTTTTCTTTTCCAAAACCCAATTAGTGACGAAAATATGTACAGTACCCAAAGTATGTACACATCAGATCTGAAAAGATTTTTGAAAATGTATCTTGTTATTCTAAAGCCACATAGAAATCAGAATCCACCATCACTTTAGGGATGAAATTCATACCATCAGATAAACTAAATACAACGCCATTAGGGCTCAGGCTGTCTCAGATCAGAAATATTCATCACAGCTAAAAAAGAGTCACAAAGTGACAAATAATCGATAAGGTCTGGAGCAAAGAAGCGGTCATGGTTTTCTGGAGAGAGAAAGAGCACCGTCTACCGACTCAGACCATAAGTCGGTCATCAGTGCCGGAAACCATCATCCATGAAGCCAACAACGGTACATCGGAGGTCACCGGAGAAGAAAAAAGGAACAAATGAACACATAAATCTGCGGTGACTAAGGTTCCAGTTAACCATCGTCAGTGACTTAGAAAGTAGCAAAGCCAGATCGCCTATCCGACATCGGAGATTAATCTCTACGACGACGGAAGTCACTCAACCGGTGTAACAACTCAACCGGCGTAACAGATGCCATGGGGAGTTAGCCACCAACACCCGCTAACATGTCGGCGTCCCGTGGCGAGTTAGCCACCAACAGTCACTAATATGCTGGCATCTTACTTTTAGAGAGAGAAAGAGACCGTGAGAAGAACGAAGAGAGAGAGAAAGTAAAGAGGTGTGAATGTGTAGAGATGAGTGTTGGTGGCTAACAAAAAAGACTTTTCAACGTCTGCCATCTCGGCTTCTTGCTGTGTTAATTTTTTCTACTCGATCGTTTTTTTGTTGTCGGTAACCTGAAGAAAATACCTCCATACCATTTCCTCCACCTCATTTAGACTCATTGTTATGTCAACTGGGCAGTATGGGACAGGCGGTTCCTCAATTTTTTCAACATGTTAACCCTACTTTTGAATGGGCCCAAACTGGAACTATCTTGTGCAACTTTTGTTGGTGATGTTCATAATTCGTTCCCACAGCTCCTATGTCATCCTGAATAAAAATAAATAAATAAATAAAAATAATAATAAAATACAATGACAAATGTGTAATATGTTTGACTATATTGCACATGTGCAACATACAATTCATCATTATTGTGGTCGTTTTGCATATGTGCAAGATAAATTTGTTATTACTACCATCATTATTATTAACACGTACATAATAATGTTGTAAATTTATACACCATTATTTTAAAATGTACATGAACTTTTATTTATATCTATTTATATTAAAAAAAATAAACAAAAAAATAATAAAATAAAATGACAATTGTGTAGTATGTTTGATTATATTGCATAAGTGCAACGTAAAATTCATCATTATTCTGGTCAGTTTGCATATATGCAATATAGATTTATTATTAATACTGTCATTATTACTAGTTTATTATAACACATCCCATACCTTATTATGTCCTCCCATCCCATCTTTTACCACCTCTTCACTTTCACTTTCTCCTACTTCGTTCACCTCATCATCACTTAGACCGTATTGTTTAAATCTATGCATAAATCTTGTAATGCACCACTTCCAAACCCTTCTCCGTCAATTTCAGATTCCTCTCTCTCTTTCAATTTTTCTGATGTCCAGAACTGTAGAGGGTTCGTGTTTCTATCATAATTGAAAGTGGGGCATACAATTCTGTCCGTGTATAAAAGCTGCATTGTTTTTTAAACAAGCCATATAAAATCAATTGTTAGTATACAATGAATGATTTTTTTAAGGTGCGATATTTGTTTGTATTTATGTATTTTTTTTCCTTACGTACCATTAGAATTGTTACAGCCCTATTGAAATTTGAACTCGTGTCACACCTCCTCCAGCCTTTTTTGCATTCTTTCATGAAACTTATGACAACAGGACACCAATCAACGTCTCTCATGTTGATATTATCTTCAATCCAGTGTATAAAATTTAATCTGCACTTCCCCTGGCCTTGTATGGCGACGACAGTATTAAAAAACAGAGTCACGAAGTCAATCTGGAACAATAGGCTGTCATCACCTGGATTCCTTTTTATTCTTTTTAGATATTTGTTGTGGTGTCATCTAATCATTTGGATACATGCTTACCCACTCCTTCTGTATGCCCTCGAATGATTTTGTTGTTTTGTCAATTGGTATATCAATTCGGACATTAGGGATCCCAAGTAGTTGATGAATTGCTTCACCGTTGACTTCAATCTTTTTGTTCTCGCCAAGGTCGATAACTATGTTATCTTGATCGAATTTGTCAACCACGAAATGCCCAAGCTTAGCTGGAATTTTGTCAACTTTCAATGTTAAAATCTTTCCAAATCCCATCTCATTCATAGCTTTTATTTGCTTCTTGCTCAGTATTTTTATTATGTCTACTAGCTGTTTTGGGACAGCTCTTGGCCTTAACCCTGTCAAACCGTCATCTATAATTTCCATATTTTTATCTCCTTTAGGGTTTTCATTTGTTTTTCCTGCAATCCCTTTATCTGTTTGAGCTACTAAACAATATGAAATTATTAATTAATACATTTACCGTTTCTACATTTGCAGTCGTTTAAATATTAATGACTATGTTATATATATGCAACATTATATTATACAGTCAACATTATTTTTTATATGCATACTACTTATGTTGCATATATACATCACAGTTATATTGCACATGCAACATAAGTATGATGTGTATATGCAATATAATTGTGTTACAGTTGTAAACGTATGTTGCATGTATGCATCATAATGAAGACATTTATGTTGCATGTATGTAATGTAATCATTTTGCATGTATGCAAACTAATTGTGTTGCGTGTATGTAACATGATTATGTTACACCGTAGTTTATAATTCAACTTACCAACAGCTTCTTGACCTTCATTTGATCTTTTCATGGCCTCGTCTCTTTCATAATCACTCTCATCTATCAACCTCTGTCTTCCAACATCTTTAACGACTGATGGTTTATTCCCTTTAGTTGGTTTTCTGGCAGACCTCCTTGGTTCTGTTATTTCGTAGCATTGTCATTTTAATTGTTTTGCACGTATATTGAACTTGTTAAATATGTATCCTTCATCCTTTTTTTCATACATGTGGGATCATTATTGACGGCTTTTTTTGTTGACCTTCCTTTCCCCTTGTGATTCTTTTTCACCTTTTTCGTGTTGTCGCCACCCTCTGCTCGCATTAACGTCATGTCATTTTTTGTTGTTGTATATAAATCATGTGTTTTACATAGTTTATGTACAATCTTAAATTGTTCTATATGAAACATACTTGTGGCATCATCATCTTCTAAAACGTCATCATTGTATGCCTTCTTCTTTGAGTTTCTTTTCCTTTTTTTATGTCCTCTATTTTTCTGTGATATCAATTGTAGTGCCATGTGAAATTTCAATAAATCGTGTATTTTGTATACTTTGTGCACATATGTAAAGTGTTGCTAGTTGAAACATACCTATGTGATCATCATCTACTAAGGTACCATCATTTGGTACCTTCTGCTTTGTCTTCCTTTTTCTTCTCTTAACGGTCCCTGTTTTTTCCGTTGTTTCATTTATAACTGGTTATATTAACCACATGTAATGCTTTATAAATTTTTATGTTGCATGTTGCACATACAAGTCATATTAAACTTGTACTAAACTTTATCATACATGTTGTTTCCTTTTTTCTTTCCTTCTGCACCATTTTTTATAACATCTTCATCATGTTACCTTTTCCTGTATCTGTAATTTTCATTTGTTATGTTGGTATTATTATTTATATTATGTTATATTTTTTATTTTGTGTTGCATGTATGCATAATAATTTGTAAAACATACCCTGATTGTTTTCATCGTCATTTTTACTACCTTCAATCTCCTCATCTGTTTCGATCTTTTCATTTTTGTCTAGATCTGCATACGTTGTTATTATTAGTATTACATATATTATTCATATTTATGTTGCATATATGCAGATTAATTTATAAAACATACATGTATCATTAGCAGTGTCATAATTCTCTCCATCTGTCACAACCTTTTCATTAACGCCTATATCTGTTTGCTTCGCTTCAACTCTTGTGACATGTTCTTCTTGTACAGAAGACATTATACTGCTTACAAGACTTTCTAACGGCAATACATCTTTCTCCTTCAATGGCATGCTATCATTTTTGCCATCATTTTTTCCTGTTACCAGCCCCTTTTTATCGACAGCTCCAGTCTTGGTCAGCCGGAATTTGAGATTTGGTGTACTTACTTCTGCTTGTTGCTTGGTTGTTTCAGCCACCTTATTTTGTGTTTTAATTTCATCTCTGTTTTTTCTTGGCAAGTATCTTCTTTTGTATACATCTGTTAGACTGCCTACATATCAAATTATATTTTTACACAACCTGTAAAAATAGTACATTGTATATTTCGTATGCATATGTGTAACATAACTGTGCATATGTGCAACCAAAATAAAACTGTGTTCCACAAACACGCATAACTTTATAGTGTATATATGTACTATAATAATTCCATATAAACCTATGTGAACATATATATAAATATATATATATATATATATACACGTTTGTATATTGTATACAGTTGCATATACGCATAATAGTTGTTATCGAGTTATAAAAAGTAATGTTACCTAATTATCACACTATATTTTATTATTTTGTATGAAATTGTAAATGAAATCTGGATTTTATGTTCTGTTCAGACATTGTAACACGACGCATTCGTGATTTTTGCTTATTTTATACAATACTAACACGTAAACAGTCGATAGATTCTCGATTTGTGAAATCCGTGAAGAAATTGCTAGTATCGAAGAGTTACCTTGTGTTTTATGTATCGTTCTCAACGAAGATCGCGATTAATCCTCTGTTTAACTGTTGATCTGGTGGTTTTTTGGTTGGCGTTAAGCGGTTTTCGCCGTTGATTCGTCGGTGGAGAGAAAGAGTGGGATATAGTTTTGAAAATGACGATTGGATATGGTTTTTTTAGATATTATTTACAATTTTCCATAAATGCCCCACCAGTTTGTAGTGTTTTAAAAGTGACGTGAATTTTAAGTTTTATACATAACTTGCCAAAATTACTTTGGTTTTCCGGTTTTCCAGTTTTCCAAATAAGAGTGGTTTTCCAAGGAACCTTGCCCTATACATGTATATATAATTAAAATGGTTCTCTGATCCTAAGTATGGTGGAGTCAATATTGATTGGAATAACGACGCTAGTAACTTATAATCAAGTTGTGGTTTTATTACCTTGGCTCAAGATTGTTCACTGGCAGAAGGTCAACCACCTTTTGGCTCTCTTTGGCTGACTCACCATCCCACTGCTATTCATCTGCGAGGAGTACGAATGCCGATGGAAGGTGCTGCCAGTGGATAAATAAAGTGGTATAATGCCACTTAGTTACAGGGTCCCTAAATCCGGCAAACATACCGTACTCGACTCGCCGTCATGAACCAGCAAGGGAACAACTCTGCGTGCTAGATTATTTTATTATAAAAATGATCTTTTAAGGGGCTAAGACCAGTCTCATACACCGCTCTCGCGTAATGTATGTCTGACCAGAGCTAAGTTCACGAACACGTACCTCTCGGTTCCCATGAAGTGACAAAATATTACCAACCCTCGTTCCTAACCAAATACTTTCAGCCCGCACCTGCGTGGTCAGCCGAGTTTTCATACATATACATATGGACCTCGAACGTATCATGTAGCATGGGACGCGAGTCACCTTTCGAATTATGCATCGTCCCCTGACCGAGTGTCATAGGTCCGGCCTTTGGGATTTCGAACCCCCAAATGGTTTGTGATACGTGAAGCACGCTTGGTTCAGAAAATCAGTAATACACTTTCAATAAAAAGGGTTTTTATAAAGTCACTAGACACACCTTGGACCATTGCAATAAAAACAACTAGAAGACTTGTTAAAAGTTTTTTAATCCCAATGAAGTGTAAGAATTTGGCCAATCATGGCTTAAAGATTATCCAGCCAGTAAAAGAAGATTTCATAGAGAAAATACTTTCATTTACTAAACTGGTTGCGTTTCTTACATACTCTTACATACTTGAAGATACAAAGGAACCAATGGCTTGGTAACTAATCTACAAGTGCGGGGGAGAGAAAAGAATTGAGCGAGTTGAGAAATGAGGGAGAGCAAGCTTTTATAGGAAAATTCTGGAGAATGGCACGGGTCGTGCTCTATCAAGCACGGGGCTGCTCCATCAAGCACGAAACGTGCTATGTCAGATGAGCAGAGTTTTGTCTCTTCTGATGTCAGTGGCACGGGGTGTGTAAGGCAGAGCACGAGGCATGTCGTGTCAGAGAGATCAGCGACATAGGGTGTGCTAAGTCAGGGGTACGAGGTGCTGATCAAAAGCCAATCCGGGTCGGGCACGGGGCGTGCTTGATGAGGCACGGGCCGTGCTAGAGCAGTATTTTCCAAACTCTTGCATTTTCTTTTCCTTTTCTGCTAGATAATGCTCTTTTTTGTACTTTGGCTCTAGAAAACCTGAAAAACTAAAAAGAAAACAAAATTTCTTTGTTTTGTTGTTAGTAGCTAGGTTTTTTTCCGACTTGTGAGGATGTTTAAGTGAATAAATATATATGATTTAGCGTATATCAAATATTCCCACACTCAAACGTTTGCTTGTCCTCAACCAAAACTTCATAATACGGGGCTTTGACACATCCCAAATCCTCATTTTAGTGTTTTGCCAAGTCCTATGCTTTTTAAAAAGTTTTACCTCCTCCATTTTTCTTATTTTGTCCCATTAATCTATTTCTTACCTTGTTGGTTGAAATAATTTTATTAGTGACAAACCTACTCATAAATTTATGTTATTTATTACTTACATGCCTCACAAAGGGTCACTCGTCACTCTTAGTTGGAGATTTTTGTGGTGGACACTCATACTAAGGTAGAAATGAAACAGAGAGCATATGCTTGACATGAAATCGAACCGCCGCCGATCTCATTAGAAGTGAATAGATCATCATGAGGGCTTTAAAATGGAAGGATTGGGGTAAGGGTAGGATGGTTTTATTTGAAAAGGGGGGAAACGTAAATAAACGGTTCTTTTATTGCTTTTAAAAAAGTTTGGGTTTTCACTATTTTTTAAATGAACCTTCTAGAGGCAAGTAGCTTTTTTTTCGAAATAACGTTTACTTACTAAAATAAAGGGGTGTAAAAGAAAAAGTTTAGGGTTTAAGTGGTACATTGCAGAGGGGGTTTATTTTGCAAGTATGTTGGGGTTGAAGAACGAAAAGGTTTAGGCTCAAAGGGGCTTACTAGGGTGTACTTTTGGGTAGAGAATAAGATGAGAAGAGAAATCCTAGGTGCCTCAATCCAATGATGCCGTGGCTTCTGATTTTGTTTGTCTTGGAACATATTATCGTGTCAAGTTCTACTTCTATCACATTTACCTGGTTTCTCTCAAAGATAAGAAAAGAGCATGTTTTTACAGGTGATCATGCTATAAAGGCTCAAATTCTCACAGTCAAGGGAAAAGGGAAAATGTAAGTTTGTCATTAAATAAAATTGATTTTCTCTTGTCAATAAGAATTTTATTTCAAGTCTTTGTGGTATTTATAAATTAATGGGTAAAAGTTTTTGATAAATAAGAGGAGGAGAACTTTTTGGACAAATTTCTTAGAAAAACAATAAATTTTTGAAAAAATTTAGGCAGTACAGAAGCCGGTTTTCCAAGGAAGTTTTGTGTAAGGCTTGAGTTTGGACAAAGCAAAAGTTTAAGATCGCGGAGTTTTACCCGAACCATACCCATCCCCACACTCAAATTGCGCATTGTCCTCAATGTGTGAAATTATATTCAGATTAAGGAAAATGTAAAAGAAAAGTCAAGGGTTAGGAAAAATTGGGCAGGGTTTCCTCTGAAAACAGGACGTTTACCCATGGACTGATTACCACGTCATACTGTTTTGACCTCCCGGTCCAGTTAGCTATAGAGCTTGCCATGTACCTGTTTCTAAACTACTCAATCCACAACACAGTTAAAGCAATATGAAATATAAACTATGGTGTCATCATCGTACAACTATAATCAGACCATACCTGCCATCACTCGGAGTCATCATCCTGAGTTGAGCTACTGCTGCCTCCACCGCGTCTGCCAGATGTTCCCTCCTCGGGCTGACCATAGCTCTAACGGAAACTCTCCTGAAGAGCAGTGATCTCTTCATGGATCCCCCAAATCTCTGTTTGCATTGGCTGTGTGCGATCGTCAATAGCTAAGACGGTAGTGTGGGTCTACTGCAGAGAGTGGTAGAGGTCCATCATGGTGGGGAAGTTAGGGCCCTGGGGGTCCATGGTACTCTGGCTGCTCCTGCTGCTGCTGGGCCTCCTCCATGGGCTAGATGGGCAAAGGGTCCCACACCCGGCGTTGGCTATCCATCATCCTGAAAGGGGGCCAGGGTGTGATGTCGATAGGAATGCCATAGGCGTTGTAGATACTGAAGATCAGACCTCCATAGAGCATCGGGCTCCTATCACTGGCATTGGCGGTGTGATGGATGGCGTTGTACAACGTGTAAGGGAGGTTAAAAATCCCCCGTGGTGAAGCAGTAAAGGCCACCAAATCCTTCAGGCCAACTACGCTGTTTGAGTTGCCTCGGGTGAACACCAACTGAGCAAAACAGCGGTGGATGTACCGGTGCAGCGGATCCCTTAACTTGGTTCTCTTGGTGCGGCTCGGGTTGTACCCACGGGGTCCATAGCCTATGGTCTCCCAGAAGGCCTGACGGGAAACCCCGTGAGCTAGGTCCGATCGGTGCTCCTCGTGTGGCATCCTCGAGGTAAACCCCGATGTCAAACGTGAACTGGGCCATAGTTCGTGTATACCATCGCCGCCCCAGCCTGAATCTTACTCCAGCTTTGCGTTCACATCGGTCACCCTATCTTCGAATGTGAAAGAGGCTAGGAACTCAACAGTAGAATCCTGCACACCAACCGGCGAAAACAGCCCAAACAACCTCTTCATCGGCTTAGAAACAAAGTTGTTGTACCGTTGGAGCTGATTCAGTTGCTCTAATGTGTCGGTGTGGGGGATACGGGCGATGTTATCATCCCGGGGGATGAGTCGGCGAAGGCGATCGTGGCACCTTTTTTCGGATCTGGAGTTGAATGTAGTCCAATCAGCCCTGGAAATGGAAAACAAGATGATATGAGAACAAATTTCATGAATGAAATGTAGTTTTTGGGTGGTTAGACGGGTTAGCACGTGACGTGCCTGACTGGGCACGGTCTGTGTTGGTTAGAACGGGAGAAATGGCGACTTTACGACGAACAACACGGGGTGTGTTTCTCCTCAACAGTTAGTTTTCTTTTCTTATGAATGGCATGGGCCATGCTCACCCTAACACAGCCCGTGTTGATTATCCAAAAAGCAGCACGGGGCATGCTTAACTAGACACAGCTCGTGTTGTTATTCGTTTCCTTCACCATTCAACCGGAAAAATAAAAAGTTTGCGAAAAGTTTGAAAATTTGACATCAATCGGTTCGCAATCCTCCAATTTAGCAAACCCTATTAACCTTTTTTCCAAAACAACATTTTTACCATATGAATCTAAGCATTTTATAACTCAGGGTTCTTAAGGAAAATTACAAAAATTGCTTTCAATCCGTGATTCTTGACTTAGATTGATAACTAGGATGATTAATCGACACTTACCTAAACTAAATATTTTGAAGAAAAAGTGGAAGGATTTCGAGATACTTACATGATGGTGATGTGGAGAAGAAAATTCGTGGTCAAGTGGAAGTTTTCACCCAGAGAGAATCTCGAACACGACCCATGTCAAATGATGTCACAAATGGGGAGGAAACCCATTTTGTTTGGTTTCTGTCCCAAGCAGCACGGGGTGTGCCTGTAGGGAAGGGGCGTGCTTGCCTTTTATTAAACTGTTTTTTTTTTGGCGACATCTGAGACGTGCCGGGCGGTGCTCCTCGTGTGGCATCCTTGAGGTAAACCGCGATGTCAAACATGAACTGGGCCATAGTTCGTGTGTACCATCGCCGCCCCAGCCTGAATCTTACTCCAGCTTTGGCGTTCACATCGGTCACCCTATCTTTGAAGGTGAAAGAGGCTAGGAACTCAACAGTAGAATCCTGCACTCCAGCCGGCGAAAACAACCCAAACAACCTCTTCATCGGCTTAGAAACAAAGTTGTTGTTCCGTTGGAGCTGATTCAGTTGCTCCAATGTATCGGTGTGGGGGATACGGGCGATGTTATCATCCCGGGGGATGAGTCGGCGAAGGCGATCGTGGCACCTTTTTTCGGATCTAGAGTTGAATGTAGTCCAATCAGCCCTGGAAATGGAAAACAATATGATATGAGAACAAATTTCATGAATGAAATGTAGTTTTTGGGTGGTTAGACGGGTTAGAACGTGGCGTGCCTGACTGGGCATGGTCTGTGTTGGTCAGAACGGGAGAAATGGCGACTTTACGACGAACAACACGGGGCGTGTTGCTCCTCAACAGTTAGTTTTCTTTTCTTATGAATGGCACGGGCCATGCTCACCCTAACACAACCCGTGTTGATTATCCAAAAAGCAGCACGGGGCATGCTTAACTAGACACAGCTCGTGTTGTTATTCGTGTCCTTCACCATTCAACCGGAAAAATCAAAAGTTTGCGAAAAGTTTGAAAATTTGACATCAATCGGTTCGCAATCCTCCAATTTAGCAAACCCTATTAACCTTTTTTTTGAAAACATCATTTTTACCATATGAATCTAAGCTTTTTATAACTTAGGGTTCTTAAGGAAAATTACAAAAATTGCTTTCAATCCGTGATTCTTGACTTAGATTGATAACTAGGATGATTAATCGACACTTAACTAAACTAAATATTTTGAAGAAAAAGTGGAAGGAGTTCGAGATACTTACATGATGGTGATGTGGAGAAGAATGTTCGTGGTCAAGTGGAAATTTTCACCCAGAGAGAATCTTGAGCACGACCCGTGTCAAATGATGTCACAAATGGGGAGGAAACCCATTTTGTTTGGTTTCTGTCCCAAGCAGCACGGGGTGTGCCTGTAGGGAAGGGACGTGCTTGCCTTTTATTAAATTGTTTTTTTTTTCGCGACATCTGAGACGTGCCGGGCGAGTGATTTCTCCTGGTGAATGTGTAAGTAATTTCGAACTTCAATTTTTCTTCAAAAATTATTTAATTATTTCTTTCTAAACTAAAACAGCTTTGTTTATTTACAGGTCGCAAGTTAGACCTGGTTTATTTTCATTTTGATAAATTTTAAAAATCCTATTTTGAAGAAAAAACCTATTAGATTTTATCAGGCGGGAATTCTGATAAATTTGAGAAAACGTTTTTCAGATTTTCAAAACAAGTGTGAAATAGACCGAAACACTTACCTGGGCCGAGGGTTATTATTTCTAAGTGAGTTGTAAAAATAATTTCCCTGGCCGTTGATTTGTCATCTTTCCTTCTGGCTTCCTGTTCCTTCCCGTGGGTCCTTCCTGTATCTGAGATGAGGATTTGTTGGCCAGACAAAATCTTCTGTGGGTGCAGTGTAGGTAGGAGACCAAAAATGAGAGGTTTTTTTTAGGTTATATATATAATAATAAAACTAATACTAATATAATAGGAGAATTTTTTGTTAAGTCGTTAACTCGGATTTTTCTTGAGATCCTCGTCTGTGTCCCCGGCAACGGCGCCAAAAGCTTGGTGTGCGCTAAGGTGTTCTAAAAATATGGCAATTTATCATACCTATGTAGCAGCTAAAACTTTTGCATTTATAATACCCGATTTACTTGACAAATACCATTTCACAACATTACGCGGGCAAGTATACCCATCGTGGGCAGTATAGTAGTGGTAAGTTGAATTGGGTTCGATCAGGACACAATGGAAAATGAGAGCTCCCAATACTCAATCTTTGTTTACGTTTAACCAAAATCTATTTTTTTAGAGAAAATAGGTTTTACTACTAAATATAAATATATATATATATGTATATATAAATAAAATCGATCTCTGATCCTAATTATGGCGGAGTCAATGTTGATTGGAATAACGACGCTAGTAACTGTAGGAATATGATCACGTAAAATAAACGTATGTCCGGAAAATATTTAAGCCTACAGGGTCACACGTCTCGACACAAATGTATTTGTATTAATTAATAAGTTAATTAATAAAGAACACAAATCTATTTAACGAAAGGTCGTTAAAATTAACGGTTACTAGTTAACGGTGGTTAGTTATCAGTTAAGAGAGAACTGCAATTAATATATAGTTGAGGATTACTTAGGGAAATACCTAGAGTGGGTCTGCAACTCCTAGTTTTTCGTTATAAAAATACTAAACATTTAAAGAGTTTATTATTTGACGTAGTTGATAAATAAATAAATAAACTCAAGCGTTCATTGGATATTTTTACATCGAAGTAACGTTACGAACTTTGCATGTAATTTAAATACTACAAAAGTGACAAGATAATATAAAAATTCTTTTTATATTAAACCACATAGTTGTGGTGAAATTTCTTGTTATTGAAATTCCATCGGATATATATATAAGATCATTGTTTTTAAGGTCGATCGTCGAAATGTTAATTTAGGGTTACGCAAAGACTAATGGATAGTTGCATAATACGTTATCTACGTTAACTAAACACAGATTTATGTACACAGAAACAGTTAATTACACGTATTATTATATGATTTGACTTAGGAAACTTACGGGTTGTCACATATGAAGGAACCAATGAAGTTAAGGAAAACAAGAAAGATTTGTATCTTGGCAGTGCAAGAAGCAAAACTGTGTTTCTACATCAGCTGCTGAAGCTGAATATATTGTTGCCTCAAGTTGTTGCAGTCAAGTTATTTGGATCCAAAATCAGATGCTTGAGTATGGGATCACCTTCATGGAAACTCTGATTTTTGCAGACAACAACAGTGCCATCTCCATCACCAACAACCCAGTCAAGCACTCCAAGACAAAGCACATCGATATCAGGTACCATTTTATTCGAGATTGTAAAAAAAAGAATTTGATTAAGTTATTCAAAGTTCACACTGATGATCAACTGGCTGATTTGTTTACCAAAGCTTTCGATGACGCAAGATTATTCTATCTCATCAAATCCATCGGGATATTGAACTTTGGTTAGAACAAACCTTTTCACAATTTTAATAAAAGAGACCTTTGTGTCAAAGAGCCCGTCTCTTGATACAAAAAGAAAAAGAAAATGAAAATCTTTGTGTTAAATAGATACTATTTCAGTTGATAGTCAGTAACTACTGTTAAGCTATGAGAATTAACACAAGTTATTTTAAAAAATCATGTGTTTTGGTTTTTCTGTTCCAAGTTCCGGTTCAACCTGTGAGAAAACAGATTTGAAAATCTCAGGGTGAACTTCAACCGAAAAAATGCTTTGTACTAATTGTGGAAAAAGTTTTTGAAAACAATTCTTCCTATCCGCTTGAAATTCAAACGGAAGAAATTTAGCTTTTAAAATAAAGGAGAAAATGGGGTCCGCTTAAACTTCCGAGTTAACATGTCAAAGTCACTTTTAATTTAATTACCCGCAAGGCAGAACTTTTTAAGCGGATATACAATAAATTACCCATTAAGTTTCGTACCATTAAATATCTGAGGTTTCACTAAATATCCTTTTTCATAATGACATGCTTTAACGTGTTGTACCGTATAAACCGCTGAGCACAAGTCACATCAGTTACTGAACGGTTGCGTTAAAACCTCTCTCCTCCACGTCACCGACGACAAAGGTAAAAATCCCTAACTTTTCGTCATTTACTCGCTTCTTACAAACCCCACACCCAAATTCTCTCCCAATTTCTCCACAACTTCCCACAAACCGTCAATCTTTCACTCAAAATTCAACAATCAATGGCTCCCAAAGCAAGCACCAGTGGCAAGAAACCTGCCAGTGATTCGAAGTTCCCAGTGGAACACAACCTGGTAGCGTATCTCGAAGTGCCTAGCAAATCCGACATCTACACAGGCATGATAGAGTTCTTGAAGAACTCCCATCTTTATCACGCGTTGACAGTTGAAGTGGTGACATTTGAAGAAATAATGGAGGAATTTTGGTCGAATGCTAAGGTAGTCGAAGACATCGTCGGTGGTGAAAAAATTGTCTCAACGTTTCAGGGCACAACAGTGGAAATCGATGAAGCAAAAGTTACAAAAGTGTTAAGGTTGAGGGATGAAAATGGTTATATTTATGTGCATTCAAAGAAATACTTGCAATTGTTTAGAGCAATTGGGTATCGCGGTTCAAGCACAAGCAAATCCATCAAAAAGGGGCAACTTCCGTAAAAATGGAGGTTCCTCGCCCACATAATTTTGGTATGTCTTACTCCCAAGAAGGGAGGCTTTGATGAACTCGCCGCTAAACAGGCTTCGGTATTTTACGCAGTGGTAAAGGGTGAAAATTTTAATTTCTCAAAACTAATTTTTCATGCCCTAAAATTGAATGCCACACCAGTATATGTTTAGCTATATCCCAGGTTTTTGACTTGCATTCTCAGGGAAAAATATCCCCAAATTATTTTGGGAGGTTCGATTTTGCACAGAAAAGTTCTAAATGAGAAAACTTTTTCTAAGTTTCCTTTGCACAAGACGGTATTTCTCAGAAGGGACACTGACCATCCCCTACCAATTCTGAGACAGTTTCCTGATGAACCTGCACAAGTTGAGGTTCAAACGGAAACTGTTGCTGCAAATGAGCAACCTGCTCTTGAAGACAGGACTATTAACCCCATAGTTCCTGAGCCCACATCAGTTACCACTTCTTCTACACTACAAACTTACCATTTCAAGAAGAGGAAGTCCACTGCAAAAACTACCACCACTGCCACTTCATCATCTGACTCTCCACCTATCATTTTCAAAAGACAGTGTAATGTGGTTGCTAGGGATGTCACACCCCCAAATAACCACTAACGGAGTTTATACCGTTAAGGGGTGCGAGCAAACAGGACCACAACCATTAGTTACAAATACTAAACGAATCAGAGTTAGTCCAAACACATGTCATAAATAAAGTCTCAAAATACGCAGCGGGAAAATATTATCTTAGCACTAACCACGTGCTTTACAAATTCATTGTTTTAAATTCTCAATTAAGTTTAACCAAAAATAAGGGTTCACATAAATCAGAAATCAAAGCATGTTTCATTATTGCATAATCATGTAAGTCATAGCATAACATTCAAATAAGTTGCACAAGTTTGGGTTTTGGTCTGGTCTCAGTTTCGCTAACAGTTTCGCTATAGTTTCGCTATGCAGTTTCGCTGCACAGATTCGCTGTGTGCACGGGCAGCACTTTCGCTAGGCAGTACCCGATGACACAGTTTCGCTTGCTAGTTTCGCTCGAAACTGTTGACACAGTTTCGCTAGCATAGCTTCGCTCGAAACTGGTTTGAACTTTCGTTCAGGTTGGTTCGCTCGATAGTTTCGTTCTAGCAGGTCTACTTAGTTTCGCGGGCGACACTATAGTTTCGCTACATAGTATCGCTGGATGAATATCTATACAGTTTCGCTATATAGTTTCGCCCAGAGAACAGCTCAGTTTCGCTGGTCGCGAAAAACCCACAAATCAGCCTAAAAATTAATTTAACAGCTTCCATACTTCATGTGATTCAATATTTAGCATGCATAATCATTTACCAACATTAAAAAGTAAGTTTTAACACTTTAAACATGGATTTTCATCATCAAATAATCAAAAACACATTTTAAACCTAAAATGACCTAATTAGCATAAATCTTCATTATGGTATGATTTTACACGTAAAGTTGCAGACTTTATAACAGATCTAGCATTCCTAAGCATCATATCAAAAGATCAAGTGATTCCATGAAGATCTAAGCATGCTTTAAGGTAAAACAAATAGAAAATGCATGAAGAATGGTTTTGGGACTTACGATTCGATCTAGGGTCCGAATGGATGAGATGAGATGATGGTTTCTTGGTGGTTCACAGCTGACTAGATTTCTCGAGAGAGCAGAGATGGAGAGTGTGTGTGTTTTTGTGTGGAGTATGCAAAAATGGGATGATTAGGGTTTTATGTCATTATATATCAGGAGCTAGTTTCGCTGGCCAAGCGAAACTGGCTCTGAATACATGTAAGTCAAACAGTTAAGCCGGCTACCGAGCGAATCTACAGTTTCGCCCGGTAGTTTCGCTGGAAACCAAAAGGGGCCAATTTACATTCTATTATCAATACTAAATCATGCGTTTAAATCACATTGTTCATAATGACAATAAATAAATAAACACATAACACATATGGACGGGTTCGGTGATCAACCAAAGGTCGTGGACGTATTCGGCCTAGTTAAGCATTAGTTACTAAGTTAACACTTATAATGTAACTAACGGAGATTGTCTAACGGAAGTTAACCTTGAAATTCTCGGATGTCACATCATCCCCTTGTAAATGGAATTTTCGTCCCGAAAATTATTCTTGCGTAGTAGCGTTCGCAGCTTCAGCTGTCGTTGTTGCTATAGTTGCTGGGGAAAGAAAGCAAAAGTTTTAGGGTCGCCACATCCTCCTCCTGTTAAAGGAATTTTGGTCCCCAAAATTAAATCATACCTTGAGTTTCCGTGGACGTTTGCCCGAACAAGTGAGGATACTTTTTCTTCATTTGATCCTCTCGTTCCCAAGTATATTCAGGTCCACGCTTTGAGTTCCATCGAACCTTGACGATCGGAATCTTGCTACGTTTGAGGGCCTTCTCCTCGCGTCCCATGATTTCTACCGGTTGCTCGATAAATCTCAAATGTTCGTCAATTTCCAATTCCTCCAAAGGAATTATTTCGGTGTCTTCAGCCAGACATTTCTTTAGATTAGAAACGTGAAACACGTTGTGAACTCCATCGAGTTCTGCAGGGAGTTGTAATCGATAGGCCACTGAGCCTACTTCCCCGATGATTTCAAATGGACCGATGTAGCGAGGATTCAGCTTTCCACGCTTTCCGAAGCATATCACTCCTTTCCAGGGAGATACCTTCAATAGTACTTTGTCGCCTACCTCGAACTTCAAAGGTTTACGGCGTTTGTCGGCATAGCTCTTTTGCCTATCACGTGCTGCCGCTATCCGTTTTCTGATTTGAATAATTCGTTCAGTTGTATCATGAATGATTTCCGGTCCGGTGAGTCCCTTCTTACCCGTTTCGGCCCAACACACGGGCGATCTACATTTTCTGCCATATAGTGCTTCAAAAGGTGTTGCACCAATGCTCGTATGATAACTGTTGTTGTAGGAGAACTCCACCAACGGAAGGTGAGCCTCCCAGTCTTTACCGAAATCGAGAACACAGGCTCGGAGCATGTCTTCTAAAGTCTGAATAGTTCGTTCCGTCTGACCGTCGGTCTGCGGGTGATAAGCTGTACTCATATCCAGTCTGGTTCCCAGTGCTTCTTGCATAGATTGCCACAGTCGGGAAGTAAATCGAGGATCTCGGTCAGAGATAATGGTCTTAGGCACCCCATGAAGTGCCACAATTTGGTCGATATACAGCTTCGTCAACTTATCCATGTTGTCAGCTTCCCGCATTGGAATAAAGTGTGCAGATTTGGTTAGTCGATCAATGATAACCTAAATCGCATCCGGTCGATTTGATCGATGTGGTAGTCCCGTTACGAAGTCCATGGAGATATCCTCCCATTTCCATTCTGGGATCTTTGGTTGTTGTAATAATCCAGAAGGCTTTTGGTACTCGATCTTAACTCTTGAGCACGTTAAACACTTAGCCACATATCGCGCAATGTCGGCTTTCATATTCGGCCACCAATACAAGTTCTTCAAATCCTGGTACATTTTGTCCGATCCAGGGTGTACCGAATACCTTGACTTGTGAGCCTCGTCCATCACGAGCTCACGGAGATTTCCAAGTAAAGGAACCCAAATTCTGTCGTTGTAATATCTGAGTCCGTCGGACTTAATTTTCCCGGGTGATACTTAATCACTAAGTCATAATCATTTAGTAGCTCGACCCACCTTCGTTGTCGCACGTTGAGGTCCTTTTGTTCAAAGATATGTTGCAAGCTTTTGTGGTCGGTAAATATCGTGCACTTTGTTCCGTAGAGGCAATGTCTCCAAATCTTGAGTGCAAATACCACGGCTCCCAATTCCAAATCATGTGTTGTGTAATTCTTCTCAGTGTCCTTCAGTTGCCTGGACCCGTAGGCAATCACTTTGTCTCGTTGCATCAGCACGCAACCTAGTCCTTGAATGGATGCATCGCAATAGACCACAAAGTCGTCAACCCCGTCGGGTAACGAGAGAATCGGAGCTGAGCATAACATGTCTTTAAGAGTTTGAAACGCGTGTTCTTCTTTTTCACCCCATCTATATTGCACTCCTTTGTGCGTTAAGGCTGTTAAGGGTTGAGCCAATTGCGAGAAACCCTTGATGAATCTTCGGTAATATTCGGCAAGTCCCAAAAATTGTCGGATTTCGGTCGGCGCTCTCGGAGTAGACCAACTCTTAATAGCTTCTACTTTAGCTGGGTCGACATGAATTCCTCCTGATTAACAATGTGTCCAAGAAACTGGACTTCACGAATCCAAAAATCGCACTTTGAAAACTTGGCGTAAAGCTGCTCCTTGCGGAGTAATTCCAAGATAAGTCGTAGGTGTCTCTCGTGTTGTTCCTTTGTCTTGGAGTAGATTAAAATATCGTCAATGAAAACTATCACAAACTGATCGAGGTACGGCTTGTACACCCGATTCATCAGATCCATAAGTACAACAGGTGCATTGGTTAGCCCAAACGGCATAACCAGGAACTTATAGTGACCATACCGAGTTCTGAAAGCAGTCTTGGGGACATCCTCATCGCGAACACGAAGTTGGTGATATCCAGACCGTAGATCAATCTTTGAAAAGTAGCTCGAACCTTGCAATTGGTCGAAAAGATCGTCGATTCGAGGAAGTGGATACCGATTCTTGATCGTAACCTTGTTAAGCTCTCGGTAGTCAATACACATTCGGAACGTTCCATCTTTCTTCTTAACAAACAATACCGGTGCTCCCCATGGAGACGAACTTGGACGAATAAATCCTTTGTCGAGTAACTCTTGAAGTTGTGCGGAGAGTTCGTTGAGTTCGCTTACCACCAAACGGTAAGGTGCGCGTGCAATCGGAGCGGCTCCAGGAGCTAAGTCTATTCCAAACTCGACTTGTCGAAAAGGAGGCAAACCAGGCAAGTCTTCAGGAAATACATCTTGGAAGTCGCGGACTATCGGGTAGTCGTCGATTTTACGCTCGGGAAGTGTCGTGTCTGTGACGTTTGCAAGGATCGCGAAGTGACCCTTACGAAGGCACTTTTGAGCTTTAAGAAATGAGATAATACCGGTGACCGTCCCACCTTTTTCACCTTGAACTGTTAACACTTCACCTTCTTCGAGTGGGATGTGAATTACTTTCTCTTGACATAAAATTTCAGCTCGGTTTTCGGATAACCAATCCATTCCCACTATGACATCAAAACTACCAATCGGAAAAGGCATAAGGTCGATTTATAACGTATGGCCAGCTAGTTCTAACTTACAGTCCTTAACTATCTGAGTCGTATCATGAAGTTTACCATTTGCTAACTCTACCACATACTTAGCATCTAAGTCAATCGGTTTAGCATTAATTAATCTAGCAAATTTAGTGGAAATAAAACTTCTTTCAGCTCCAGAATCAAACAATACAGTAGCGAAGAAACCATTTAGTATGAATTTACCGTTAATCACGTTGGCGTCGTTGCGAGCTTCACCTTGACCCATGACAAAAGCTCTTCCTCTGCCATTTCCACCATTTCCGTTGTTACCATTCCCGTTGCCATTACCTCCGCCATTACCATTCCCACCATTGTTTCCTTGATTACCATTTCCCTGTCTTCTCAACTGCGGGCAGTCCCTTATTATGTGGCCTTGAGCACCACATTAATAGCTGTTCCCATTGCCATTTCCTCTGGGAGCTTCAGTGTTGTTTTTACGGTTCTGACCATTGTTGTTTCCATTGCCTCGGTTGTTTCCATAGTTGTTGTTGCCGTGATTGTTGTTGTTTTGCCTTAGGCGGTTTTGTTGCTCGGGAAGAATCGTCCAACAGTCTTTCGCCTCGTGGCTTTTCTTGCCACACCTTTCACAGCTTAAATTCCTTCTACAAATACCAGTGTGATGCTTCCCACACTTGTTACACATGGGTAGATTACCCTTGTAGTTGCCTTGGCCATTACCGCCCTGGCGGTTGTTTCCACTGTTGTTCCCAGACCTTTTGCTTTGGCCTTGGGAGTTAAAAGTCCTCCCGGTACTGTTTCCCACACTCTGATTGTTCTTGGAGTTTTCAGGAGCTTCATCATCAGCTTTTCTTTTGCCACTTAAGGCAGTCTTCTCTGTGGCTTTTGCAGGGAGTGTACCCTTCTCAATTTCCTGATCAGTAAGCTTGTGAGCCAAACGGATGGCTTGTTGCACAGTTGTGGGGTTGCTGGCAGTCACTAGTCCTTTGATTTGAGGCGCGAGGCCTTCCAGATAACGCTCGATGCGTTTGAATTCAGCATCAACCATCATGGGGCACAAGACCTCGTACTCATGGTAACGCGCAGTATACTGTTCGACTTCAGACCCAGTCATTTTCAGATTCAAGAATTCACCCTCTAACTTCTTCACTTGGTCACGGGGACAGTACTCCTCCATAATTAGTTCCTTAAACGCTTCCCATTCCATGCTATTAGCCGCATCTAACCCAATCATCTGGATTTCGGCATTCCACCAGGAGAGAGCAGCTCCCTCAAAGGTACCAGTAGCATACTTCACTTTGCTCTCAGCAGGGCAGTTGCACATAGAGAAGAACTTTTCAGACTTCTCGATCCACCTGAGGAGTCCTACCGCTCCTTCTTCGCCGGAAAACGTCATTGGCTTGCAGTCCATGAAGGACTTAAACGTGCAGAGATGGTGGTTTCCTGATGCAATAATAGTTCGGGTTTTAAGTTTAAACAGGTCAAAATATAATCGCTTTGTGCCTTAACCGGCATAATAATTACCCTGCGCGACGTATGCAGCTTGGACGGCTGCCACTGCGGCTTGCACGTGTTTGTTAATCATAGCTTGCAGTTGTGCAGGTGTCATGTTAATGTTGCTCCTTCCGTGTCCTCTTCCAGACATTTTGCTGGACAGTTAAAGTAGCCAGTGTTCAGTCACAGTTATACTTTATACATATCCCATAATATGTATATTAACAATTTCCCGTTATCCCACTATTATTCCAGAAAAGTTTTCGTGCAAAATCAAGGCGTCGTCGGAGAACGTCGTAAGTCGCGAGTACTATCGTCGAAAGTCGGCTTTCCCATAAAAAGTCACCGTCGGCGTAGTCATTGTAGTAGAAATCGGGACGTAGCGTGTAGCATCGTTTCGTTGTCGCTTTCCCCCGGAATAATGTGCTTATTAGCGTTTGCATTTCGTATTCGTGTGTGAAAATTTTCCTAAGGTTTTCCGTTAGACTACTTAGACACGGTCTATATATATATATATATATATATATATATATATATATATATATATATATATTTATACATACATACGTACTAAGCTTTTACTTACACAGCAGAGCGAGTATCCCAGGTTGGCACGTGAAAATTTGTTTTGAGAATTTGTTTGTTCGTTTGTAACTAAGGTTTCAAGTTGCAGTTTCCAAATCGTTTTTCAAAAATGATTCCAGTTCTCTGCAACTTATGGCTCTGATACCAATCTGTCACACCCCCAATTAACCACTAACGGAGTTTATACCGTTACGGGGTGCGAGCAAACCAGGACCACAACCATTAGTTACAAATACTAAACGAATCAGAGTTAGTCCAAATGCAAATCATAAATTAACGTCTCAAAATACGCAGCGGAAATATATTATCTTAGCACTAACCACGTGCTTTACAAATTCATTGTTTTAAATTCTCAAGTAAGTTTATCCAAAAATAAAATGTCTTCATGTGCCACGCCAACCCGCTACGGATACTCCTCAGCGATCTGCAAAAGTTTAAACCACGCAAGTGTCAACCTAACGGTTGGTGAGTTCACGGCGGGCTTGTCATGCAGTGGTCCGGTCTCATAATCATATTCGTGTCAACATATACTTATGAAATATTTATTTGTGAAAAGCAATACTTAGTGATGTCCATAGACATAGTATTGTGGTTTAGTAAAAATAATGTCCGTAACATACGTTATCGGGTATGTACTAGTCTTCATTATGGTATGATTTTACACGTAAAGTTGCAGACTTTATAACAGATCTAGCATTCCTAAGCATCATATCAAAAGATCAAGTGATTCCATGAAGATCTAAGCATGCTTTAAGGTAAAACACATAGAAAATGCATGAAGAATGGTTTTGGGATTTACGATTCGATCTAGGGTCCGAATGGATGAGATGAGATGATGGTTTCTTGGTGGTTCACAGCTGACCAGATTTCTCGAGAGAGCAGAGATGGAGAGTGTGTGTGTTTTTGTGTGGAGTATGCAAAAATGAGATGATTAGGGTTTTATGTCATTATATATCAGGAGCTAGTTTCGCTGGCAGTTTCGCTGGCCAAGCGAAACTGGCTCTGAATACATATAAGTCAAACAGTTAAGCTGGCTACCGAGCGAATCTACAGTTTCGCCCGGTCGTTTCGCTGGAAACCAAAAGGGGCCAATTTACATTCTATTATAAATACTAAATCATGCGTTTAAATCACATTGTTCATAATGACAATAAATAAATAAACACATAACACATATGGACGGGTTCGGTGATCAACCAAAGGTCGTGGACGTATTCGGCCTAGTTAAGCATTAGTTACTAAGTTAACACTTATAATGTAACTAATGGAGATTGTCTAACGGAAGTTAACCTTGAAATTCTCGGATGTCACAAGGGATGAACCTTCTTTTGAGGGGGTGTCATTAGACAAGGATGTACAATCCCCATCCGAAAGATTTTCACCCCTAACTCTCCAATCACCTAGGAGTGACAATGTATATGTTGGGAATCGAGATTCCGAGCCAACAAGATTTGGATAGATGTGATTAATACTCAACGGCCACTTAACGTCTACCGTCCCGACAACACGATGAAGAACATGACAACTCAAGACACAAGACTCAACTAAAGAAGATGGCTCTAGTGAATATTATTTATTGTTTAAATATTGTCACTAGTTGGTAGTTTTACTATTATGCCCTTAGTGAGTTTATAGTATATATAGTAAGTCTTTCTCATGTGAAAGACTTGATGATGTATGTCTAGGAGAGAGAGTTAGTCATGGTTCCTTGAAGCTTTTCAAGGGTTCTTGAACTTACCTAGTAAGCTCAAGAAACCCGGGAATGCGTGGGGTAGGTAATGTAATCATTTGGTTATCTTTTGTTATCTATCTTTCATGGTGTTTATCGTTGATCTATCTTGCTATTCATATCCATGTTTCTACTAGCTTTGTTCTTCATCATCATCACATCTCAAACACCATAAACTCTATATCTCGGTGTTCATTTGTTTCTACAAAAACGAGTTACACAAAGACTCGATCCGCTTCCGCAACCAAGGTATTTGGTCACCACCTCGGTTTTTCAATTGGCATCAGAGCCACGGTCGAGATAATGCAACCTCACGGTTGATATCTCAACTTTGTGTTCATATGCTTGTTATTTTTGTAAACAAATGGAGATGTTTTTGTTCTTGAAAAGATTTTTGAAATCTTTTCCTGATATGATCTTAAAATCGTATTTGGGTTTTGGGTTTCAGTTTTGTCAGCACAAGATATTTGACTCTTTTAAATTTCCGTCAAATTTTCCCACCTAAATTTTGTGAAAATCAGATTGATTTTCTCAAAAGTTATTTCCTACTTGGTATAATTATTTGTGAGAAAACATCTAGATATCCTTTTCACTCAAAATCAATATTCTAGACTTTTCACTTATATCCATCGAGATATACTTTTAACTAAAACAAAAAAAAAAAATTATTATGATGGAATCTTATTGTCTAGAACTTGCTGCCTATAGTATTAAATATTTTTATGGCACTTGTTGATAAGAGTTTGTAAAATTTCGAGCCTAGTTGTTTTTTTTTTCTGTATTCCCATGCTTTATGTCACGCATGCATGTCCATATTCACACTCTTTCCATCGTAGGACAGTCTTTTTATCCTACCCATTCCCACAAACCCATAAAGGATTATAGCATGCTTTACCTTTTTTTTCTCCCATCGTACGTCTGCCATGTCCCCATCACTCTTCACATCAAAATACACCATAGCACTACTCTCTTTCTTCAAAAATGTAGAAAAATATACAGAACAAAAATGAGTGAGTTGCAGGTCAATATTGAAGATCGATGGAATACAAAACAAAATGATATATGCGAGACTGCAGCTCGAAATCATGTTTGTGTTTGATAATGGTCGACGAAGATGGTAACGGGTTAACTGTGATTTGGGTTTCGTTGAAGGTTGATGATGGAAAACTCGATGAAGGTGACGGTGAAGGTCAACGATACCACCAGGTTTGTCCAACGGTTTCTTAGAAGAAGGTGACTGTTACGGATGATGACATTCACATACTGCCGGTTACTTTTACTTCTCTCAAAAGTTGCGAATACAAACAAAAGGTAGTAGGGTTTTACATTGATGAAGAAGGTGACAGAGATGGACCGGTAGGTTTACGTATACCTTGCGTGTGTCGGAAAAAGAAAAGGTGAATCAGAGCCGCTACTGTTTGCGTATGTAGAGATGCAGAAAAAGTGACGGGTTTCTTCTCTTTCCTCAGATCTGTTTCATCTCCTATTCCGTTCGAACCTTTCAACTGGAAAATACTCAAACGGAAATTTTAACTGGAAGCTTAAGGTTCAAATGGAAAAACCTGTTCCGTTCGAATTTCAAACGGAAAAACGGCTTGAACCGGAAACCTACTTCAAGCGGAGATTTCAACCGGAAATCATGTTCCATTACAACTTGAAGTGGAAATCCAAACTTGAACCGGAGTTGGTACCTTCAAGCAGAAGTCAGAAACTCAACCGGAATTTTAGTTCAACCGGAAGAATCACGTTCAAACGGAAAAATGACTTGAACTGGAAAACGTTATCGTTTTATGTTCAGTCACCGGAAAAACAATCTCAACCGAAGTTGCTTCTGACCCAGTCCCCTGTGACACTCATGACTGCCGGAAAAACGTCACTGTTCAGGTCAGTAAGTTCGATGATTGTTTCCATATTGGAGCTCTTTACTTCTGGTAGCCGGATTCTTTTTATATTCAACCCTCAGGTCGCCGGCGATGTCTCAGGCCGCCAGAGACACCTTCTGATCCGAGTATTTTATACTTACTGAGCTTATGTTCGCTATTACTAGTTCAAGGGATTCGAAAAGGTGTTGGGTTATGTTCTTGAAGAAGTAAAGATTTCAGTTGTAAACACATCAGTAGCTTCTGTTCGAGATTTCGATTACGGGTTCGGGTCCGGTAATGTATCTGTTGTCAACCCACAACCATAACAACAATTTGAAGACATAATTTTGTAGTAATCTCATTAGGTACATCAAAACTATACTCCCATATCAGATTACTTCGATATATAGCAGACGTGTTATGAGGTAACATTTGATTATAAGAGTTGTGCACAAGTTTGATATGAGAAGATTATTTGCTACTGTTGGATTTCAAGAATTTGTTGATGAAATGGTTGCTCTATGGGTTTTCATTACAACAGAACATGCTTATTTATTTTGCTCCGGGTTGCAAAAGTCTAGGGGGAGAAGTGTGATGAACGTAATGAGACTTTTTACAATGTTTTTAGCAAAAGAAAGCATTGTGATTTGCATCGTGATTTTTAATCTTTGAAGAGTCCTCAAGCCATAACAGTTGCGACATTGCCATTGCGGTAAAAATCAAGGCAAGATTATTAGCACAAAAAGAAGTGGTTTATCTATGTGCAAAGCATTGGTTTGGTATTCGGCCAAGTATTTCAATATGGTTGAATTGTAGAATTAATTCTCGAGTTTTTCATAGATCCTTTACTTTGTTTACTTTTAACAATATTGGCACCTTGAGTTGTGACTGAGTCCTCAAGTAGCTTGCCATTGTGTTGAAGTTTGTAAACACCCTATAAATATACAGCCTATGGTTTGGGGCTAGAAGAATGTTCATTGTAGGGGGAGCTTCACAAAGGAGTATTGAAGAATGAAAGACTTGAAACTACATGAAGATTTTCTTGAAGCCAAGTTGCAAGAATACAAAGAACCAATGTCACAAGTGTTGAGTATACCATCTACCAAATAGGGGGAGATTGTTGGGAATCGAGATTCCGAGCCAACAAGATTTGGATAGATGTGATTAATACTCAACGGCCACTTAACGTCTACCGTCCCGACAACACGGTGAAGAACATGACAACTCAAGACACAAGACTCAACTAAAGAAGATGGCTCTAGTGAATATTATTTATTGTTTAAATATTGTCACTAGTTGGTAGTTTTACTATTATGCCCTTAGTGAGTTTGTAGTATATATAGTAAGTCTTTCTCATGTGAAAGACTTGATGATGTATGTCTAGGAGAGAGAGTTAGTCATGGTTCCTTGAAGCTTTTCAAGGGTTCTTGAACTTACCTAGTAAGCTCAAGAAACCTGGGAATGCGTGGGGTAGGTAATGTAATCATTTGGTTATCTTTTGTTATCTATCTTTCATGTTGTTTATCGTTGATCTATCTTGCTATTCATATCCATGTTTCTACTAGCTTTGTTCTTCATCATCATCACATCTCAAACACCATAAACTCTATATCTCGGTGTTCATTTGTTTCTACAAAAACGAGTTACACAAAGACTCGATCCGCTTCCGCAACCAAGGTATTTGGTCACCACCTCGGTTTTTCAGTATACATCTCTGATCCAAATAAAGGTGTTATTAACTCACCTACTTCATTATATGAGAACACATTGATGGATTATGACCCTGTTACATTAAGCCCCCACTCTTTACCGGAGGTGAATCTCAGGAGTACTGATAAGATTCAAACAGAAAGGGATGCTACTGCCCATGAGTCCCCACTGGACCTTGGTGCCAGTAGTAACATAGCTAAGACCCGATCTGTGGCAATCTTCTCTGAATCAACACCTAAGGGTCCTTCATTGGAACCAGGGGTTGCTGAGACAGATGAGGAGAATCCTGGGTGCAAATAAGCCATGGGTACCATGATTGATCAATCCCGAATTTATAACTTGGTTTCGTCCAAGGATATTGGTAAAAAGCTAGTTGAGAACAGTTATACACTACCAGAATTGACGAACTTGTACAAATCTCTCCAACAAGAGGTTGACTCACTCAATGTCACTGTTGCATCATTGGTTCAAGCTGTTCCTATTCAGGCTGAAGCAGGTCGTTCAAACCTAAACATATCTGAAGCTGATACTGTCAAATTGGGGAAGAAGCTTATCTCAACACCTGCTATAAGGGAAATTGAAGAATAAGAAAGAATATCGGCTGAAGTAAGAGCCACTGCCTGTAGAAAAACTGGTGTTCAACCCTTCTCAGTTGAAGAAAGTTGGGTAAATGTAAGGAGTAGCCAACTGATAGCTATCTCACCATTTGAAGACCCCAATCTCACTGAACTGGTTCAATCTTCCTTACTCATTGATGGTGCTCTTCCTGAGCATGTAAATATGGTTACAAGGCTACTGAAGGAAGTGATCTTTCCGGCTGAAAGAGCCTTGATCAAGCTGAAAAGAACAAAGCCTCCACCAGTAAAGCAACATCAGAAAATGTTAAAGTTGTAGGAACTGTTACTGAAGGAGGAAATGAAGATGTATTAGGAGAAGGAGAAGGAACAGAGGTTACAGAACCGGTTGATTAAGAACCTGAGGTCACCAAACCACCAGTGGTGACTGAAGTTCAGGCTGAAGTTCAACCGGAAGTCCAAGCTAAAACTCAGGTCGAGGTAATTGAAATTGATGAAAATACACCTGACCTTGTGTTTAGCAGGAATCACTCTATTTTTGGAACTGATCAGTTCCCAGTGGTTCAACCGGTTGATCAGCCAAGGGATGACACTGAAGATGTTGTTGAAACCCTATTAGCTATGAAGAGTGAAGAGACAGTTCAAGCAGAAGAGCAAGATCAACCTGAAAATGTTCAAACTATTCATCAAGTTATTCACACTCCAAAATATGAGGCTCTAAGCAAAATGGTGGAAGATTCCAGGATGGCTGCTGAAAATGAAAGGCTAGCAAAAGAGTTTCAAGAGGAGTTGGATCTGTTTTCACAGAATTTGGTTGTTGAAAGTCTATTTGAAGAAGCTAACAGAAGATCAATGGAATGGAGGTTAAGGGAATACAATTTGGAAGGTATGATAGAAACTGAAAGGTAAAGGGTGATTGATATCGACTTAAGGATGCCCACCAAACTGGTTAAGAATGATGCAAACTATGAACTTATAAAGAAGGTGAAAAGGGTCCTGATTATCAAAAACTGGAAATCAGAGGAAGATGTGACTCAAATGAAGTTAAAGGTGTTGGGATTTGGCAGTGGTATTCGGGTCGCCCGGTGACATATTTTAAAAATTACGTGACCGATAGATTAATAGTTTATAAAAGAGTTTACCAAATTAATTTATGATTAATTCTGTAACGCAGTGGAATAAGATTATATATATAAATATATATATACATATATAACAAATTATATATATTAAAAACTATTTAATCAATTAACACAAATACCAGTACGCAACAGGATCCGATTACCGAACACGCAAACACAGAAATAAATAAATAATTAATCTAAACTAATAGTGAGTTTAGATATACCTTGGCGGTGTTGAACAAACGTTCGAGACATCGAGTTTCAACGAACGAAGCGCTAGGTTGAAACGGAACGAACCACTTTCGGTCTCAGACGGTTGTCGCGTATCGCGATGATTCTCATGGTCCGGTGTCGCGTACCACTACGGGACGACGTTTATGACACGTGGTCATTACGCATCGCGAGAGTATGTCTTGACAGACGTCCCGTCTCGCGAGACTACAAGATCAATCAGATTCAGATCTGATTGCAACCGGAGACGGCGCATGACGAAAAGGCGTCGGACTCGCGTCGACGGGCGACGGTCATGCGACGGCATGCGATCCGCGGTGGTGGCGGCGGGTGACGACGGCGAACGGCGGCGGCGGCGGCGTCGAGTATCACGGTGGTGATCGGCGGGTTTTGCGGCGGCGATTGGCGGCGAACCGAGCAGCGGATCTGGGCGTACGAGGCGGCGATCTCTAGACCGTAAGGCGGTCTACGGGTGTTGACTGACGGAACACCCTAACTAACAACCACCACCAGGTTATGGTGGTGCGAAGATGGCCACCGAGCTAAGCGGTGGCGGCGATCGGCGGAAAACGGCTTTTGCCGTTTTTTTTTGTTTACGTCCGAGAGAAAAAAAGAAGAAGAAGGAGATTTTTGAATCTCCTTTTTCTTTTGTTGCTGCCGTCGAGAATCGATGGGGTGATTAGGGTTAATCCCTAATCATCTAATATTTATTAGATGATCACTAATTCGCGACGGGCTTCTCTCGAATATAAAGCCCAACTCGTACGCGAGCCCACTAGCTAACGTTAGAAAATATTTCAATAACGAATAGCTCGACCGTGAATTTAAATAAACCAATTTTATTTAAATATCTATCACCCATTATTATTAAGGCCGGTAATAATAATATTATTGATTATTAATTATTTATAACTATTATAAATAATATATATAATCAAACGTTTCCCTTTCTTTTACCGGTTAACTCTTAAGCGGGTTTAGAGTTCGTTGCACCCGGTGTAACTCTTACGGGTCGTAACCGGGTCGGGTTCAAGATTTGCCGGGTCAGGACACATAATATCCAACAGTCTCCCACTTGGACTGATCACGACAAGATCTAAGAAACAGACAGAGGTGCTCTAGCTACACATGACTGTCCCAACCAGTTATGACACTTCAAGTCAACAACCAAGGCATATCTGTTGTCAAGCAACTGATATTAGACTTGTGGTAATTTGAAGTCATTGTATCCCTTCCGTATATGACATCAATTGAACGATGGACATGGATTCAATTCATTCTCATCTAATGTTCAATCATTATGTTTCTCGATATAGATTCGAAGTGGTCCAAAACAAACACACAGTAGGTTTGGGTAAGGCCTTACACTTTACACTTGGAATCAACGAGGGCGCCACGATGTCTAGCTGTTGCATGATTAGTGCAAGAGTACAGAATCCCATGTCGACTACATACAGCTCCCACTGAACTTCAGATCCATTCCCAAAAGTAGCCGTTATGACTGGCAGTTACGCGACAGCGTTAAGCTACAATCAAAGAACAGTCTTTGGTAAAGGGGAGGTCGCTCATGTATCTCAGGTCTAAGGATACTAATGAGTATACCATCAATCAAATCCATCTTATGATTGAATCCATGAAGATGGTTTAATGCGAGTTACGTCCAACGTCATTCCCCAATGAGGTCTGTGAGTCTGGATTGTCAACCATTGAGTCCAGAGTCAGAATAGTCTTACTTCAGATTCGTTCCCACGAGTATGAACGACTACGGACAGTCTAGAATAGTATATCTATTCCTCAGATTCATTATGAAATGATATATGTGAATTTGTATTGTCAATGTCTTGAGTCCAAAGTCACAAGTAGTCACACTTCAGATTCGTGTCCACAATTCTGATTGACTGTGAGGAATGATATTCACTTATTCATGGATTTAAACGTATTAAAATCGAACACAGTTATAGAATTTATCTTTTACGTCTAATCCTTTAGAGGAAGCCAGATGATAATGTATAACTGTTAGAGTTCGTGCATCCAAATACTAGTTCAAAACATACATTTAGTGTATATTGGTCGAACGTCATTAGTATGAGGTTAATGAGTTTTAAAATTCATTGTTTTACCGACCAGGTTTTGAAATGTGCTATCATTTTGGTTATCTAATGTTTCATAGTTCCAGTATTTCTCTGAATAGTGGAATTTCCTCAAAGTGTGCTGGTTTTGTGATCATAGTGATCCTTGGTATTCACCATAGTTACTGTGTGATCACAATGTCTTGTTTGGTTAAAACTCTAACCATGTCAAGAATCCTTCTGAACCTTTCAGACAAGCAGCAGTTTGATGTCACTTGAGTCGGCTAATTAATTTAGATTTAGTTGTGGAATCTGCCACATTGTAAAATCTTTATTATGAGCAAGAGATGTCTTGGTCAATCATGAAAACTTGTAGTAGTGTATTTCTACACGGTGAATGTTAATACCAATGCAACTTAGTGTATTGTGTTCAACAATTCACGATATCAATGTAACTTGCGTACGTTGATTTTTCCCTTCTGGTGTCCATAGTGTAACCCTGTACAGTGACAACCTCAGTGTAACTCTGTACAGTGATCTCTCCTATTTGATGTCATTAGTGTAACTCTGTGCAGTGACATCTTTGTTTAATCACATATTCAATGTGTGATTATATTGCCCCAGAAGTTGCTTATACCTGTGGATCTCTATCCATTAAGAAACTTCTTTTAAATTCTTTGTACCATAAAATCCACATTATGTATAATCTCATAAGGATTTTATTCTATCTTTCAGTATATCATCGTCATACGGGGGAGGATTGATATAGTGCTCCCACTAGCTTTTATGTAAACACATCTATTATGGTATTAAGCCATTCTCAGATTCAAGATCTGATATTGCAATTTTGAATTTGCAAGTGTGTTTAAATATGTATTTCCTGTTTAATGCAACAAACTTTTGTTGGTCAGGAAATATGCGAACAATGGATTTGTGACTCTTGAACCACTTCAAGATCAACGTCCTTTACTTCTAGTTCCAGTTAAATAACTTGGGAACTTAACCTTCCATTTCAGAAGCTAGAACACAACTTTCTATCTTCTGTGTGGAATTAGAATTCCATATGGATGGTGGAAGTAGTATCCATTGTTATATGTAGTATCTAACGAGAATAAATTCTCATTGTCAAAAGACATTCGATACTAGATCTATCAAGTGAGTGATGATGAAAAGAGTGATACTCAATACGGGTGTGTATGGCAAATACTTCCTGTATATCATCTTTCAAACGTTGACAAGCATCGTTTGATTCCTATCATGTGCTCAGGTCAAGGCTGTGCACGTAGGACCAGATTAGTGAAAAATCTTTCACATATCTTGAGATGATTTTAGGGTTCGTCAAGCTTAGGTATTCTTTATTACGATCAGACTTAGAATTGTGATCGTATTTGTAAAGCTGGTTCTTTGACTTCATTTTGAAATGTTCTTGTACAACTCAAGAATTTTCATTGATGCTTATAACCATAAGCATATTCACTATGATTACCGTCATAGTTATGAAGTAACTTTTATGATTCTTGTCATATGGTTCTTTTAGGTTTGCCAACACAAGAGTGTCTAAGCCTAGAAAGAACATTTAACAGTTCACTCGAATGAGTGAAGGATTTGGTTGTGAGTTTGTGAAAGCACGACACGTATCAGAAAACTTAATCCCATGGTGGATCATAGGGTCCAGTTGGGCCGTATCCTTTCATGCATGTCTTGCTTACACGAATAAGTCACAAACAAGAATCATTAGAACCAGGTATGTTTCATAAAGAAACTTCAACTTATGTTATTAGTCTGATATAAAACCAGTGAAAAGCAAAGTATTAATCCCAGACGAGCTAGGTCAAAACAACCACTTGTTTTGAATACTACCAAGGAGTGAAAGACATGATTGAAAGCAAATGGCCTAAAAGGGTAATTCGAATCATGTGTCCCTCGATCTAAGCTTTTCTTATTTCCACGTTCCTACAAGGCATGCATGCATGCGTTGGGGAATACTCGTGAAAATCTAATAACATTAGTTTGAATACCAACAGAGAAGTCTAACGTTCTCCGTTTTCTTTGAGCTTAACGGGGTAGTGTATAGTACCCGATTTGTTGTTCATGGAGCACTGGTGCTTGTCATGATGATGCAGCAATGATCGTACAAATCTTTTGCCATGGGCGTTGATGCCAAATGATCACAGCCTTTTATTGCCCTTACAGTCGATACTCTTTTCTTGGTACGAGGCATTTTAACACGGTAGCAATCACCTATGACACACGAAGTGTCAATTGAGCATAATGCTATCAACTGGTTGAACTTTGCACTAAAGCACACAGTATTACTGGTTCTATAGTAGTGAAAAGGTATAAGCCCAGATACTCGTGGGGTAACCAAGTTGAATCAGGTGATACTGGTACCCTTTCATCTTAATGACATGGTCCTATGGAGAAGAGCCTTGCATGGAGCTCTCTCCATCGAGAAACGAAACATACAGTTAAGCTTGTTTGTTATGTCATTGATACTCAAGTCTTGCATTTTTGCTGACTATTAGGAAACATGCGAGCCTGCATAATACTATCTACCTTAAAGGTGTTAGTATTATGTTATTTAATCCAGGCGCGTTGTATTCCTATAAGGAACACAACTACAGCGATTGGGCTCTTCAAGACATAGAGTTTATGAAAGAATGTCAGAACATCTTCTGAGTTTGTTTCAACAAGATGAAAGTTGGTGTTATTTGATTTGTCCTACTGGAGGACTGATTTAAAAGGGAGAAAGGATTTGTTTTCATTAGCCGTTATGAAATGATAAGCAAAGCACAATACATTAGTATTTTCGATGTAAAGTATTTTCTTATTATAAATTGGTAAGATTTATTTTATAAGAAAATTGAGAATTCGATTAGAAAAGTTTACTTGAGACCGCCAAATGAGCCTCAGGAGCAAATTTGTGTAACCAAACTGACAGCGGGTGTCAATTGCGAAATCACAGTCACAACTCTCGATATGAGGCCGCTATATACATACTTGTATATTTTGCGATACGTTTAGCCTCATCCGTGCCCACTTTAGCAATACACACCCGTAGCGCGGTGTTGAAATACTCCAACACTACGAACATATACATCTAAAGCGATAGTAATCCTAAATGGTCGATGCGACGGACACGGTGTTGAAATACTCCAATGTCCTCGCCTCAGAAGGTACCCTCGGCACCAAGTGCGGTGTTGAAATACTCCAACACTGATGCTCCGGTAAATACGTTCCAAGTTCGACTTGAGATGGGATGGCACGAACTATCAGTTTTTTAATTACCAGATAGGGATATTAAAATCAATTTTAATATTGGTGATCGTTGGACACAAACGATAAACCCTATCATCACTCGGGACATTTATTTTAAATAACCTATTATGTAAAAATACAACTAGGTTGTCGCGAGTTATGTAACCAGTCAAAAGTTAATAAATGACTTATTAAGTTTGATTGAGTTTTATAAAGTTTGAAAATTTTCAAAGAAAAACTCATTAAGGTGGTTACATTAAAATTTAGGTCAAGTTGTAAAGGCTTTTAGAACTTGTAACCTATTGATTGTATTCTCAGTTTTTAAAACCATTTTAAAAGGATTTCGGTGTTTTAGTTGGTGTGTAATACCACTATTAAACCAAGCAACCAAAAACAAGCAAAACGAATATGTATTCGGCCATTAGGGTTTTGGTCTTGCTAGAGCCTTTTAGCGAGACCAAATGGGTCATGGGACAAAAGTACAAAACAACCACAAGGCAGACATCTTCATGTAGCGTGCAGGTTCTGTAAGCTCCCACTGACCTTAAGACGCCTCTTGACATCGATTGGATCTTCGGGTCTTCTTGATGACAACTTTTGCCAAAGTAGAAGATTTCGTAAAAAGAAAAACCTAATTACAATTTTGAACCCAAAAATGTGGGCCAACCCAAAGTCTAAACTATTATAACAATGGGCCAAAACATGGGCCAAACCATAACAGTAAAATAATCAAGCAACAGTCAAACAAGGGTCGGGCCGAATACATATAAAACACAATCAAAACAAATTGCAATTTTAATTGGTCAAAATAAAGTTGACCAAAATGCAATTTAATTATGCAATACAAATAAAATCTGATTCGCAACTTTCGGGCGTTTAACCCCAGTTTGCGAATCCACCGGTTTAAAATCGACCGGTTCCGATTTGCGCGTGGTAATCAAGGCTCTGATACCACTGTTGGGATTTGGCAGTGGTATTCGGGTCGCCCGGTGACATATTTTAAAAATTACGTGACCGATAGATTAATAGTTTATAAAAGAGTTTACCGAATTAATTTATGATTAATTCTGTAACGCAGCGAAATAAGATTATATATATAAATATATATATACATATATAACAAATTATATATATTAAAAACTATTTAATCAATTAACACAAATACCAGTACGCAACAGGATCCGATTACCGAACACGCAAACACATAAATAAATAAATAATTAATCTAAAATAATAGTGAGTTTAGATATACCTTGGCGGTGTTGAACAAACGTTCGAGACACCGAGTTTCAACGAACGAAGCGCTAGGTTGAAACGGAACGAACCACTTTCGGTCTCAGACGGTTGTCGCGTATCGCGATGATTCTCGTGGTCCGGTGTCGCGTACCACTACGGGACGGCGTTTATGACACGTGGTCATTACGCATCGCGAGAGTATGTCTTGACAGACGTCCCGTCTCGCGAGACTACGAGATCAATCAGATTCAGATCTGATTGCAACCGGAGACGGCGCATGACGAAAAGGCGTCGGACTCGCGTCGACGGGCGACGGTCATGCGACGGCATGCGATCCGCGGTGGTGGCGGCGGGTGACGACGGCGAACGGCGGCGGCGGCGTCGAGTATCACGGTGGTGATCGGCGGGTTTTGCGGTGGCGATTGGCGGCAAACCGAGCAGCGGATCTGGGCGTACGAGGCAGCGATCTCTAGACCGTAAGGCGGTCTACGGGCGTTGACTGACGGAACACCCTAACTAACAACCACCACCAGGTTATGGTGGTGCGAAGATGGCCACCGAGCTAAGCGGTGGCGGCGATCGGCGGAAAACGGCTTTTGCCGTTTTTTTTGGTTTACGTCCGAGAGAAAAAAAGAAGAAGAAGGAGATTTTCGAATGTCCTTTTTCTTTTGTTGCTGCCGTCGAGAATCGATGGGGTGATTAGGGTTAATCCCTAATCATCTAATATTTATTAGATGATCACTAATTCGCGACGGGCTTCTCTCGAATATAAAGCCCAACTCGTACGCGAGCCCACGAGCTAACGTTAGAAAATATTTCAATAACAAATAGCTCGACCGTGAATTTAAATAAACCACTTTTATTTAAATATCTATCACCCATTATTATTAAGGCCGGTAATAATAATATTATTGATTATTAATTATTTATAACTATTATAAATAATATATATAATCAAACGTTTCCGTTTCTTTTACCGGTTAACTCTTAAGCGGGTTTAGAGTTCGTTGCACCCGGTGTAACTCTTACGGGTCGTAACCGGGTCGGGTTCAAGATTTTCCGGGTCAGGACACATAATATCCAACAAAAGGAGCTATGCAATTTGATTGATTCTATATTTCAAGAGCTCAGAGGAGACAGTGTTGATGTTAACCCAAACCTGGTGTTGCCCCTGCCTTTAGAAATCACTTCACGTATGGCAACTAGCATTTCTGTTAAACCAGAGTTTGATGATGATGCAGATATCCTACCTCCACCTTCCTTTATCTATGAGCCAAACCCTAAACCTAGAGCCTTTACATCAGTATCCCAATCACTTACCCTCATACCTTACAACCACCCACCATATCCAAGAAAGTTAATACCAAGCTCTCAAACCCAAAATACCTGTTGGTCCAGAAACAACAACCGTTCACGATATTATCTAGTCTAAACGTGCGGAATCCGTTTAGATTAGGGATTCAAGAAAGAGATGAGAAGAAAACTAAGAATACGATGAACATAAACGATAAAAACCTGATATTGTACACAAGATGAACTTGTCGGGTACAAATCTTGTAATCGTAAACTCAGTTTCTCTCAGGTTTACGATCGTAATCACCTGTCTGCTTAAAATCATAAACAAGCCACACTTATGATGGTGAACTCATGGGGTGTATATAGCCACCCCATGAGTTTACAATTGGGCCCTTTAATCCTAATGGTAAACCCAATCTTAAACCCTAAGCCCAATAGTAAACCCAAGTAAACTAGTCTACTAAACTAAATAAACCCTCTAAGCCTAGCCCAAACTATTTAATATTACAAGCCTCATAATCTAGCCTCAACAATCTTCCCCTAGGCTTGTGATATTAAATGTCTTCAATCTTTGAAATTCTTCTTCTTGACTGGCTGGCATAGATGTTGATGAAGATTCTTTCCGCATAAATCTTCAATGGGTTTCAAGACGGGAACTTGGGACTTCCTCTTGATCAGCATCAGCTTGAACTTATTGAAATGAACAAGCAATGAAATGGAGGACTCTCATTGACTTGCTTTTCTTGAAAGAACTGGTTCTTGCTAAATCTTCGGTAACTGTCTTGAATCTCCAGAAATTAGAGGGTAAAAATGGACTTGAAACCCCTAACTTTGGAGAACTTGATTGTTGATCTTGGATCTTCATGATCTCTAACTGCTCTCCGCATCATTTTCTTCATCAAAGATCGACTTGAAATCTTCAGCTTCCCCTAAACATGTGAACATCTTCTTTGAAGTTCTTTTGAAGCTTTTGAAAACTTGTAAAGACACCAACAACTTCCCCTGAACAGTTTCTTTTCAGATGGAAGTCTTGTCCAGCTGGTTCTTTAACTTGAGCAGTAGCAACACCTTTCTATCATCAACCTGTCTGACACACATTTGAAAAAATATACTCCACAAGACATTTGATGACTGGTCTTTGGGTAAGAGGATAATTAACATTGTAAAAACCCAATTATCATCTGTTCAGTTGATGATAATATGTATTTTAGCCAAAAGCCCGAAGTTAATTATCATATGTTCTGTTGATAATAATTAACTTCCCCTGAACCCAAGACCTCTAAAGACTTTCCCTTAGCTGATAACTTCCCCTCAGCTAAGGACTTCCCATGATATAATACATATTATCTTCGAGTTCCCTTCAGATACTATGTATTATGGAAGTCTTTTCATTAGATAATAAGTATCATCCTCGAGTTCCCTTCGGATAATACTTATTATCCCCTCTCCTTCCCCTAAAAATTTGTCAAGATCTGCAGGGGGGCATACTGTCATGCATCAAAACCCATGAAAACACATTTTGACTTCTCAAATCAACCTGGCCAAGACGTAAACACAATAATAAAGAACTTAAAGACTCACACACGAAATATAAAAATAAACAAATACTTACCAATATCAAACATGAGAAAGTTTACAAGGGATCAAACCGTATGAATCTGACTGAGGAACCCTTTTCAGCTTTAGTTACTCGACTAGTCCAGGTGATTGCTAGTATGTTTGTCCGCTTTAAACTCAGACCCGTTCAAACCCAACCAAATGCATCATGCTTACAAGATTACTAATTACCAGCATGTTTAATCGTCCCCACACCCAATTGTACATAGCAAAACCTACCCAAACTCAGAGTTTATTGAGGATTCACAAACCCCCAACTTGAGGAACCATGCAACACTGTTATGACTACCACTTATTTCATTAATCATCAGTCGATGATCAGGTTGGCCGAATAAGCACGCAAAGAAGACCAAACTGAATGATTATTTTTCATTTTCTTTTCTTTTTCTTTTCTTTTTCATTTATTTTTCATTTCTTTTTCTTTTTTCTTTTTTTTCATTATGTGGTGTAGTCATGACAGCAGAAACATGGCATGTGAGAGAGTGAATACTAGGTATAATTACCACTCTCAACCCGTTTTTGTTGGGACTCAGTTTTTTAAACCATGCAAACTGAGATGAGAAACTAAACATATATATATTTTGAGTTCATTGCACTTACATTGGTGGTCATAAGATTAGGTCGAACCTACTGAGCATATCACCGTGGAGCTTGCTTTTCACATCTGCCTTACACGTGTCAGTCATCTCCAATCCGGGCTTCCCTCCCTTCTCAGAAACAAAACACAAGCAAACTATTAAAAATTGAAAAGCACACTATTTTTGAGGGGTCAACTTTTTCTTCATCTTTACATTTCTTCCCCTTGCTTTTTGATTTTTAATGCCACAACTTTTGTGAAAATCATTTTTTTAAACTTTTTTTAAACACGAACACTTAAACAGAGCAAATAACTTCACACATATCTGGCCAAGCTAACATTCAAAGTATGGATTTGAAAATTTTTTAGAAAAATGGGTTTTATAGCATGCATACCTTATTTTTTTATTTTTATTTTTTAAATTGAACAACCAAGCACCAACTGAAAGTTTTAAGGAATTTGGTTTGACTCAAAACTCCCTTTGTTGCTACAACATTCAAACAACCAAGTTCAGACCAGTACCTCTCATGCTGAATTAGACCTTTTACCTCTTAAAGAGACATATCCTCCAATGTATAACTTACTTGTGAATATTTGAAGATACGTCTCCTAACATGTGCCTGGAACAATCACTTATCAACAAACAAATTAATAATGAATATATTAGTGATAATCCTCCTTGATCGTTCCTGCACACAGTGAGAGACTAGTTAGCCATTGGTACCCACGCCATTGTTTCTCTGGGTACACCTGAGGAATCAATAAAAGATACTTCTTGTAAGAACATCCCCTTTGAGAAATCAGGAAGTTGGGATGGAGCTGGCTTGATTTTTGGTTTCCAAGTTCTAGGTGATTTAATATTTGTTTTAGTCACTTTTGGAGTTGTGACTTTAGGTATTTCAACCTTCTTCGTTTTAGATTCATTTTTCAAAACAGTTTTTGTTTTAGTCACCTTTGGAGTTATGACTTTAGGTATTTCAACCTTCTTCACTTTAGAATCATTTTTCAAAACAGTTTTAGTTACCTTAGGAGGGGTAACTATGGGTTTTTTAGACTTAGGTTGTTTTGAAAACGGTTTCTTCACCTGTTTTTGGAAAGTTTGGTAACTTGGAAAGTTGTTGTTTTGATTTAAAGATTTTCTTTCAGCTTTGGCAGCGCCCCAATGTTGATTAGAGGGTTTAACCTTAGGAGTAACAGTCTTCATTGCCTTAGGTTTCTGCACCATCATCGGCTTAGACTTCACAGACTCCTGAGATGAAACCCTCTGAGTTTTCGGATAATAGGGTTCATAAGGGCGATAAAGACAGTTTCTAGCTATATGACCAGCGATGCCACAATTAAAGCAAGTCTTCTTCTTTAGATAGAAGTCAGACGTGTACCCATTTGTCTTTGGTGGCTGATATGCAGCCGGTTTGCTTTGTGTCTGCTTCTTTGCTTTGTCTGCAGCTTCAGATTTGACTTTCTGCTGGTTCCTCGAAGCCTGTGTTGAACCTGTCTTTACTGTCTTCGTGCTTCCTTGATTCTTTGACGTTGAAGCACCATTCTTGCAATTACAATGGCAACTGCATGATCCAACTGAAGAAATGGGAGACACAGCTACTCCCTTGAGTTTTACATTCTTCACTCCAGCTGTTGGTTTCATACTCGGATGCTTGATGGTGATCTTTGGCCTCTCAATTTCAGCTTTACTTATTACTCCATCAGTTATTCCCTTGAACTTGGAGGAGAAGGATGGCAAGTCATATCCAATATCTGGTTCTTGGTCAAACATTGATCCAGATGTCATAAAGATCTTCCCCTCAGGCCGTGTCGTCAAGATCACCTTTTCCCTTTTGACTTCGTCAATTACTTTGAAGTATGGGGTTTCAATTTTAGGGTATGGTTTCAACTCTATCCCAGCATCTTCAAACTTATAGTTATGACACCTGTCATATTTCTGGCACTCAGCATCATTGTCTGATATATCATCTACTCTCCCTTCACCATAAGTCATGTTTGCTTAATTATCAATTTCTTCTTGAGTCAATGGTGTAGTTCCAACCAAGACACTATCCAAAGGAGTAGCAGCTTCTTTATAATCAGACTTGATTCGTTCAACTTGATCCTCACTAAGAAGTATTCCTATAATGTCTCTGGGTACTGGTGGAGGAATAATGTTGTTTGCAGCCAAGGACTTATCAGATTTCTCTGATCCGAACCCAGTTGTGTCTTTCCCAACTTGACCAGTTACAACAGCATGTGACAATTCCTTTCCAGCATTTAGCATTCGCTTATTTCTTTCCTGATTGCAATCATACTTGACCTACAACTCATCATATTTTTGCTGCAGTTCAGTTAATTTCTGTGTCAGCTCAGATATCTCAATCCTAGCCTGATCATATAAAATAGTCTTCTTCGTTGCTAGCTTTTGATATTTCTCAATGTCTAATTTTTGAGCTTTCTCCTTCTCTTCACTCTTCTCCCATCTGCCCTTAAATGAACTTCTAGAACATTGCATATCAAATAATTCTATCTCACTATTTTTCCAAAGTTGTCTAAGGCCAGGAATTAAACGAGCACAAGTAGGATTGGGGCATATCTTAGTTTTGTCAACTTCATATGCGAAAGCATCCTTGTCCTCAACCATATTCTTTTCTTCAACCACTGAACTCATTTTCTTTCTTTAGATATGCAGCCTTTGAAAATTTTGAAAAATCGAAAAAAACGGCAAAAGTACTATTCAAAGAATAGTGTCAAAAACTTAAAACGCGGAAACGGAGGCCTTCGGAGTGGAATTTGGGGGTCCAAACGAGCTCCCCTGGATTTTAGTCCGGGGTAATTCTGGGGCTCGGTGTCACGAACGTCGTGTTAAAATTTGAGCCTCTAACTCCAAACGAGTCAAAAGTTATGTTCGTTTCCGTGAAAGTGTGAAATAGTGACTTTTTGCCGTAAACCAACCTTGTTTCCGATCGTAATCCCTGTTTACGATCGTAATCACCTGTTTACGATTGTAATAACAGCTGGATTGAAATCACCAGATCGTAAACGCTGATTCCGATGAAGTTGGATCGTAAACTCCAATTCCGATAAGAATTATCGTAAACACTGAATCCGATTAAAGTGGATCGTAAACACCGATTTCGATCCAGAAATGTCGTAATCAAGATTCCGGTTGAAAAAATCGTAAACACCCAAAGCACCGAACTTGAAGTTGTAAACTCAAATTTTCTGATCGGAAACCTTCAAATATCCCTTCTTGAACTCGTAAACACTGAAATCGCGAAGAACACCAATCGTAAACACGAAACTGTTGATCGTAAACGCCCAAAAATCTTGTCTTGATGTCATAAACTCGTTTCCGATGAAGATCTTCAAGAACAACCAGTCGTAAACACTCAATAAACCTAGAAACTGATCGTAAACCTTCAAAAACAGCAGCAGCTTGATCGTGAACCCTCCAAGCAGCTTCAAACCTTCAAAAACTCGAACTTTTTCCAGAAAAAGCTTGAATCCAATATCATGAGAACCTCGAAACACACGTTTCTTAGCTCTGATACCAATTGTTGGTCCAGAAACAACAACCGTTCACGATATTATATAGTCTAAACGTGCGGAATCCGTTTAGATTAGTGATTCAAGAAAGAGATGAGAAGAAAACTAAGAATACGATGAACATAAACGATAAAAACCTGATATTGCACACAAGATGAACTTGTCGGGTACAAATCTTGTAATCGTAAACTCAGCTTCTGTCGGGTTTACGATCGTAATCACCTGGCTGCTCAAAATCATAAACAAGCCACACTTATGATAGTGAGCTCATGGGGTTTATATAGCCACCCCATGAGTTTACAATTGGGCCCTTATATCCTAATGGTAAACCCAATCTTAAACCCCAAGCCCAATAGTAAACCCAAGTAAACTAGTCTACTAAACTAAATAAACCCTCTAAGCCTAGCCCAAACTATTTAATATTACAAGCCTCATAATCTAGCCTCAACAATACCGAACTGACAACTTCACCCCAATCATTCCTTTTAAATAGAAACTTGCTCCTGTCATATATTCTTCAGATATCATTCCACCATCACCTCTAAATAGCCCTTCACCAGAAGCCATCAAGACACTCACTCAAAAACCTCTACCACCTATCACCATAAGAGAACCTTCATCCACCACTGCTCCTACACCTCCAACCAAACCAATTGTTGTATAATCTGGTCCCTCTTCTCCCTTATTAAAAGGGAAAGCTCTTGTTGAGCAAGATTCAGATGATGATTCTGATGAGGAGAAAAAGAAGAGAAATAGGAGACTGATGTATGCTAAGAAAAAGAAAGATCAGAAGCAAACGAAGAAAGGGCCACCCAGAAAGAACAAAGTTATTGGATGGACAGCCGATGAAAGCACCTTTGACTTCACTTTCAAAATTGAGAATGGCACAAATTTAGTAGTGAAGTCTCACAGAGCTACTAGAATGTTCTCTATGTGAAGATAAGAAAGAATCTAAGCCCAACAAGGGCAGAGCACCTACTGAGAATGTGCATTGAACCAATAGTGCATGAATGTGGAATGCTTTTCAGATATCAGGGTGACACGGAAAATGAAGAGGAAGAACCTGTCAGTGAAATAAAATTTATCATTTGGGAAGAAGAAGAGAAGTTGTTCTATGTTCATAGAGCTGATGGCACCTTCACCGTTCATGAATCCATCTCTGTACAAGATGAATGGAATGAAGGAGATTGGGAAACAATCAAGCATGTGAAGGTGACCAAAACAAGCATGAATGTGCTTTGGATGCAAGCATCAAGTCCTTGGACAAGTAGGTCAAGGATAAGGATTTTTGGTACAAGTCAATTTTTGGAAATAGCCTTCGAAGATGAAGAATAATTTGACAGCATCAGCTTAAGGGGAGATTATAAGGAACATTTCTTTGGCTATTTCCGGCTGAAAGCCAATTTTGAGCTGTTCCGGCTGAAGTTGAAGTTCGAGTGGAAATCTCGAGTTCAAGCGGAACAAGCAGTTCAACCGGAAGACGCAAATTTTGTCCTATAGTGAATATTCCGGGTGAACTTGATTATCCACCAGATAATGAGTTCAATCGGACTTTTCCTCAGAAGTCTTTTCAGATTGTCTGATCCTGCAAAAGCTTCATGATTGCTTCTACATCTACCAAATCCGCTCTCCTAAAGTAGATTGTTGCTGATCACACGTAAGATATCACATCTGTCAAAGTTTATTCTTTTGGTACTAGTATTTGAATTTTTGTTTAACGGTTTAGATTAAATCGTTTGAGATCAATGAATGACATTGATCTCATCTGCACTATATATAGCTTAGTTAGGTCTTTGTTTACACACGGTTCTTGATCACATTGTAATAGTGTAACTTTGAGTTAATGCAAATAGTGCCGAGTATTTTATACTTCGTTGTTATTATCTTTATGCAATCAAACATTTACATTACACAAGTGAACTAAATTATGCTTAAGTAAAGTGAAATATAACTTCATTCCGCAAGGTTATATTTACCAGTAGAGAGTGTCTTGTTAACTACATTCCACAAGGTTATATGTTCGGTTCGAGAAACGCAGGTAAACGGTATATGCGTCGTATACGCGCTTTATACCGCGATTTTAACCGAACGTTCACCAAATTATATTTAATCTGATGTTTTAAATACTTTGAGAATATTTATGAGGGTTTTATAGTAATACAGTCATGTCGGAATAATCGCGGATGAATTACGAGGCGTTTACAGTTTAACGTTTCGAATATCACGGTATAATACATGTGTATCTGACTTTTGTCCACCTAAAAACCCTACATATATAAAGGGTCCTTAGCCCCTTTTCTTTTCATTCAAGTACAGCCCCCAAACACACACTTGTGTGTGTCGAGAGAGAAAGAAAAGAGCAAAGCTCTCCTTCCCGTTTTTCTGGCGTAGGACTCCGGCCGACCATTGAAATCTCATATCGTCCCCATCTAGTGATTTGTACACCGAAATTGAGATCGAAAGTTCACTAAAACTTAAGAACACAAAAGCTAAATTAAACTCAGTTTATAGCTCAGATTCAACAACGATTACATGATTTGAACTCATTTACAGCCTCGAATCACAATCTAGAATAAAAAAACTCTGAAAAAACAAGATCGAAAACTCCTCCTCTTAGAAATCGAACTCACTGGAAACGATTATGGGAGAGATGCGTTTGTCTGAACTCCAAACTACATATATATATATATATATATATATATATATATATATATATATATATATATGCACACTAGTTCTGCTGCCATTCGGATCAGTTCGGCTGGATCCGAACCTCCACATCGGATGATGTTCGGATGGCTTCAATTAGTTAGCAGGCTAACACATACGTGAGATAGATATCTCATATACAATATTTAATTCCAAATCCCTCAAGTATAAGAGATTTACACTTTCTGCCCTGAAATATTGATTTAACTATTCTAACTGAAACAACTAACAATACTAACGAGACTAACTGATACACACACGACACAATATTTTGTACCAACAAACTCCCCCTTGACGTGTGCTGTATCAGATCTTCAAAGTATTTGAATCTGTTGTTAGTTGTTGTAGGGTAGGCATGACAGGAACATGACTGTGTCAACTGAACCATTTCTGAAAGTAATGAACTCTTTGACAACTTCATAACCATGCTTACAATTCATTCTGAGATCAATATTTGAAAGACTTTGATGATTTCAACATGCAATCTTTAGAAGACAGAAGTGGAATTTTTCTTTTCCAAACATAAATTTAATCTTGGAAACAAAACTCCTCCTTTGGAGAAACTAAGACATTTAGTTTTAAAAATTTGTTGTATCTCGTGTCGATCAGAT
>JBCNJP010000010.1:60058396-60090396 GCA_039602395.1 Deinandra increscens subsp. villosa | reverse complement strand
TCACTGTCAAAGTTAGTCAAGGTTTGCATTGCATTCTACATTACGGCAAAAGCTTGGAAATCGCATTTTGAAAAATCTCAAATTCTGATTGGCCGAACTACACCTGTAACACAACCCTCTTATCCGAACTGGAACCTTAGCCGATCTGGGTCCGAACAGAGGATAGTATCCGAACTATAGCTGAACAGAAGTATTATCCGAAGAGAAAAAGTACCCGAATTTGTACCGAACAAAAATGTATCCGAACTGTAGCCGAACCTCGTCCGAACTGAACCTTTGAACCGAACTCTAAACGAACTTTACCAAACTGATACTTTGGACGAAACGAATAGGAGCCGAACCGGTAGTTCGGATGATGGTTATTCCAAACAGGAAGATCTTCAGCTGAACTGACACATTCTCACTCAAAACTTTCGAATTTGAACAGATTAGAACGCGATTTGCAGCAGTGTACCAAAAAAAACGATAATAAATGATTTAGGAGTAGATTTTTTACGAAATACTCAACTGAAACAATCAAACACTCGCAAAAACACTCCAATTTTTCGGAAAACAACACTTTTGTTTCAAAACTTCAAAAATAGCAACCACAGATCAGTAGAATGAACCACAAAGCTCTGATACCACTTGAAAGTTCGTGAGCATCGGATCGTCTATTCGATCTAGCTATTTTGGATACGAAATGTAATTAAATCGATTGTTTTATTGATCAAAGTGAACAATTACAATCAGAGAACACTGAGAACTAACACAGAGAACACACCATAGACACACACTTTAGCTCAGACTACTACACTCTCAATTATAGAAAAACAAAGACAAAACTCTATTTATAGCCGATCTGCCGAAGCTTGCCGAACCGGTAGTTCGCCTGATCCGAACTGGCAGTTCGGATCTGGTTTGCCAGGCAAACAATCTTGTCTTGTTTTGATCTCCACATCGTCTTGATCAGATAATTCACACGACGCTCAGAATATGCATCAACACCTTAGATAAGTGCCCAGTTTTCGTTTCTACTCTCACCGAACAGGTTGACTCGACAGATAACTTCTATAGTCGTCCGTCAGACCAGTCTAATTGCCAATCCTACAACTCGAAAAATAGAAATTAACCTGGTGGCTCATGACGAAACTCAAACTCAAACTTCAATAACTCCAACCAACCCTACCGACCGCCTCACCTCAATCAAGGGTGAGTAATTGAAATTGGACAAGCTAGAGAGATTAGTATAGAATAAGGTTAACGCTGACAGCAAGCATGATACTGATATCAAGAATCTCAGACCAGCATTTAAAAGATGGAAAGATACGTAGGACAGATAGCTAACCTCCCATCTTAGAGAAATAAAGGAGAGTTACCAAGCAACACGGAAGTAAACCCTAATGCTATTGTCAATACGGTCACTATAATATAAGAGGATGAAGATTCACTCAAGAAGCGTCATGTTCAACTGCGAGATAAATTTTGTCCACTTCAAAAGCAACAGATAGAAGAACACTATGAAGATAACAAGGAAGATATAGAGGATGAGCAAAACTATCAACAATTCCTCGACCTTGTTCTTGAACGCGACTCTGAAGGAGAAGACTTAGAGCTTTCTTATGAAGGCTATTCTCTGATCGATGATTATCTCAAATTCATCTCCTCAAAACGTTCAAAAGCATCTGTGACAATCGGCAATTTCCCAGGTTAACCCCGTTAACAACTTGTGTTATATTTCGATAACGTCCGTTACTTCGGTTAACTAGAATATTTACACGAGCATTGCACATGAGTCTAGACGTCGGTTAACTTGTTTGAATAATTATATAATTTATAATTTTATATGAATTATATTTTATGATTTCACGAAAACGTTTTGTCATTTTATGTGGCAACTATATTTATTATTTTTACGTGGTATATATGTATATATATATACGCGCGTCGTTCTATGATTTTATGTGACGGTGTGTCGCGCAATCATTCGAGACATTTCTATGATTTTATAGAAATCTAAAAATATTAGTTATGGGGTATAACCATGATTTTATGTGAAATGTATATATGTTATACTTCTATAAAATTTTGTTCGTTAAATATGTTTGACGTACACTCGAATAATCATCGCCAAGTTACTCTTCGTTAGACCTCGTTAGTGTCCGTTAGACGTTTCTAAATCGTAAGGGGCCTAACTTGTAGTTTTCTAAACCTGAATTCTGATTAAACAAACCTGGAGGGACTCATGTTGTAATTAGCAAAGCTTACTCTCTCATCATGTTATTTGTGGAGGGGCTATTCTTGCCATTAAGGCATACTTTATTTGAAAGCAGATGAAACAATAGCAGACCCTTTTTCACTTCCGTAACCGACCCATGAAGCCTCGACTTAAACTCACTATCGATTCCTCTTAAATTATCATTCAATCATTCGACAGTTACCATCCTACTAGCTTCAACTAGTGTAATCGACAATTCTCAATCACTCATTCAATTGATCTCTCTGGGGAAAAAAAAAGATAGAAAGAAAGAAACCATATCACCGGCGAACTCGAATTCCGACTAGAAATCTCCACAGAATCACCACCATTCATCACCCTTGAGTTTGTTGTTCGTTGCTGAGCAACCAGGAGCAGTCGGAGTAGAGTTTCGTGACTGCGCTCGGTGTTCGCGTTCAAGGTTCGGGTTTCGTTTCGGCTTCAAAGACGTGTCAAAACTCATCTTCGATTCGAGGTAATCACTTCTTGGTGTTAGTCGCACACTTATCTTCAGTTTAATTCTGGTTTCACGATTTTCCGGTGACCGGAATGAAACTCCGGCCACCGGAGTTGTAGAGAAGAAGATGGTGACAGATGGGATTTGGATATATAGTTGGGTAACTGAATAGAAACGCATATGTCAAGTAGCGCAATTGGTCAGCGCGTTGCCTGGTGACCGAAAGGTCCCCGGTTCGACCCTTCCCAGCCCCAGTTCGCTGTTGTTGTTTTTTTTTTAATATCAGGTTTCTGTGTCCCTGCATAAACAAAAATCTTATGATGCGAATCTGTTAACAAATGATGGCTTGGCCCAGTGGTTAGGTCGTTCGGTTGAGACTTGGAGGTCACGGGTTCGAACCCGATGACCCCTACTTTTTTTTTATTATATTATTTTGGCATTAACCTTCACTTGTTTGACCCAAAAACCTTCACCCATCATTTTCCTTGTGATCTTGGACCGTAGAAAACCTCGTAAACATCGTTACTTTCGTTTCTCTCGTCAGTTTATATAATTTGGTTATTATATATATAAATGTTGATTATTTGATAATAAACTTTCAACGAATACCTATTTGAGGAAATATATAAATAAACGTATTTGGAAACACAAAACTAACGTTTTATTAACCCTTATATTTATGAAAAGAATATATATATATAAATATATATGTATAGGACGCTTTATTTATTTATTTAATTATTTATTTCACAGTTTTGATTACATCCATATGTTTATGATTATGAACATATATGTTTTCCCAGTCTTATTCATATGTATTGTTGGTAATAATATACTTGCATCGGCTTTTGTAAATCCTCGTGATTTTTGTCTAAACGTCGTCTCCGATTCATTTCGTAATAAGGATTTTTATCACACGTTGAAATCTATCATATACATCACTATCTGAATTACTTGATAACAACACCGTCGTCTAGGCTATGTCGCGCACGTTCGAACACCCACTTACGTATATAAATTCTATAGGTGTTCGGTAGTTACGCAAGACTCGGAGTCTTACTAAATTGTAGCAGCGCACCCTAAGGTGAGTTTCACAACCTTTACGTTACGTCCGGTTTTGGACGATAACACACGCAAACACGTTACACCCGGGTTAGGGTGATAACACGACAACGTTTATGTATGATTAAAGTAGAAATCCAACATATATCACATGTTCACGTAAAATGCTTATCTTTGAAAGTCCTTACTTATCGAACCGTTAATAGTTTATAGCGAGGGGATATTGGGTAGTACTACTGGGGTCTGACAAACCCCACTCAGCGGGCACGAGATGCACCACCCGACTGGCGGTCGGACTGAGGACAATGTCAGCCTAAACTTACCGTGATCGAGTAGACACGGGGAAGGCAAACCACGTAAGGAATTATTCCTACAACTATTTGGTCAGCTTCGGTTGCGAACGTTTTAGTGACATGAACTTAGGCTCGCTACCTACGATATGGATTGTACTGTTAATATACATGCTTATATACGAATAAAAACTGTTGTATTCGTACTGCATAACTATGCTAGTTATACTTATGTGCTTATGTGAACTCACCAACATTAGTTGACACTTGCTCTTATGCATGCTTTGCAGGACGCTAGGAGAATCGGATTTTTGGGCACGCACGTGGGCTAAAACCTTTTATTTTTGGGAATTGGTTTTCAAATCTTTTCAACTTAAACTGGTATTTACTTATCGGGCGTTTTCTTGCGCAACTTGACTTTTATGAGCTTCCGCTAAACTTTAACTCTGGTTTGATATTTCCCGTTTGGAAATATATTTACAATTTGAACCCTTAACTTGTGTTTGATGTAACTAATGACTCGGGTCCTGGTCTGGTTCACACCCCACACGGTAAAACTCCGTTAGTGGAAATTGGGGGTGTGACAGATTGGTATCAGAGCCCTTGGTTGCAGAGAACTAGAATTCTCAAAAATTCTAAACTGTAACTGTTTTTGAACATTAGTTACAACAATTCCCAAAAATATTTTCTTTTTGCGTGCCAAAAATCGATTACTCACATTAGGTTGTTTTTCCTTTGTTTGTGTCTGTCTGGGTTTTGACAGTATGACACCACACGATAACACGAGGGGTAAGGGAAAGAAAATTGCCAACGAACAGTCATCATCCTCCAACCAACAAGGCCGCGAGCCTGAGCAGACTGAGTACACGATAATGGATTTCCTTCGGGATCAGCACATACGTCCTGATAGGCGTGCACCAAACGATAACAGTTGGCTGAGTCCGACAACATATCGGTTGCTTGACATGTATCATGTGCCGGCCAGAGTTGACCTACCATTTGATTTGAAGCGGGTCATTGCGGGACTGATAGCCGCCTATGACAACACTCTTGGAGAAACCAGACAAAATTCCATCAGCAATCGCACACGCGATAGAGAAATTGAGCGATTGCGGGCCGATCAAAGGGAACAGGAAACCTACCACTACAACTTGTCCCAGGGGGCAATGGGTATCCGTAATAGGGTCACCGAGCTTGAGTCACGACCCGATCCAGCAGATTTGGAGCATGAACTGCATCACGCACAACATCAGATTGCTGAACTCCAACATTCCAATGCAGCGTTTCACCACTCCAACGCGACACTTGCGGCGCAGGTCGCCACCCTCCAAGTGCAAATGGCAGCCCTGCAAGTTCAAGGTGCTCCTGTTCAGGATGAAGAGGAGGAACCCTTCGAAGAAGTGCCTTTTGAGGAGGAGCCTCAGGAGGACATGGAGGAAGAACCAGATGTTATTGATCCATGATCTAATCTGTCTTCTTTTCTTCTATTTTGTTACTTTGAAATAAATTTGACTGGGTGTTCATTTTATTTTGATGTTTCAAATACTGATATACATCATGGTTGGATTTAAATTTTGTAATGGATATTACATCTTCATTTTTCCAATGTGTTTCTAAAAATTATGTCATGTGATGGATGGATGCATGAATAATTGTTTAGTGCTTAATGAAATTAATATTGGGTATATTAATCATTTGAATGATTTGCATGGAAAACAAAATCATGGCTGAACAGCTCACAGCAGCTCAGATCCAAACGTTGATAAATGAAAACGTTGCGGCAACACTCGCTGCGGCTCAAATGCAAGGAAACAATAACGGTAATAAGTAAAACAGACGAAAAATTGACTACATTTTTTTTTCTTCTTCTCACTTTCCAAAATTATTCTTCGAAATAATTTCATGAAACAAATCCAGACCCGGCTCAGTGCACCTTCAAACTTACATGGATTGTAAGCCGCTCACATTCAAGGGTGATGAAGGAGTCGTGGGTCTGCTGCGATGGCTCGAGAAATCAGAAAATGTATTCTCAATGTATAACTGCCCAATTGCGAATCGGGTCAATTTCGCAACTGCTACACTCGAGGGAGCTGCCCTCACTTGGTGGAACGCGTAAATCCAAATGTTAGGGCTCGACGCAGCGAATGCTATGACTTGGCAGGAATTTAAGGATGCCATGATGGAGGAATACTGTCCTCACGACCAGGTTAAAAGGTTGGAAGGTGAGTTCCAGAACTCGAAAATGGTTGGTTCTGAAGTTGAAGAGTACACGGCTCGCTACCATGAGTACACGGTGCTATGTCCTACGATGGTTGATGCTGACTTCAAAAGGATTGAAAGGTACGTGGATGGGTTAGCTCCACAAATCAAGGGGATGGTCACTGCCTCAAACCCTGCAAATGTGCAGAATGCTATCAGGTTGGCCCTTAAGCAGACTGACCAGGCCATAGAGCAAGGAACGTTGCCACCCAGAAAGGTCCCCAAAACTGCCCTAGACGGGAAAAGAAAGAGAGATGACGACTCTAGTAACAACAACAACAATGGTAGTGGCAACAACAATGGGAGATCCTCTAACTCTCACAGCCAAAACAAGAGGTACAACAATTCCAGGGGTGACTTTAACAACGGTAACACCAACAGCGGGGGCGGTAACCATAACCGCCACGGTGGTAGCAATCTGAATAACAACGGTGGTGATGGCGTCAAAGGGCGAGCTTTTGTTATGGGATCAGGTGAAGCAAGAAACGATGCCAACGTCATTACCGGTAAGTTTCTTCTAAACAACTACTTCGCAAATGTCTTATTTGACACTGGTGCTGAGAAAAGTTTTATCTCGACTAAGTTCTGTAAGTTGATTAAGGCTACACAGACTCCACTAAAAGCTAGGTATACGGTTGAGTTAGCAAATGGTAAGCTTCTTGACACCACTCACTCAGTTGAGGACTGCACATTAGAACTATCTGGTCATAAAATAAGTATTGACCTTATGCCTTTTACCATCGGTAGTTTCGACGTGATAGTAGGCATGGACTGACTATCCAAACATCAGGCGGAAATCGTCTGTCAAGAAAAAGTCATACGAATACCCGTAGCAGGAGGAGAAGTACTCTCGATTCAGGGCGAAAAGGGAGGTGCTGTCTCAGGAATCATATCATACCTTAAAGCGCAAAAGTGTCTTCGGAAAGGACACATGGAAATCCTGGCCACAGTTACGGACCAAACCAGGTTAGAGAAAAAAATCGAAGACTTCCCGATCATACGTGATTACCCCGAGGTATTTCCTGAGGAATTACCTGGTCTCCCTCCGCTTCGACAAGTAGAATTTGGAATCGACCTTGCTCCGGGAGCAGCTCCGATCGCGCGTGCACCATATCGTCTAGCGGTGAACGAATTGAATGAGCTATCCACATAACTACAGGAACTGCTAGATAAAGGTTTCATGAGACCTAGCTCGTTACCATGGGGAGCACCGTTATTATTCGTCAAAAAGAAGGATGGCACGTTTAGGATTTGTATTGATTACCGCGAACTTAACAAAGTCACTATCAAGAATCGATACACTCTTCCACGAATAGATGATCTTTTTGACCAGCTTCAAGGATCCAGTTACTATTCCAAGATTGATTTAAGGTCTGGTTACCATCAGTTTCGAGTCCGTGAGGAGGACATCGAAAAGACAGCCTTCAGAACACGCTACGGTCATTATGAATTCTTGGTCATGCCTTTTGGGCTGACAAATGCACCAGCTGTGTTCATGGATCTCATGAACCGTGTGTGCAAGCCCTATCTGGATAAGTTCGTCATAGTATTTATCGACGACATCCTCATCTACTCCAAGACGAAAGAAGAACACGAGGAACATCTACGGTTAATCTTAGAATTGTTAAAGAAAGAACAACTCTACGCAAAATTCTCTAAGTGAAATTTCTGGATCCGAGAGGTTCAATTTCTGGGTCACATCGTCAACAAGCAAGGTATTCACGTTGACCCAGCCAAGATCGAGGCCATTAAAAGTTGGCCTACTCCTAGAGCTCCTACGGAGATTCGCCAATTCCTAGGTTTAGCGGGTTACTACCGTCATTTTATAAAGGGATTTCCTCAGTTAGCTCACCCATTGACTGCTCTTACGCACAAAGGGGTTCAATACAGATGGGGTGACAAGGAAGAGGCGGTCTTCCAAACTTTGAAAGAGAAACTTTGTACTGCACCTATATTATCTTTACCTGATGGGATTGACGACTTTGAGGTCTATTGTGACGCGTAAATCCAGGGACTCGGATGTGTTTTGATGCAACGAGGAAAAGTCATCGCATACGGGTCAAGGCAACTAAAGTCCCATGAGAAGAATTACACAACTCACGACTTAGAGTTGGGCGCTGTTGTATTTGCCTTGAAATTGTTGGAGACACTACTTATACGGTACCAAGTGTACGATATTAACTGATCACAAGAGCCTCCAACACATATTTGAATAGAAGGAACTCAACATGAGGCAGCGTAGGTGGGTCGAATTGCTAAATGACTACGATCTAGCAATAAAGTACCATCCAGGCAAGGCCAATGTGGTGGCCGATGCCTTGAGTGGAAAGGAACATGTCAAACTTAGAAGAGTTCGAGCTCTCCAATTAACGATCCATACGAGGCTACGCTACCGGATAGACTCTGGGATGCTCAGAAAGAGGCCCTAAAGGAGAAAAATTTCGGGTCTGAATCATTACGTGACATATATGGAACTTCTGAAGTTAAGTCTGATGGACTTCGTTATTACATTGACTCGTATATGGGTACCTTTGCATGGAAACCTTAGAGACCTGGTGATGGACGAGGCTCACAAGTCTCGTTACTCAATCCATCCAGGTTCTGACAAAATGTACCAAGATCTGAAGGGGCTATATTGGTGGCCCAATATGAAAGCTGATATCGCTAGATATGTCAGCAAGTGCTTGACGTGCGCAAAGGTCAAAACTGAACATCGAAAGCCAGCAGGATTACTGCAACAACCTAAAATTCCTGAATGGAAATGGGAAGAAATATCGATGGATTTCATCACGGGATTGCCCCGTACTTCTTGCGGTAACGATATGATTTGGGTTATCGTTGACTGGTTAACAAAATCCGCTCATTTCCTAGCTATCACGGAAAGTGACAAAACAGAGAAACTTGCAAAGATATACCTCAAGGAGATTGTCAAGCTTCACGGAGTGCCTTTATCTATTATCTCTGACCGAGACCCTAGGTTTGCTTTAAATTTTTGGAGATCCTTACAAGCAGCGATGGGCACTCGCTTAGATATGAGTACCGCGTATCATCCTCAAACAGATGGACAGACTGAACGTACCATCCAAACTCTCGAGGATATGCTTAGAGCATGTGTGCTCGACTTCGGGAAAAATTGGGAAACGCATCTACCTCTGGTAGAATTCTCCTATAACAACAGTTACCATACCAGTATTGGAGCCGCTCCATTTGAAGCTCTCTACGGACGAAATTGCAGATCAACGGTATGTTGGGCCGAGGTCGGTGAGAGTCAACTCACTGGACCTGAACTAGTGCACGAGACCACTGAGAGAATCGTGCAAATCAGAAACCGCATGAAAGCGGCAAGAGATAGACAAAAGAGTTATGCAGATAAACGCCGAAGGCCGTTAGAATTTGAAGTCGGCGATAAAGTACTACTGAAAGTCTCGCCTTGGAAAGGTGTCGTACGCTTTGGAAAGCGCGGGAAGTTGAATCCCCGTTATGTAGGACCATTCGAGATCACCTAGAGTATTGGTCCGGTGGCTTATCGTTTAAATCTACCTCCTGAATTGGATGGAGTACACAACGTGTTTCACGTTTCAAACCTGAGAAAGTGTTTAGCTGATGACACTCTTCTAGTTCCATTAGAAGAACTACAAATCGATGAACAACTGCGATTTATCAAACAACCCATGGAAATTATGGGACGTGAGGAGAAAACATTGAAACGAAGTAAAATTCCCATCGTCAAAGTGAGATGGCAATCTAAGCGTGGACCAGAGTTCACGTGGGAACGAGAAGATCAGATGAGGAAGAAATATCCTCACCTATTTGATCAAGCGTCAACATCTAATTAAGGTATGAGTTAAATTTTGGGACAAAATTTCCTTGACAAGGGGATGATGTAGCAACCCTAAAATTTTTTCTTTCCTTCCACAGAAACTGTAGCAACTTAAGGCAAATTTTCGGGACGAAAATTCCTTAACAAGGGGATGATGTGACAACCGGCAATTTCCCAGGTTAACCCCGTTAACAACTTGTGTTATATTTCGATAACGTCCGTTGCTTCGGTTAACTAGAATATTTACACGAGCATTGCACATGAGTCTAGACGTCGGTTAACTTGTTTGAATAATTATATAATTTATAATTTTATATGAATTATATTTTATGATTTCACGAAAACGTTTTGTCATTTTATGTGGCAACTATATTTATTATTTTTACGTGGTATATATGTATATATATATACGCGCGTCGTTCTATGATTTTATGTGACGGTGTGTCGCGCAATCATTCGAGACATTTCTATGATTTTATAGAAATCTAAAAATATTAGTTATGGGGTATAACCATGATTTTATGTGAAATGTATATATGTTATACTTCTATAAAATTTTGTTCGTTAAATATGTTTGACGTACACTCGAATAATCATCGCTAAGTTACTCTTCGTTAGACCTCGTTAGTGTCCGTTAGACGTTTCTAAATCGTAAGGGGCCTAACTTGTAGTTTTCTAAACCTGAATTCTGATTAAACAAACCTGGAGGGACTCATGTTGTAATTAGCAAAGCTTACTCTCTCATCATGTTATTTGTGGAGGGGCTATTCTTGCCATTAAGGCATACTTTATTTGAAAGCAGATGAAACAATAGCAGACCCTTTTTCACTTCCGTAACCGACCCATGAAGCCTCGACTTAAACTCACTATCGATTCCTCTTAAATTATCATTCAATCATTCGACAGTTACCATCCTACTAGCTTCAACTAGTGTAATCGACAATTCTCAATCACTCATTCAATTGATCTCTCTGGGGAAAAAAAAAGATAGAAAGAAAGAAACCATATCACCGGCGAACTCGAATTCCGACTAGGAATCTCCACAGAATCACCACCATTCATCACCCTTGAGTTCGTTGTTCGTTGCTGAGCAACCAGGAGCAGTCGGAGTAGAGTTTCGTGACTGCGCTCGGTGTTCGCGTTCAAGGTTCGGGTTTCGTTTCGGCTTCAAAGACGTGTCAAAACTCATCTTCGATTCGAGGTAATCACTTCTTGGTGTTAGTCGCACACTTATCTTCAGTTTAATTCTGGTTTCACGATTTTCCGGTGACCGGAATGAAACTCCGGCCACCGGAGTTGTAGAGAAGAAGATGGTGACAGATGGGATTTGGATATATAGTTGGGTAACTGAATAGAAACGCATATGTCAAGTAGCGCAATTGGTCAGCGCGTTGCCTGGTGACCGAGAGGTCCCCGGTTCGACCCTTCCCAGCCCCAGTTCGCTGTTGTTGTTTTTTTTTTAATATCAGGTTTCTGTGTCCCTGCATAAACAAAAATCTTATGATGCGAATCTGTTAACAAATGATGGCTTGGCCCAGTGGTTAGGTCGTTCGGTTGAGACTTGGAGGTCACGGGTTCGAACCCGATGACCCCTACTTTTTTTTTATTATATTATTTTGGCATTAACCTTCACTTGTTTGACCCAAAAACCTTCACCCATCATTTTCCTTGTGATCTTGGACCGTAGAAAACCTCGTAAACATCGTTACTTTCGTTTCTCTCGTCAGTTTATATAATTTGGTTATTATATATATAAATGTTGATTATTTGATAATAAACTTTCAACGAATACCTATTTGAGGAAATATATAAATAAACGTATTTGGAAACACAAAACTAACGTTTTATTAACCCTTATATTTATGAAAAGAATATATATATATATAAATATATATGTATAGGACGCTTTATTTATTTATTTATTTATTTATTTCACAGTTTTGATTACATCCATATGTTTATGATTATGAACATATATGTTTTCCCAGTCTTATTCATATGTATTGTTGGTAATAATATACTTGCATCGGCTTTTGTAAATCCTCGTGATTTTTGTCTAAACGTCGTCTCCGATTCATTTCGTAATAAGGATTTTTATCACACGTTGAAATCTATCATATACATCACTATCTGAATTACTTGATAACAACACCGTCGTCTAGGCTATGTCGCGCACGTTCGAACACCCACTTACGTATATAAATTCTATAGGTGTTCGGTAGTTACGCAAGACTCGGAGTCTTACTAAATTGTAGCAGCGCACCCTAAGGTGAGTTTCACAACCTTTACGTTACGTCCGGTTTTGGACGATAACACACGCAAACACGTTACACCCGGGTTAGGGTGATAACACGACAACGTTTATGTATGATTAAAGTAGAAATCCAACATATATCACATGTTCACGTAAAATGCTTATCTTTGAAAGTCCTTACTTATCGAACCGTTAATAGTTTATAGCGAGGGGATATTGGGTAGTACTACTGGGGTCTGACAAACCCCACTCAGCGGGCACGAGATGCACCACCCGACTGGCGGTCGGACTGAGGACAATGTCAGCCTAAACTTACCGTGATCGAGTAGACACGGGGAAGGCAAACCACGTAAGGAATTATTCCTACAACTATTTGGTCAGCTTCGGTTGCGAACGTTTTAGTGACATGAACTTAGGCTCGCTACCTACGATATGGATTGTACTGTTAATATACATGCTTATATACGAATAAAAACTGTTGTATTCGTACTGCATAACTATACTAGTTATACTTATGTGCTTATGTGAACTCACCAACATTAGTTGACACTTGCTCTTATGCATGCTTTGCAGGACGCTAGGAGAATCGGATTTTTGGGCACGCACGTGGGCTAAAACCTTTTATTCTTGGGAATTGGTTTTCAAATCTTTTCAACTTGAACTGGTATTTACTTATCAGGCGCTTGCTTGCGCAACTTGACTTTTATGAGCTTCCGCTAAACTTTAACTCTGGTTTGATATTTCCCGTTTGGAAATATATTTACAATTTGAACCCTTAACTTGTGTTTGATGTAACTAATGACTCGGGTCCTGGTCTGGTTCACACCCCACACGGTAAAGCTCCGTTAGTGGAAATTGGGGGTGTGACAGCATCCTTGGTCACTTTGGCCAAGGCTACTCTTGAATTCTCCCAACTACCGAAAAAACAAAAAGATCCGAGTAGTTTTATCATTCCCTGCGGGTTTGGCTCTTCACCACCCGTAGATGCGCTAGTAGACTTAGGTTCGAGCATTAGCATAATATCGTATTCCATTTACAAGAAGCTTGAACTTGGTCTACTGCAGCCAGTAATCTGAGCATCCAATTGGCAGATCAATCCTATATACGTTCCAAAGTGAAAACATATAGAGCGTCAGATCTAGTGATTTGTACACCGAATTTTGACTGAAACTTATCCCGAACTCAAGAACACAAAATTGTAAATATAACTCGGTTTATAGCTCGAATCGATCGATGTTTACATGATTTGGACTCGTTTACAGCATCTAAACATGATTCTAGACTCAAATCTCTCTGAAAAACAAAATCGAAAACTCCTCCCTATAGAAATCAATCTCAGAAAAACGGTTATCGGAAGTCTTCTCTCTTTTTCCATCCGAACTCCAAACTCTATATATATAGGGAAACTGTAGGTCCTGGAAATCTCCCAAAACACGATATTGTTAATCACAAACGAGTGCGGAATCCTCGTTTATGATTGATTCAAGATAGAGAAGAGAAGAAACACGAAGAATACGATGATTAAACGATCAAAAACTTGATACTTTGCACACAAGATAAACTTGTCGGGTACAAATACAGAATCGTAAACGTCATCCTCTCGGGTTTACGATCGTAATCACTCTATGATCGTAAACACTCTTGAGCAGCTCCTCTCAATCGTAAATAGCCAACCTCAAATAAGGAGGTCAAGTGGTCTATATATAGACCATCCCATTGAGTTTACTATTGGGCCCCTTAAACCCTGGATCATAAACCCAATAGTCCAAACCCATAGCCCAATCAGTAAACTAGCCTAAATACAATAATCAAACTAGCCTACTGATTCTAATGAAACCCTCTAAGCCCAGCCCAAACTATTTAATATTACAAGCCTCATAATCTAGCCTCTAACAATCTTCCCCTAGGCTTGTGATATTAAATGTCTTCGATCTTTGAAAATCTTCTTCTTGACTGGCTGGCAAAGATGCTGATGAAGATTCTTTCCGCAGAAATCTTCATTGGGTTTCATGACGGGCACTTGGGACTTCCTCTTGATCAGCATCAGCTTGAACTTCTTGAAATGAACAAGTCAATAAAATGGAGGACTCTCATTGACTTGCTTTTCTTGAAAGAACTGGTTCTTGCCGAATCTTCGGTAACTGTCTTGAATCTTCATAAATTAGAGGGTTGAAATTTTGAAAACCCCTAACTTTGAAGAATTTGATTGTTGAACTTGGATCTTCATGATCTCTGACTGCTCTCTACATCATTTTCTTCATCAAAGATCGACTTGAAAACTTCAGCTTCCCCTAAACATGTGAACATCTTCTTTGAAGCTCTTTTGAGGCTTTTGGAAACTTGTAAAGACACCAACAACTTCCCCTGAACAGTTGCTTTTCAGATGGAAGTCTTGTCCGGCTGGGTCTTTAACTTTGAGCAGCAGCAGCATCAGCAGCATCTTTCTATCATCAACCTGTCTGACACACATTTGAAAAAATATACTCCACCAGACAATTGATGACTGGTCTTTGGGTTAGAAGGTAATTATCATCTGTTCAGTTGATTCAAATTAACATCATTTTAACCAAAAACCCTAATATAGATTACGGGTTTTCTATAAAACTTCCCCTGAACCCAAGACCTCTAAAGACTTCCCCTTAGCTGATTACTTCCCCCCAGCTAAGGACTTCCCCTGAGATAATACATATTATCCTCGAGTTCCCTTTGGATACTATGTATTATGGAAGTCTTTTCGGATAATACTTATTATCCACCCTCCTTCCCCTAAAAATTTGTCAAGATCTGACGGAGGAAGTCTTTTCCTTTAGATAATAAGTATCATCCTCGAGTTCCCTTCGGATAATACTTATTATCCCATACTCCTTCCCCTAAAAATTTGGCAAGATCTGTCGGGGGCATATTGTCATGCATTAAAACCCATGAAAAACACATTTTGACTTCTCAAATCAACCTGGCCAACACCAAAAAGAACTTAACGACACACACACGAAAGATAAAAACTAAACAAACACTTACCAAACATGAGAAAGTTTACAAGGGATCAAACCGTATGAATCTGACTGAGGAACCCTTTTCAGCTTCAGTTACTCAACTAGTCCAGGTGATTGCCGGTATGTTTGTCCGCTTTAAGCTCAAACCCGTTTAATCCCAACCGAATGCGTCATGCTTAATATAGTACAATATTACCGTCATGTTTAATTGTCCCCACACCCAAGCGTACACAGCAAAACCTACCCAACCTCAGAGTTTATTGAGGATTCACAAACCCCCAACTTGAGGAACCATGCAACACCGTTATGACTACCACTTATTTCATTAACCATCAGTTGGTGATCAGGTCGACCGCTAAGCACGCAAAGAAGACCAACTGAGTGATTATTTATTCTCTTTTCTTTTTCATTTTCTTTTTCTTTTCTTTTTCTTTTTCTTTTTCCTTTCTTTTTCATTTTCTTTTGCTCTGTGGTGTTGTCAAGATAGCATAAACATGGCGTGTGAGAGAGTGAATACTAGGTAATTACCACTCTCAACCCATTTTTGCCGGGACTCAGTTTTTTAAACCATGCAACCTGGGATGGAAACTAAACATATATATCTTTTAAGTTCACTGCACTTTCATTGGAGGTCATAAGTTTAGGTCGAGCCTACCGAGCATATCACCGTGGAGCTTGCCTTTCACTTCCGCCTTACGCGTGTCAGCCATCTCCAACCCAGACATTCATTTTACTTCCCCTAAACTTCTCAAAAACAAGACACAAACAATTAAAAATTGAAAAGCACACTATTTTTGAGGGGTCAACATTTTCATCTTTTCCATTTCTTCCCCTTGCTTTTTGATTTTTAATGTCACAATTTTGTGAACATCATTTTTTCATTTTTTTTTAAACAATAAAGATAAAACACACAAACACACTTAAAAGAACAAAACACAAAATTTTGAAGACATCTGGCCAAGCTAACTTTCAAAGTATTGATTTTGAAAATTTTAGAAAATTGGGTTTCATGACATGCACACTTCATTGCATTTGAAGTCAAACACATAATCAATCAACAGCTTAATTGAAACTTTAATGAAATAGGTTTGACTCAAAAGACCCTTTGCTGCCTCATCATTCAAACAACCAAGTTAAGAACAGTACCTTTCATGCTGATTTTGACCTTTTACCTCTCAATGAGACATACCTTCCATTTATAGATTACTTGACATGACATGAAGATACGTCTCCTAAACTTGTGCCTGGAACAATCACTTATCAACAAACAAATTAGTAATAAAAACGTTAGTGATAATCCTCCTTGATCGTTCCTGCACAGAGTGAGAGATTAGTTAGCTAATAGTACCCAGGCCATTGTTTTTCTGGGTACTCCTGAGGAATCAGTGAATGAAATTTCTTTTAAAAACATTCCTTTTGAAAAATCAGGAAGTTGGGATGATTCGGTTGTAGCTGCATTAGCCTTCGGTTTCCAAGTTCCAGGTGATTTAACATTTGTTTTAGTCACCTTTGGAGTTGTGACTTTAGGTATTTCAACCTTCTTTGTTTTAGATTCATTTTTCAAAACAGTTTTAGTTACCTTGGGAGGGGTAACTTTGGGTTTCTCAAGCTTTGGTTGTTTTGAAAACGGTTTCTTCACCTGTTTTTGGAAATTTTGATAACTTGGAAAACTGTTGTTTTGATTTAAAGATTTTCTTTCAGCTTTGGCAGCACCCCAATGTTGATCAGAGGGTTTAACCTTAGGAGTAACAGTCTTCATTGCCTTAGGTTTTTGCACCATCATCGGCTTAGACTTCACAGACTCCTGAGATGAAACCCTTGGAGTTTTCGGATAATAGGGTTCATAGGGGCGATACAGACAGTTTCTAGCAATATGACCAGCAATGCCACAATTAAAGCAAGTCTGCTTCTTTAGATAGAAGTCAGACGTGTACCCATTTGACTTTGGTGGCTGATATGGAGCTGGTTTGCTCTGTGTCTGCTTCTTTGGTTTGACTGCAGCTTCAGATTTGACTTTCTGCTGGTTTGTCGTAGCCTGTGTCGAACCTGTCTTTACTATCTTTGTGCTTCCTTGATTCTTTGACGTTGAAGCACCATTCTTGCAATTACAACAGCAACTGCATGATCCAACTGAAGAAATGGGAGACACAGCTACTCCCTTGAGTTTTTCATTCTTTACTCCAGTTGTTGGCTTCATACTCGGATGCTTGATGGTGATCTTTGGCTTCTCAACTTTAGGTTCACTTATCACTCCATCGGTTATTCCCTTGAACTTGGAGGAGAAGGATGGTAAGTCATACCCAACATCTGGTTCTTGGTCAAACATGGATCCAGATGTCATAAAGATCTTCCCCTCAGGCCGTGTCGTCAAGATCACTTTTTCCCTTTTGACTTCGTCAATTACTTTGAAGCATGGGGTTTCAATCTTAGGGTATGGTTTCAACTCTATCCCAGCTTCATCAGACTTAGAATTGTGACACCTGTCATATTTCTGGCACTCAGCATCATTGTCTGATACATCCTTTACTCTCCCTTCACCATAAGTCATGTTTGCTTCATTATCAATTTCTTCTTGAGTCAAAGGTGTAGTTCCAACCAAGACACTATCAATAGGAGGAGCAGCTTCTTTATAATCAGACTCGGTTCGTTCAACTTGATCCTCACTAAGAAGTATTCCTATAATGTCTCTGGGAACTGGTGGAGGAATAATGCTGTTTGCAGACAGAGATTTATCAGACTTTTCTGACCCACACCCAGTTTTATCTTTCCCAACTTGGCCGGTCACAACGGCATGTGACAATTCCTTTCCAGCATCGAGCATTCTTTTGCTTCTCATTTGATTCATATCAAGCTTCACTTGCAACTCATTGTTTTTATGCTTAAGGTCATCTATCTGCTTACTAAGCTCAGCTATTTCTAACTTAGCGTTGTCATACAGATAAGCGTTCTCAGTTGCTAGTTTCCGATATTTCACTATGTCTAATTTCTGAGCTTTTACCTTCTCTTCATTCTTTTGCCATCTACCCTTGAATGAACTTCTTTCACATTTTACCTCAAACAGTTCTGACTGAAAATTTTTACAGATTTGCCTAAGTCCAGGAATTATACGAGCACAAGTAGGATTGGGGCATATCTCAGTATTGTCAACTTCAGCTGCGAAATCATCCATGTCCTCAACCATATTCTTTTCTTCAACCACTGAACTCATTTTCTTACTTTAGGTATGCAGCTTCTGAAAATCTTGAAAAATCGGCAAAAACGGCAAAAACACTATTCAAAGAATAGTGTCAAAAACTTAAAACTGAAAAACGGAGGCCTTCGGAGTGGAATTTGGGGGTCAAAACGAGCTCCCCTGGACTTAAATCTGGGGCTCGGTGTCACGAACGTCGTGTTAAAATTTGAGCTTCTAACTCCAAACGAGTCAAAAGTTACGTCCGTTTCCGTGAAAGTGTGAAATAGTGACTTTTTGCCGTAAACCAACCCTGTTTACGATCGTAATCCCTGTTTACGATCGTAATCCCTGTTTACGATCGTAATCACCTGTTTACGATCGTAATCACCTTCAGTCATAAACACCAGTCATAAACTCAGAATCGGAATCTCAATCATAAACTCCGATAGTAAACTCCGATAGTAAACTCAGTTTATGATTGTGTTGGATCTTAAACCTTCAAATCTTGATCATAAACATTCATATCTTCAAGCCTTGATCATAAACCTTCAAATCTTCAAGCCTTGATCATAAACCTTCAAACCTTCAAGCCTTGATCATAAACCTTCAAATCTTCAAATCTTCAAATCTTCAAATCTTCAAATCTTCAAATCTTCAAATCTTTAAATCTTCAAATCTTCAAATCTTCAAATCTTCAAATCTTCAAATCTTCAAATCTTCAAATCTTTAAATCTTCAAATCTTCAAATCTTTAAATCTTCAAATCTAAGAGTATGGGATAATAAATATTATCCGAAGGGAACTCGAGGATGATACTTATTATCTAAAGGAAAAGACTTCCTCCGTCAGATCTTGAGAGACTTCGATAGCTTTGCAACCATGCATGAGATTCATTCTGAGATCCGTATCTGAAAGACTTTGATGATTTCAACCTGCAACCTTCAGAAGACAGAAAGTGCGGTTTTTCTTTTTCAAACATAACTTTAATCTTGGAAACAAAACTCCTCCTTTGGAGAAACCAAGATATTTAGATTTGAAAATTTGTTGTATCCCGTGTCGATCTGATCAAAAACAAAGAAGAAAGAAAATCTTTTTGGATTTTACAAAGTTTATATCAAAACACACTGAAAATCTTTTTGATTTTTCATAAACTGAAACATAAATGCAATATAGAATTAAACTCTATTTTTGTTTTTGGTGAGAAAGATCACAACATGAGATCATATCAGACATAACGCATCGTACGCACTGCAATTTCAAAGTACTAAGCATGCAAGCCAAGCAGACTGAGAATACAACCATTTGGTTTATTTCAACTAAAGCAGGTCATTGTCTATAGCTTTCTGATATGAAATTAAGTGTATTTATCGAGCATTGATAACATGGTACCCACACAATCAGGAATACTGGCAATCCGCTTATTTCATATTTTTGTTTTCTTTTATTCAAGCCAAGTTACTCGCAGCAGATTTCTCATACTGATATTGTAAACTTGCTTATACAGAATCAAATGCCATAGAGATATCAAGTTCATGGTGTTTCTTGCAAAAAGAAAGCAGAACCCTAAACAAACAACAATCAGGTCGGCCGATAGGCACGCAGAGAAAGTCCGATTGTTTAGGAAAATAAAAAATGTAAAATAAAGCAGAAGTTGTATAATCCAACAACAATCAGGTCGGTACTCACGTACACGCAGAGAAAGTCCGATGGATTATACGAAACACCAAAGAAAATAAAGCAGAACGTCAAACGAACAACGATCAGGTCGATCTTTCGATACGCAGAGAAAGTCCGATCGTTTGACAAAATAAAGAAAATCAAACAAGTTGAAATTTTTCAAAATAAAGCAAGCATACACCAGAACATCTCTTTATTCTGTTTTTGGTATTTTCTCATTTTATTTTGCCAGATATGCACAGTACCCATCATGATTTGTAACCACAATTATCAAGCAAGCGTTATCTTTATATCATACTCGCATATATCAGACTACTTAGCACATTCAGTCAAGTCAAGCAAGTACCTACAGCCTTTCTTTCTACTTTATTCATGGCAGATAACGTATGCTGATGTACCATCATTTCTCACATGGTTGGATCAATTTCTCTTTTTTTAGATTCATTTTTTTTTATCTTTTGCATTTTTCATTCATTTTTTTTTATATTTTGTATTTTCTCCCCCTAAAATTCAACAAACTCTATTTTTTGAATTTTCCAAAATTTCTCCCCCTAAAGATATGAAAGAAAGTAAAAGGAAAGAAAATAAAAAGTGATCGACCAACACGGATACCTCGGTTTTTTAGATTTTGAAAAATCATTTTTCTCAAAAATGCTTGTGAAATGTCAACTCCGTGAAGCAGCTAACTTAAGCAAAATACTCCACCATCAGCAACTTTGCAATCACTAATAGGTCTTCTTGAAGTACTTGCACACAACCTCAAACAATTTTTAGTTAAATACGGGAACCCAAACCGGCTTGGATCGTCCCGTATCCTCAACAAAATCGTTTCCCGCCGAGGTTGCCATTTTCTGTCTCCAAGAACAAAATGGTTTAGACGATTTCGCCCGATGCGAATCAGAACCATTGAAAAACTTTGACTTGTTGAAAACCATATTCAACAACTCTTCGACCAACATTTTCTCAGGTTTTGAGTGATGTTGTCGATGCCCATAATATGAAAATTCATTTGAATAAGGCATTTTAAAATCATTATTGAAAAATTGTTTTCTTTTTGAAAAATGTGTTGGTTTTGAAAACTGTGGTGACCAATCATCATAATTTGAGGTTCTACCAACAACCGGCTTCTGATGAGCTGGCTTTCGTTGGTTTTTCTGAGTTTGTCTAATAGGTACCTCATTAAGAATCATTGAATCAGATGATGACGATCGATATGAACCACGTGAAAACCTTTTTCGAGTAGCACAATCACGAATCACATGTCCCGTCTTGTTGCAGTAAAAGCAAGCTCTCCTATCAACCGACTTAGGAGATGACATGGATTCTGTTGACATTGTAGAATGTTGAGAAGAATCACTCTCTAGACTCTCTAACTTAGAATTTGTTGATAGAAAATCAGCATCAGGTTCACACAAGATATGATTCTCAAGTGGAATCTCCTTTTCTTTTTGAACCTTGATATCCTCCACAATTTCTTCTATCTCAAGCACATCTTGGAAATCATTTCCAACATTCACGTTCTCGTCTTTGCTTTCATATCCCAGGCCACCATTCTTTTTAGATTTATCTGGTACCGACTTAGGTTTCTCATGACCTTGTGAAGCAAGTCGAGAAAACTCATCCTTGATGGCATTTAAATCATTTTTATTGGAAAGCAAAGATTCATCAATCACAATCTCCGAAAATTTGTTGAACTTTCACTTTTCCTGAATTGCCGTCAAAAACCTTTTCCTTATCAAGCAATATGGAACTTGAAACAAACTTTAGTTCTCTTGTTAGCATGAAAATTCTCTTCATCCTTATTCTTCTGCGACTTTGACTTTTTCTTCTCAAAAGAATTTGTATCAGCAAACTTTGAATAATCATGAACTTCTTCTGTTGCTTTCAAAGTATTGATAGAATTTTCAATAACCACAGGAGGTGGGACATTTTTCAGAATAACATCACCAAAAATCTGTTGAAAATTCTCCTTTTTGCACAAAAAATTTTTGAAAGACGATGAATTATTGAGATTATGCAACTGTCTTTTGAAATCATGAACCTCAATCTTCATGTCTGCAATTTTCTTTTGCGCTTCAGCCAACTCTTTTTGTGTTGCAATAAAGTCTTCTGTTGTTCTATTCAGAGTAAACTTTTCTCTTCTCAACTGATCATGAGCATCATATGTTTCTTGAACAACCTTTTCCCATTTTTGTTTATAAATCTCAACATTCTGCTTCAAAAGCTTATTTTCACGAAACAATTCAGCTTTAGCATCTAACAGCTTCGTGTTGTCCTCTTGATGACTTAATTCTTTAGCAGTAAGATCAGCAACTTCCTTTTCTAGACCTTCAAGTTTGATCTTTGATTTGGCAAACAAATCATCAAAAACTGCAGCCATATCATTTGCTTCTTTCTTCCATTTCTCAACTTCCTTTATCAAATCATCATTTGTTTCAGTCAGCTTTGAAACTTTTGCAATCAACTCCGCATTCTCATACTTAAGCTTCAATTCATTCTCAGCAGCTTCACATTTAGAAGAACCATCTTTTTGAACTTCTTCCATTGGAATGTCTTTGTTTTTGTGAACCTGGACATCCTCAAACACTTTTTCTATCTCGATCTTTTCCTTGTCATTTTGAATATCATTGACAAGTCTATCTATTTTCTGAAGAATTTTGTTCTCTTTCAATGCAATCCTTTCAGAGAATGTCAATGATATGTCAGAAGATAACATTTGAATTGGAAACATCGTTGTTTCTTCCAGAATAACACCGTTTGTGTTTTGTTCTTGGTAACTGTCAAGTTTGGTAGTATATTCAGTACACGTTTTTGTCAGAATCTCACAATTTGCACAGGGTGTAGATTTCTGAATGTCAATCTTCTTTCCGGATTCATTCATTTCAGCATATTTCTGAGCAAGAGCATCCCATAACTCTTTCGAAGTCTTGAACTGTTTGAACTGACAGAGGATCTCTTTAGATAATGCCATCATCAAAGCATAATAAGCTATCTTTTCTCTATCATGATCTATAACCTCATATTCAATCAACTCTGATTGTATCTTTGGTGGTGATATTCTTAGACCTCCCTTTGTTATATTTTTAATAACTGGGAACTCATATCCATCTTGAATTGGATTCCAAAGATATTTGTGTATACCAACCAAGAACACTTCAAATTGACCTTTCCATTTGCGATAATCATCAAACTGAAGTAGCATTGGAACTTCACTGTCAATCCTTTTGAAAATCATCAAAGTATCAGAAAATGAATACCGGTAATAACCTGCCATCTTCTTGTAATCACACCAAAGAAACACTTTGAATTGTGAACCCGCTTCCTTTAAATCTCAAAAATACTTGATGAACAATCCCAAGCCTTCCAAAATGTCACTTGAATATGCACCTTGAACCTCTTGAAAAATTACTCGTATTATTTTTTACTTATTTTTTTATATGAAAACAAACGTTGAACAGAGCAAAAAAAAACTATTGTTTTTGTTTTTAGGAAAAGAAATAAGCAAAGAAAAAAACACGGTAAAAACAAAACGGTAAAAACGAAAACAAACACGAACGAGTTTATGTTTGTTAACCGATTCGATTAACGCAAAAAGAATTTGCGTTCACGAAACAATTCAACGAACACAAAAACTTTGTGTAATTTTAAAAAAAAATTGTGATGTTTTAAACTTGTGAATGTTATTTTGTAAAGAAAATTTTGTTTTGTTTTATGTTATTTGTGTGTTGTTTTGTTTTGTATTTTTTTTATAACAATTTTGGTATAAAAAAAACTTTTCTTTTAAAAAAAATCTTTTTTATTAAAAAATAGTGTTTTTGTATAGTTTTTTTTTATAGAAGAACTTGTGTAATTTTTTTAAAAGAAATTAAACTTGAGGGTTGAAATTGAAAATTTGCCTAATAGGACAAATTAGTCGAGAGATGCAATTGAAATCAAATTGTGGCCGGAAAATGAAAGAAACTCCGGCGAGTATGAGTTTTTTCCGGCGACCTCAAATCTTAATTCACCACAAACTTTGAAAATCCATAACTTTCTCAATTCTTAACGAAAAATCAAACCGTAAGTTGCATTAGATCCGTAGGAACGAGACGAACAAATCTAGCACCATTGTTGATACATTTTGATGAGGTTTAAGCATCGAACGACTAGCTCCGGCGAACTCAAGTTTTTGTGAAATAGTGATCTTCTCAAATCGACACCAAAACGAAAACGGATCGTTGCATTAGCTTCGTATGATCAAACCGAGTCTGTGGGTACCGAAATTACACAAAATGGTTGAGTATTGGAAGATCCACCATGAATGAACCATGAAGAACGTATATACGTTCTGTAAAACTGCGATCTGGTCCAATCTTCACCAAAATCAAATCTGTAACTTGCAACAGATGCGAAATATCTCTATGAAACTTACTGTACTGACTAGAAGCACCAACAATATGACTTTCGTTCCAATTTTGCAGTCAAACAATGATCAGTTTGACTAACAAAAGTCAAAATCGACAAGAACAAGCAAATTAATCACTGATATTGATCAAAATCGATGTAGAATCACGCCTGGATTGCTCTGATACCAATTGAAAACACATAGAGCGTCGGATCTAGTGATTTGTACACCGAATTTGGACCGAAAGTTCATCCCGAACTCAAGAACACAAAATTGTAAATATAACTCGGTTTATAGCTCGAATTGATCGATGTTTACATGATTTGGACTCGTTTACAGCATCTAAACATGATTCTAGACTCAAATCTCTCTGAAAAACAAAATCGAAAACTCCTCCCTATAGAAATCAATCTCAGAGAAAACGGTTATCGGAAGTCTTCTCTCTTTTCCGTCCGAACTCCAAACTCTATATATATAGGGAAACCAGTTTGAGTTCCGAACTTGAGGTTCGGCCTCCCTTCGGCTGCACTTCAGAACAAGTTCGGACCTCCGATTCATGTTTGTTGTTCTTCGCATGTACCTCAAAAGTGGGACTAAACAAAACGCATATGTTATATTTGCCGCCGAACAGGGCATATGGCAAAATATTGTCCACTGCCTGCTGATTCACCTCAGTGGTTTCACAAGAAACCAGTTTTTGGTAAATCTGCCAAACAAATGTTCTTTAATGAACAAGGCAGAGTTTTTGATGAAGTTGAGCCTACATTCTTTTTAAAACAAAAACGTTTTGTTCCAATCTTTCAAAAGACTCCAAATGTAGGTTCATCATCAAAGTCACCTGTGGTATCTTCATCAAAAACTGAATTACCAAAGCCACAACAATTCCGGAAACCAAAGGTGGTTTTGAAGCAGATTCAGGATACTGGTCGACCGGAAGCGATTCACTTTGGGTCTTTTATTAACTAATTGGTTTTGACCAGTGTGCAGGTACTTCTAGAAGACCTATCGACGATTGAAAAGTTGTTGATGGAGGACTATTCTGCTTAACTTAAATTTCATGATATATCTTTTTAACCTGCAAATTTTTCTAACAAATCTAAAACTGAAAGATATCCGTGTTGATTGATCAATTTGACCTTCGTTCTGCATTTTCCTTTGATAAAAACCAAAAATAGCGTCGTTTTTTTTGTAAAATGAAAATCCAAAAATAGAGTTTTCATTTTAAGGGGGAGAAATGCATGTAAGGGGGAGAAATTGTGAAAATGCATGTTATGGGAAGAAGGTGAATACATGCCAAATATATAAGGAAGGTGAATACATGCACAATATATAAAATTGTGAGAAATTGATCATTTGGAAATGATGGTACATTGACTTACGTATCTGACTTATGGATAGAGTAGATGAAAGGGCCATAAGATCATTGTTTGATATGTTTGGTAGGCTCGCCAAATCAGAAAGTATTCAGATGTGATATACACTAAATACTATTGCTTGACCATGTGGATGACATCTTGATGCGTATTTCATGACAAAAAGAAGAATAAGTGTGAAAAATAAAATGAGAAGTCACTGTGTATACATGTGTTCATTTTGCAAAGATTTTAACTTGTTTGATTTTCTTTATTTTGTCAAACGATCGGACTTTCTCTGCGTATCCACAAGACCTACCTGATCGTTGTTCGTTTGACATTCTGCTTTATTTATTTTGGTGTTTCATATAACTCATCGGACTTTCTCTGCGTGTACGGGAGTACCGACCTGATTGTTGTTGGGTTATACAATTTCAACTTGTTTTATTTTCTTTATTTTGTTAAATCCGAGGCCTTATCTGCGCATCGAAAGATCGATCTTAAGGTAGACGATTTAACATTCTTATTTCTTTTTGCATGGAACAAGTTGACGATATCATGAAAATATCATACTTTGTGAAAATTCACAAGTGTAATCACACAGAAAAAGAAAAAGCAAAAGAAAAAGGAAAAAGAAAATGTCAGAATATGCCTGATAGTGTGGGATACACTGGTCAAAGCAAATCTAATCAATATCTTAACATATCCAGATATTATGAGTATGATTCTGCCTGAGTTTAAGATGGACAAATTATACTGGCAATCGGCATGACTTATGTGCTTCAATTAGTTGAAATTAAAGTGTAGTTCAGTGCATTATGTTCAATATGATCCCATATTGTGATCTTTCTAATACTAAAAATAGTGTTTGATTCTGTATTGTATTTCATCTCATATCAAGAAAAGTACAAAAAGATTTTCGGTGTGTTTTAGCATAAGTTTGAAAAATAAAAAAGGTTTTAGGGTTGTTTTGATATAAACTTTCTAAAAGACAAAAATATTTTGTTTCTGCTTTATTTTCGATCAGATCAACACGTGATACAAAATTAAATTTTCAAAATCATATCTTGGAGTCTCAAAGAGACGTTTTGCGCCAAGATTATTTAAATGATTGCGTAGGTTGCTAAAGTGTAAGATATCACAACTTCAAGTCTTCTGAAGCTGTTGATAAAGACCAGAGATACACTAAACATCGTCAAGTATTCAAAGATCAAGTACCAATTCAGTTGAAGAAGAGTTTGTTCGAGGATTCATTTCATTGAACGATCGGATTATACATTTGAGGGGGAGCTTGATTGAAGATACAGATTTGAAGATGTTGAAGTGATATTGCACACGACGAGGGGGAGTTTGTTGATACCTGATATGTGCGTCGTATGAAGTATCGAGTAATATCAAGTCAAGGACCAAGTTCAAGACAAAGATTGTCTGGCCGAACCTGGTCCGAACCTGAGGTTTGGACCTGCCGAACTCAGGGTTCGGACAGAGATCGGCCAACTGTAATAAATAGCGTGGTTCTTTGTAATTGGGGTTCTGAACGTGAGAGTTTTCCTTAATTGAGTGTTTCTAAAGGTGTTTCTCTATGTCTGATTTCTAAGTGTTCACTGGTTGTAATCGTTCTTCATTGATCAATAAAACAATCGGTTAATTACGTTTCAATCTCCAATAGCTAATTGAGTAGACGATCCATTGCTCTCGCATTTTCATATCAACATCTTTTGTCAAAAATTCATTCTTAGCTCGGGGAAGTACATTTGCATCCCGAAGTATAGATAGTGAAAATGCGTGAGCATTGGATCGTCTACTCAATCTAGCTATGCGGACATTGAAACGTAATTAACCGATTGTTTTATTGATCACAAATGAACAATTACAATCAGAGAACACTTAGAAACTGACACAGAGAAAACACCTTCAGAAACACACACTTAAGAAATCTCACACGCTCAGAATCCTTGATTACAAAGAACAAACTTCTATTTATAGTCGACTGACCGATCTCTGTCCGAACCGCAGGTTTGGCCAGTCCGAACTCCTGGTTCGGACCAGGTTCGGCCAGATGACATTTGGCTTGAACTTGTCCCTTGTTTGATACTTCACACGACGCACATATCAGGTATCAACAAACTTTCCCTCGTCGTGTGCAGTATCTCTTCAACATCATCAACTCTGTATCTTCAATCAAGCTCCCCCTCAAGTGTAGAATCCGTTCGTCCAATGAAATGAATCTTCGAACAAACTCCTCCTCAACTCAATCGTAGCTTGATCTTGAATACTTGATGACATCTAGTGTATCTCTGGTCTTTTATCAACAACTTCAGAAGACTTGAAGTGATGAAATCTTGCAAATTTAGCAACCTGCTCAAACATTTAAATAATCTTGGCGCAAAACGTCTCTTCGAGACTCCAAGATTTGATTTTGAAATTTGAATTTGTATCACGTGTTGATCTGATCGAAAATAAAGCAGAAATAAAATCTTTTTGGCTTTTAGAAAGTTTATATCAAAACAAACCTAAAATCTTTTTGATTTTTCAAAGTTTATGCTAAAATACACCGAAAATCTTTTTGTATTTTTCTTGATGTGAAATAAAATTGCAATACTGAAACAAACGCTATTTTTAGTATGAGAAAGATCACTATATGGGATCATATTGATCATAACGCACTGAACTACACTTCAATTTCAACTAATTGAAGCTCACAAGTCATGCTGATTGCCTGTATAATTTGTCCATCTTAAACTCAGACAGAATCATACTCATAACATCTAGATATGTTAAGGTATTGATTAGATTTGCTTTGACCAGTGTACCCCACACTATCATACATATTCAAACATTTTTCTGTTTTTCTTTCTTTTTCCTTTTGTGTGATAGCACTTGTGATTGTTCACAACGCAAAATGTTTTTCATGATATTGTCAACTGTGTTCCATGCAAAAAGAAATAAGAACGTTAAATCGTCTACCTTAAGGTCGATTTTTGGATACGCAGATAAGGCCTCGAATTTAACAAAATAAGAGACATAAAACAAGTTGAAGCTGTATAACTCAATAACAATCAGGTCGTTACTCCCGTACACGCAGATAAAGTCCGATGAGTTATACGAAACACCAAAGAAAATAAAGCGGAACGTCAAACGAACAACGATCAGGTCGGTCTTGTGGGAACGCAGAGAAAGTCCGATCGTTTGACAAAATAAAGAAAATCAAACAAGTTTAAATCTTTGCAAAATGAACGCATGTGTACACAGTGACTTCTCATTACTATTTTCACACTTATTTTTCTTTTTGTGTCATGAAATAAGCATCAAGATGTTGTCCACTTGGTGAAGCATTAGTATTTAGTGTATATCACATTTGAATACTTTTTTTATTTGTCGAGCCTACCAAGCACATCAAGCAATGATCTTATGGCCCTTTCATCTACTCTATCCATGAGTCAGATATGTAAGCCAATGTACCATCATTTCCCAATGATCAATTTCTCAAAGTTCTTATATTCTGCATGTATTCACCTTCCTTCCTTATATATTTTGCATGTATTCACCTTCTCCCCATAACATGCTTTTTTCTCAATACCCCCCCCCCCTACTTACAATTCTCCCTCTTAAAATGAAAACTCTATTTTTGGATTTTCATTTTACTCAAAAACAAGACTCTATATTTGGCTTTTTGAGAAAAACTTGAAAGTAAAGAAAATTGATCAATCAACACGAATATGTTGCAGTTTAAGAATTTCAGAAAATTTGTAGATTTAGAAAATTTGATCATGAAATTTAAGTTATGTAGAATACTCCTCCATCTAGAACTTTGCAATCGTAGATAGGTCTTCTAGAAGTACCTGCACACTAGGCAAACTGATTAGTTCATAAATGACCCGAAGCGGATCGCTTCTGGTCGACCAGTGTCCTGGTTTTGCTTAGAAACCACTTTAGGTTTCCATTGTTCGTTTTGGTAATTCTGTTTTTGATGAAATAGTCACAGGTGACTGTAATGATGAACCTACATTTGAAACCTTTTGAAATAGAGGAACAAAACGTTTTCATTTTAAAAAGAATGTAGGCTCAACGTCATCAAAAACTCTACCTTGTTCATTAAAGAACATCGGTTTGGAAATTTTACCAAAAACTGGTTTCTTGTGAAACCACTGGGGTGAATCAGCAGGTAGGGGACAATCCTTTGCCATATGCCCTATTCGGCAGAAAATATAACAAATTCACTTTGTCTTGTCCCACTTGTGATGTACCTGTGAAGAGCTACACATATGAATAGCTCGAATATGATCAGAATGAGAATCATATACCTGATGTCTGTGATTATGAACCCATTTGGATGTTGGGCTTCAAGATTGAGAACCATCAGAAGAAACTTTATCTTTCATAAATACTTCAGAAATCTTCCGAGCATCGACACAATGAAGAGGAAATTATTTATAAAAGAAAAGCTGATCAGAACCTTTAAGCTTGTAGAAACGCTCAGGTTGAACCTTGTATGCTTTAAAAACCTCCTTCTGCACTTGTTTCATTTTAAATTTCGTCAAATTTTGTGATGCTGGAACCTCCTCAGCTTTACCTTTCATCTCTTGAAAACCTAAACCAACTTTCTTTCCAGAATACTTCTCCTCTGATATAAAATGTCCATTCTTTGCTAAACGAGAAAATTCAGCTTTCACTTCAATAACATTCTTTTGATCATAGAAGATCTTCTCATCAAATTCAAGTTGAGACCTAATCTTGTTACTTGAAGTAGCTGATTTTTCATTATCGGCAGAAGATAAACTAGACACAAATTTTGGAGCAGAAGAGATCTCAGATTTCTTGCCTTTCTTTTTCTTATTCTTCTTGTTTTTCTTCTTCTCAACAACCTTATCTTCCTCAGCAGTAGATGATGAAATCTTTGAATAATCAAATTCATGAACTTGTTCTTTCACTTCTTTGAAGGCTTCTTTGATTTGAGAAGGGGGTGATACATTTTCTCAAAATTTGCATCATTAGCCAAGAAGCTTGTGAACACTTGAGAATTTGAAACATTGTTGAGCAATCTATTAGCATCAATGACTTGAATTTGAGATCAGAAATTTGCTTTTGAGCTTCAGCTAATTCTTTCTCACTAGCTATCAATCGCTTCGCAACTTTGTGTGTTTCAAATTTCTGCATGCGAAGATTTTCCATGCCTTCAAACAATTCTTTTCGCAATTTGTCTTCATTTCTCCTTTGAATCTCTAGATTTTCACTTTGAAGTTTATTAACACTAACCAACTCACGTTTCTCATCTAATAACCTTTCAATGTCAACTTGATATGCTTCAATCTTAGCAGCAGATTCTTCAACATTCTTTGTAAGCAAATCAAGTTTGATTTTGGACTTGTCAAACAAATTCTGAAAGTCAGTAGCAGTATCCTCTGCTTCATTCTTCCATTTATTAACTTCAATCACCAACTCATCCCTTTCTTCAGATATCTTAGCTTTTGCAGCTTCAACATTTCTTTTATCTTGTTTAGAAATCTCTAAAGCTTCATTCAACAACTTGACCTCGGTAATCAGACATTCATTCTTTAAAACCAACTCCTTCTCATGCTCCTTAGAAATTTTCAAATCTGAATTAATCAAATTATATTCCTCAGTCAGTTTTTGAATTTTATTCAGCAATGATGCATTTTCTTTCATCAGACTCTCCAAGTTTTCAGCAGATTCATAAGAACTTGGTGTTGAACTAGTATCGGAACTAGTATCTGAACAAGAATCATCTGACTGATCATGAGTAACAATCAAGGCTGATAAATCATATCCAAAACCTTGATCCCCAATCATAAACAGCATCATGTTGAACTGTTAAAGTTGGTGTCTTATCTGTGTTACTAGAAGATGGTTGAGAAAAACCAGGCTTGCTTGATAAAGAAAAACCAGACTTGCTAACATTTTCATGTTGACATTCTTTAGCAAAATGTTGAAGCTTTGAACACTTCAATTTTGATTTATCAAAACCTAATTTCTCACTAAAATAAGAAGTAGTTTTTCCATGCTTCTTGAAAAATCTCTTTGATC
>JBCNJP010000010.1:60041348-60057896 GCA_039602395.1 Deinandra increscens subsp. villosa | reverse complement strand
TCTGCCACGGTTTGATTGTAATCAAAGTCTGGGATCCTGGTCTGGATCATACCCTCACGCGGTTAAACTCCGTTAGGTGGAAATTGGGGGTGTGACATGATGGATGTGTATTGCTGAAATAAGTCTATCGCATGATTTCATATTGGAACAATGGAATTACTTTGAGTATGCAATTGATCAGCGAAGAGGCGTTTCGTGGGTATGTGAACGGAGATTATTGGCAAGTCATCAGTCATGTGTTAATCGGTTTCTAATCTTGAAACCTAATCCTAAGGATACGAGCAACAAGTGCTCAATAGGATCTTAACCCATATGAGTACAAGCTACTTGTAGTCTTCGACTTTCAAGGGGATGCACATATATATCTATTTGTGACCATGATGGTCATGTGCACAAGACTTAGTGCAATCATACTATAATCATTTAAGTGATTATATTGTGTCTGCGTAGCGGAAATTTGAACCTCTCCAAACAAGCGTTTGAACTCAGCAAAGGTCCTATTGTTTGAGTCAATGAAATCGAGAAAAGCGATTTCATGAAAAGTCCAATTTGATTTAATGAACCCCTTAGCTATGTAAATTTTAAACCTAGAGGTTTTATGAGTCACAATAGGTCCTCATTTCAGCCGTATCAAGTACGATAAGAATGTAAGACATTATAGTAATAATGGGATTCTGGAGGACAAACCTCCTTCCATTCGCATTATACTAGTCTTATGTTCATTAGATCAAGAGTACCAGGCATAATATCATGTTATAAAAGTTTGGATCTAATCTAGCAACCAAGTAAAACATTTTCAAGTGTAGATAAATCATGCATATCAAGTAAGTTTAAACAAGAAACTTAGTGCATGTCAAGATTCAAACAAAAGCAAAATGTATCCATCCTGGAACCGCCCAGGGAAAATAAACAAACAAGTTTTTCAAAGATACTACCAAGAATTCAAAGTACGACATGAACTTTATTCAAAGTTTGCAAACATGCAAAAGGGTCATGTCTTCTTGGTTTTGCTTTCAAAGACTTTACGCTTATACACATGTAAAGTATGTCAAGCATATATTTTGAAGGATCGAATAAAGTGGTCTATAACATGAGGTTACAGATATATACCTCCGAAAGTGCCTGCATCAGCCTTCTTCCCTTTCACCTTAGCAAGATAATCTGGGTAGTTTCGTCTCCAGTGCCCCATCTTATTGCATTCGAAGCATTGGCGTGGCGGCGGTGCTTTTGATGCTTTTGACTTCCTCAGCTGGAGCTGCTAAAGCCTCTCCCACCAGCCTTGCCTTTCGTCCTCTCCCTAGGTTTCATCTTGTTTACCTCAGGTTTCTTGACACTAGCAGGTGGGACTGTGAGCACATCAGGGGATTTGGCCTTATTGTTGTTGTTGCTGAGAAAATTAATCTTAGTAGTTTTCACATGTCGTGAAGCTCGGTCACTGTCTTAACCAAACTGTTCATGTAAAAGTTAATCCTGAAAGGAGTAAATGAATTGGAAGAAAGTGTAGGATCAAGTCCGTCGCCATTTCCTGAGGAATGGGGTAGTCGAGCTTCGTAAGCCGCTCGATGTATCCCTTCATTTTAAGGACATGTGCACTAATAGGAGAGCATTCAGCCATTCGAGAGGTGATTAACCCGACAACGGTCTCATAGCGTTCCTGTCGGGCCTGGGTATCAAACATGCCCTTAAGTTCCTCGATCATCTGAAAGGCCGTCATGTCAACCATGCTCTTCTGAATTTTGGTAGACATCATGGCCAACATAAGACACGTCACTGAATTGGCAGCCTTCTTTAGTGCGTCATGTGCAGCGCGAGCAGCGAGAGTGCCATTTGCCGGTGCCTCGGCCACTTCATGTTCCAACACGTGGAGCTTGTTGGCCATTTGCAGGCTAATTTTCAGATTACGATGCCAGTCGAAGAAATTGGTGTCATCATGTTTTTCATTCTCGAAGAGAGACTTAAGCTGGAAAACCTCATTTTTTTCAGGAGGGTTAGCCATCTGAAAAAACAGGCAATTAGCTTAGTGTTTCGATGTAATATTCATATTTAAAGATGGTAAGCAAATCTTAAATAGGAAAGTGGGAACCCCGATTAGTATTTGACAAATAACGGCAGCGTTAAGTGCAATTAAAGCAACTAAGTAATTGGATGGACAACGATTGTCTCTTGTGAATACCAGCCACAACTCCCGTTTATGAGGCTTTCGCCCAATTATTTGCGAAATACGTTTAGCCTCATCTGTGCCATTTTTTTGCGAGTGACTAGATGTACAATGTTGAAATACACCTTAGAAGATACCCTGAACACCAAGTGCGGTGTTGAAATACTCCAACACTCATGCATCTATAAATATGTTCCAAGTTCCGCTTTCCTATATATGCATGCGTAGTTACAGGATGATTTAGGTTTATAAATATAAAGGTCATATTTGCATATTTTTATATATATACTCATGTGCATCATGTACATCAACCATTCCCAAAAATATCCTTTATTACTGGTAGTTACACGACAGCGTTAAGCTACCGACCGAGTTTATTAGTGGTATACGGGTGCCCTATGACGACAAAAATATAATCATTACCGACCGAGCTTTAGAAAATCAGAGTTTGACGACAAAAATATCCTTTATTAGTGGTATACGGGTGCCCGTTGACGACAAAAAAAACTTTTACGTTTTATATAATCAGTACCGATCGAGCTTTAGCAAATTAGAGTTTGAACGAATTAAACAAGTAATCAGTTACGCAGTGGAATAAACAATTTACACTAATTAAAACGCGTAAACCCTAAAGTTCGTAAATACGTCAACAGGATCACGATCACCAGATCACACAAACACCAAAAGCGCATTAAAACCGAACGCGATAAAATTATAACAACGTAATCATAATTAAATGACTAATCTAAAAGCAAGTTTTAGATATACCTGAGTGGTGTTCTAACAAACGTTTGAGACACCGAAGGGCAACAAGATATTGCTAGGGTTTCACGGAAACACACGATCCGTTCATTCGGACCCAGAACCTTCACGTATCCATGAACACAAATTGATGCAAGTTACATCACAACGTCATTCCGTAATGAGGTTTATGAGTCTGGATAATCAACCGTTTGAGTCCAGAGTCTATATAGTCTTAATTCAGAATCGTTCCCACTAATTCTAGTCGACTACGGATGTTTAGAATATATCTATCCATGGATATTTAAAAAGTATAAATTCGAACACGTTATTCAGAATTCGGACTGTGCATCTAACTCTTTAGATCAAATCGAATGATTTGTGCAAATGTTAAAGTTCGACATCCCAACATTAAAGGATAACATTATTGTAGTGTAGAATTCAGGCACTACGAAGTAGTATCAACTTATTGATCAAACTTGTGCCCTTAGTGTGCACATGGATTACTGTGTTATCACGTGAGCATGTAATGGATTATTTGTATAACCCAATTAACTATCTTGAATGTACCGTTACATTCGTGATTCAAAATATCACTCAAGGTGGCTTTGTTGTTCAATGAGTACCTAATGGTACTTGTCATGAACATTTTACATCACCAGAAATTGTGAACACGTTTCTTTCCAGCTTATGTCATTTTATAACCATTTACAGTGACATCAATGAAATATCCATATATTGAATTACCGTCATTTCATATCTCGTATGATATGACTCGTTTCAAAAAAAATGATCAAATCTGTGGATGTTCTTCCAGAGATTGATTCAATTATGGATGTTCTTAAAACTTGGAGATAAGTTGAGATTTCATTTGAGTTTAATCCAGTAAACTTCAATGAACATTGGATCAACACATAGTCGTTATCCTAATAAGAACTAGTGGTGATGCTCCCACTTGCTTTATGTAGAACATGCATTCCTTTAATAATCTTTCTTTCAAATCACATGGATATTTATTTGCAAGATAAATCTTTAAGCAAATACTTCTTGTTATAAAACAAAATCATTTAGTTTCATAAATATGGTATGAATCTAATTGATCAATATCCAAATGTCATGTTAAATGCATGAGATGGTTAGATGAAATCAAACTGCTTGAGTTTGATGGTATTATTGATACGATCATCTTTATGTTTGAAAGAAATTGCGTACTTGATGAAATGATGATTATTACATCAGAATATATAGTCTGATTTATGATTGATAATTCAATATGATGACTAACCAATGAAAGAATATTTTAAAACAGTAAAATTGTCATCTAGCCTTAACGGGAGTCGTTAGTCATTTAGAATGACAACATGCTTTCATTATAGCAAAAACCGTTTGTTGTGAAAGGATGTTTGTCTAATAAGTCTTGAATGTTCTTAAGAGTTGATTCACACAGTCCAATAGTTCCAATTGAAACTAATCTGCTTTTGAAGCGAATCAGATACTTGATGATCTGATGATGGATGTGTATTGCTGAAATAAGTCTATCGCATGATTTCATATTGGAACAATGGAATTACTTTGAGTATGCAATTGACCAGCGAAGAGGCGTTTCGTGGGTATGTGAACGGAGATTATTGGCAAGTCATCAGTCATGTGTTAATCGGTTTCTAATCTTGAAACCTAATCCTAAGGATACGAGCAACAAGTGCTCAATAGGATCTTAACCCATATGAGTACAAGCTACTTGTAGTCTTCGACTTTCAAGGGGATGCACATATATATCTATTTGTGACCATGATGGTCATGTGCACAAGACTTAGTGCAATCATACTATAATCATTTAAGTGATTATATTGTGTCTGCGTAGCGGAAATTTGAACCTCTCCAAACAAGCGTTTGAACTCAGCAAAGGTCCTATTGTTTGAGTCAATGAAATCGAGAAAAGCGATTTCATGAAAAGTCCAATTTGATTTAATGAACCCCTTAGCTATGTAAATTTTAAACCTAGAGGTTTTATGAGTCACAATAGGTCCTCATTTCAGCCGTATTAAGTACGATAAGAATGTAAGACATTATAGTAATAATGGGATTCTGGAGGACAAACCTCCTTCCATTCGCATTATACTAGTCTTATGTTCATTAGATCAAGAGTACCAGGCATAATATCATGTTATAAAAGTTTGGATCTAATCTAGCAACCAAGTAAAACATTTTCAAGTGTAGATAAATCATGCATATCAAGTAAGTTTAAACAAGAAACTTAGTGCATGTCAAGATTCAAACAAAAGCAAAATGTATCCATCCTGGAACCGCCCAGGGAAAATAAACAAACAGGTTTTTCAAAGATACTACCAAGAATTCAAAGTACGACATGAACTTTATTCAAAGTTTGCAAACATACAAAAGGGTCATGTCTTCTTGGTTTTGCTTTCAAAGACTTTACGCTTATACACATGTAAAGTATGTCAAGCATATATTTTGAAGGATCGAATAAAGTGGTCTATAACATGAGGTTACAGATATATACCTCCGAAAGTGCCTGCATCAGCCTTCTTCCCTTTCACCTTAGCAAGATAATCTGGGTAGTTTCGTCTCCAGTGCCCCATCTTATTGCATTCGAAGCATTGGCGTGGCGGCGGTGCTTTTGATGCTTTTGACTTCCTCAGCTGGAGCTGCTAAAGCCTCTCCCACCAGCCTTGCCTTTCGTCCTCTCCCTAGGTTTCATCTTGTTTACCTCAGGTTTCTTGACACTAGCAGGTGGGACTGTGAGCACATCAGGGGATTTGGCCTTATTGTTGTTGTTGCTGAGAAAATTAATCTTAGTAGTTTTCACATGCCGTGAAGCTCAGTCACTGTCTTAACCAAACTGTTCATGTAAAAGTTAATCCTGAAAGGAGTAAATGAATTGGAAGAAAGTGTAGGATCAAGTCCGTCGCCATTTCCTGAGGAATGGGGTAGTCGAGCTTCGTAAGCCGCTCGATGTATCCCTTCATTTTAAGGACATGTGCACTAACAGGAGAGCATTCAGCCATTCGAGAGGTGATTAACCCGACAACGGTCTCATAGCGTTCCTGTCGGGCCTGGGTATCAAACATGCCCTTAAGTTCCTCGATTATCTGAAAGGCCGTCATGTCAACCATGCTCTTCTGAATTTTGGTAGACATCATGGCCAACATAAGACACGTCACTGAATTGGCAGCCTTCTTTAGTGCGTCATGTGCAGCGCGAGCAGCGAGAGTGCCATTTACCGGTGCCTCGGCCACTTCATGTTCCAACACGTGGAGCTTGTTGGCCATTTGCAGGCTAATTTTCAGATTACGATGCCAGTCGAAGAAATTGGTGTCATCATGTTTTTCATTCTCGAAGAGAGACTTAAGCTGGAAAACCTCATTTTTTTCAGGAGGGTTAGCCATCTGAAAAAACAGGCAATTAGGTTAGTGTTTCGATGTAATATTCATATTTAAAGATGGTAAGCAAATCTTAAATAGGAAAGTAGGAACCCCGATTAGTATTTGACAAATAACGGCAGCGTTAAGTGCAATTAAAGCAACTAAGTAATTGGATGGACAACGATTGTCTCTTGTGAATACCAGCCACAACTCCCGTTTATGAGGCTTTCGCCCAATTATTTGCGAAATACGTTTAGCCTCATCTGTGCCATTTTTTTGCGAGTGACTAGATGTACAATGTTGAAATACACCTTAGAAGATACCCTGAACACCAAGTGCGGTGTTGAAATACTCCAACACTCATGCATCTATAAATATGTTCCAAGTTCCGCTTTCCTATATATGCATGCGTAGTTACAGGATGATTTAGGTTTATAAATATAAAGGTCATATTTGCATATTTTTATATATATACTCATGTGCATCATGTACATCAACCATTCCCAAAAATATCCTTTATTACTGGTAGTTACACGACAGCGTTAAGCTACCGACCGAGTTTATTAGTGGTATACGGGTGCCCTATGACGACAAAAATATAATCATTACCGACCGAGCTTTAGAAAATCAGAGTTTGACGACAAAAATATCCCTTATTAGTGGTATACGGGTGCCCGTTGACGACAAAAAAAACTTTTACGTTTTACATAATCAGTACCGATCGAGCTTTAGCAAATTAGAGTTTGAACGAATTAAACAAGTAATCAGTTACGCAGTGGAATAAACAATTTACACTAATTAAAACGTGTAAACCCTAAAGTTCGTAAATACGTCAACAGGATCACGATCACCAGATCACACAAACACCAAAAGCGCATTAAAACCGAACGCGATAAAATTATAACAACGTAATCATAATTAAATGACTAATCTAAAAGCAAGTTTTAGATATACCTGAGTGGTGTTCTAACAAACGTTTGAGACACCGAAGGGCAACAAGATATTGCTAGGGTTTCACGGAAACACACGATCCGTTCATTCGGACCCAGAACCTTCACGTATCGTGAAAAGCGTTCCTATAGATTTGTCACGTATTGTAATGATACGAATGATGGTGGTGACTAGCGAGCATGGAAATGGAACGATGGCGATGACGATGGTCGTTCACGTGAGCGGTGGCGGCGTGTGACAGAAGCAGCGGGACGAGCGGCGGCTTGGGCAGCAACGGCGTGGTGGCGGCTCAGAACTCGGGTGACGGTTCGGGTGGCGGCGGTGGTTGTGATTCGCAAACGAGCATAAGACGGTGGGCACAGGGTGGTATTCCGGTTGTCGTCGACGAGAGGAGACAACGCTAGGTCACCGGCGGCTAGGGCTCTCGACCAGGGAGAGGGGCGGCGAGAGAGGGAGAGTGGCGAGGGAGAGAAAGGCGTCGAACGAGGATTAAGTTGAAGTTCATGTGCATCCGAATTGGATCCAAACTTGCAGTTCAGATGAGTTCGGACCATTTCCTGTAGTGCCCAGTTCGGACATAATTAAACGAGTATAAATAGTTTAATCATTGTAATTCATTGTCAGTTTTTGTTCAGAGTCTATCTAGATCTATGTGTTGAGAGGGGAGGTTTTCTCCAACCTCCCTCGGTCCTTAATTGTTGTATACTCCTTCGGTTTATGTAATCATTCAACATGATATATGACAAAATTTCCGTCTCGATGTTATCTACCATAGAATCGATCCGTTTCATGCTTTTTTAGTATGTTTATTAATCAAGAATAAACAAAGTTAATTACTGATTTCCGTGATTTACTGGTTAATCAGTTAAGTGGATTTATTTCTTGTTTCCCTTGGTGTAACATTTACGGGTCTTAACCGGGTCGGGTTCTTGGCGTGTCGGATCTGGACATATAATATCCAACAGATTTATGGATGCGTATTGAAGAAGAATATAAGTATCCCATAGTAAATAGGGAACCCAAAATGCGAAGTGCTCTTGATGCCGAAGAAAGAAAAGTTTGTGCTAGGGAGAAGAAAACTTTTGCTAATCTCACAATGGCATTACCAAGAGAATTATTGCATCGGTTCAAAACTTGCACATAATCTAAAACATTGTGGGAAGCTTTAAAAGATAGAGAAGGGAATGAAGAGTATTGGAAGAGTCGAAAGAAAGTTTTGCAAAAGGAATTTGATAACTTTCAGCATTATCTAAATAAAATTTTCAGACTTAGTCTCAAGGTTTTCTCATCTAATTAGTGAACTTGAAGAATTGAAGATTACAAAGGATGATGATGATTTAAAGGAAAAGGTTTTGGAAGCTTTACCAAATAAGTGGGAAAATTATGTCTTGTTGCTAACGCACCACAAGGAATATTCTGGATGGTCTTTTTATACTTTTACAGTCAAATTAAAAGCTCATGAATTGGAAATGTCTGTGAAAAAGTCAACAACTGCTTTAAATCAAAATCCTGAATTTCATTATGGAGAAATTTCATCCACTCTCCATGCCAAATCTACATCAAAGATTAGTCTAAATTTTTTAACTGCTTTTCTTGCTGGGAATAGTTCTGGAAATCCTAAAGTTTCTGGTTATTCAAAAGGTTGCAGTGTTACTACTCTAACTCAAACAAATCAAACTGCATTTTCTGTCAAGACACCTGATGAACATATGGCATTAGTTTCTCCTTTGTTATCTTCAAATTATGGACTTCTGACTGGAAGTATGCCAAATGTTGATCTGTATGAAGAAGATTTTAAATAGATAGATCCAGATGATCTTGAACATATGGATATTAACTGGTCTATGGCAATGTTAGTGCAAAGAGCTAAGAAGTTTATGAAGAAAACATGGAGACCTGATTTATGTCCAGATTGTAAGGCTGGTTAAGATAAATTCAAGGTCAAATGCTACAAGTGTTTAAATTTTGGACATTTTGCTATAGAATGCAATTCACCAAAAGCAAGTCAATCTAATTCTGAAAGGAAAGTTCAAACATCTAATACTTCTAATGATTCAAGCTAAAAAGCATTCGTTTCTCAAATTCAGGAAGGTTTTGACTGGTTAGAATATTTTGGTAATCCGTCTGAATATGAATCTAATACAGCAAATAGAAAGTACACATGTGTTCCATTAATTGTTCACTCCGGAGATGAACATGCTCTTATGGTTAAGGTTACACGAATTGATAGTTGTTTAATTAATTCTGAATCTGACACAAGTGGTTATGAATCATTGTGTGAATTTTGTTCAAAGAAAGATAAAGCTATTCGGGAATTACTGAAAGAGGAGAATCAGTTGGTTGAGAAATGTACAAATGTTAAAACGGAATTGGATGTTTATAGGAAGAAATGTGAAGCTTCTGATGAGATTATACAGACAAATAATTGGATAGACAAAGAAAATAGTTTGTTTATAGAAGAGATAGAAGAAACCAATTTAAAGTTTGAAGAAATGTGTGTTAAAACTACTAAGCAGAATTGAAATATCAAAGTGATAATTGAGAATTAGACATACAAATTTCAAATCTGACTACTGAGAAAGATGTTTTAGTCAAATATGTTGAAAAATGGGAGAAAGAAGCTAAGGAAGTAATTAAAGATTTTGATGCTTTATTTACGAAATAAAAAGCAAAAATCGATTTACTTCAAAAGTCGTATGATGAGGTTATTTTAATGGAGGTTAAACATCGAGTTACACATTCTAAATTACTTACAAAAGTAACAAGTCTGACAGATGCAAACAAGTTGTTGACAAGGAATGTTGAAATTTACAAAGGAAAGTGGGAAAAGGTTAACCAAGAAGTGTATAGTGCTCATAATGACATAAGGAGAGAAAAGCCTTTATTAAACATAATGTTTGAGAAGTTAACTTTATCAAAAAGGAATTTGGTGACTAATGTGTTGCTAAACACATAGCTTTTGTCTGTAATTTTCTGATCGTTTCATTATATTTTCTTATTGTTTTATTTAAGATTATGTTTGTGTTTGTTTATGTTTGCATGTATATGCTGTTGAAGGTCTCCTGGTACCAAAGGGAAGGAAAACGAGCAAAATCGTAGCATTCAGTTAAAAGAATTGGAAATTTTCCCCATATCTTCCAGCCGCATGGGTGTGTGAAACCTAATTGAGGTGATAGATTATGGAAAATGATGAACGTGGGGGAAAACGGGGGTCAATTCAGAGTTAGAACGAAGAAGTTACGAGCATTTGAAGGTAATTGCTGAATAAGTCAAAGCTTCCAGAAAAGTCAAATATGCTCTGTAACGGCCCGTAATACCCATAACGAGCCGTGACGGCCCTTTTTCGAGAAAAACCCTAATTTTTGGCCTATATATATAAAGGGGTGTTTAGGGATGAAAGGGTTTGACTTCCTGAGACTTGTGACGGCAGAAGGACGACTAGAGGCTACCAGAGACGTATTTCGGAGCTAAGGAACGAAGAATTGAATGTTTGGATCATCCGATTAAAGCATTCGATGATCCAGTTTCAATGCTTTACTGCGTTTTCGGTATTGTAATCGATTTAATCAAGTTTTGTACTTCTAATTTTAGTTTGATTATGAGCATGCTAGGCTAAACATTTGTATCGTTTAGACTAGACGAACCCATTCGTGATTTGATTTCGTGATGTACTCGGTTTTTGTTATGATTGTGCTATGAAGTAGACATTGTGATTGATTTTGATTTGGTTAATGTTGCTGAATTCTCTATTGGTTTTAGTCATTTTTATAACCTTGCGGAACCTTACCTTTTGTATGCATGTTAACATTTGTTAGGTGTCTATCGTATAACCGAATCACAAAATCTGCGGTGTACGCGTGAACTAGAAATAGTCGCGATAGTTATAGGAATCCTTGTGACCAATTAGGAGCTCATCCTTAGGGTTTGAATAAGAAATTATCTCTCTCGTAGCTAGTAGTTGCTCTTTGCATTATCTAGTAGCGTCGTAGTCACCGATAGGTTGGGTCTGGCACTACTTAGTCGTGTTTAGGAACCTGCTAGGTTAACCATTTCATTAGCAACACGATTGCTTAGGTTAGGTCACCGATAGGTCGGGTCTTAGTAAGAAGCTCTTCTTAGTCAACCAACTTATATAATCTTCACCGTGGAACATTTGTAACCATTTAGGTCGTGTCTATAACCCTAGCTGTGAACCATTTCCATAGGAATTAGGTGGCCTGTCATAGGAACCCTAATTCACATTACGAGATAGGGCATAAACGTAACCTAGGCATCTATCGAATCATGGGTAGGGAAGAAAATGCCTGAGCGATCCTTTTACAATATCTGGTTATTTTGCTCCTTTCCAATTGCCTACTTATTTACTTAGTTAAAATATTTTCTTCTACTAGTTCAATATAATACCCAACATAAAAATAAAACCTGGCTTTACTATTAATTGGCTGTTTTAAACAACATATCCTTGAGTTCGACATCTGGTATTTGCCAATATTGTGCTACACGTGACGGGTACACTTGCCCTAGTGTGTTGGTATAGTCCCATGGTAAATCACCAGTTTATAAATTTAAAATTTGATAGTGTAGAAACCTATTTTTAATATACACTTATCAGCACATCAAGTTTTTGGCGCCGTTTCCGGGGATACGGTAATGTTTTAAATAGTCAAAATTTCGAGTTTAGCCAAAATTTCTAATCCTACGACGTGCAGGTGCATGCTTCTCAATCTAAAATACTCGTACCTTTCGACGAACCTGAGCGAGAGTTTTGACGCAGACGTCAGCAGCAAGGGAAAATGATGGGCGATCACCCACGAAGAACACTTTCATCCTATACGAATCCGGGCTTGGCGGGAGCAAGCCCGAGCATCGCAGTACCCGTCGGGACTGAGGCCCACACAATGCCACCTCAGGTCATCACTATGATCAAGAACTCGGTCCAATTCGATGGGCTGATCGACGAAGACCCCAACGTGCATATCAGGGCCTTCATTGAGGTGTGCGATACGTTCAAGCTTCGAAATCTGAACAGTGACCAGGCCAAGCTACGCCTTTTCCCATTCTCACTTTAATCAAAAGCCAAGGAGTGGCTAGACGGACAAACCGCAAGATCAATAACAACATGGAACGACCTTGTGGATAAGTTCCTTTATCGATTCTTCCCTCTAGGCAAGACAACCAAACTGCGTGGAAAGATTTATACATATCAACAGGAGCAAGGAGAATCATTCTTTGTAACATGGGAGCGTTTCAAAGAACTAATGAGAAAATGTCCTAACCACGGGTTAGATCTCTATCAACAGGTCCAAACTTTCTACAATGGGCTAAGCCCACAAACCCGTCAGATAGTTGACATCAGTGCTGGAGGAGCCCTCGGTGACAAAATTGCTGAAGAAGCCAAACAATTGCTAGAGGAAATGGCTCTCAATGACTACCAATACCCTTTAATTCAACGTAGCGTTCCACTCAAAGTAGGGTGCATCAGGTCAGTTAAGATACGATGGTGGTCGCCCAACTCGACGCATTATCAAAGAAATTCGACACTCTCTGCAAGGTAGACTTGCCACAGAAGACAGAGCACCAGGGATGCAAAATATGCAGAGCGATGCACAGCACGGTAAGCTGCCCCCATAACACAGAGACAGTGGACTACCTAGCTCAAGGACAGAGATGTCCGGTTTATGGGGATCGTTACAACTCCTCCTGAAAAAATCATGTGGGGTTTAGCTATAAAAATTAGGCTGGAAGCTCGAACCCACTATTTGCAGCTAAGAATACACAACCTCAACAACCCCAAGGTCAAGACAGGGAGCCAACTTTAAGGGATGTTCTAGCTCAGCAGGCTTAGCATACACAAATTCTAACTAACTTCCTTGCGCCCAGTGAACAAAAGGAGCTCTTATTAACCAAGGCCCTCCAAAAGCACAAGCAGGATATGGTGATGATAAACGGCTACAAAATCAACTGGAATCCCAGAAAGCATTGGAGCGTCAAGTGGGTCAGATAGCACAAACATTCTCAGGAAGACCACAAGGAGGACTGCCCTCAAACACTGAAGGAACCCAAAAGGGGTTCGCAAATGCAGTCGTGACATGCAGTGGGAAGTTAACTAAAGCAGAACCGGTATACCAAGACATGCCTGCAGAGGATCGTAAAGAAGCCACCAAGGATGCTCCTGAATCAGAAGAGCCACAACTTTATATCAATCTTCCGTTCGTGGAAGCTCATGTATCAATGCCAAGGTATGCTAAATTCCTAAAAGAACTTCTTAGCAACAAGAATAAACTATAGGAGCTTCCACCGTCACTCTGAATGAAGAATGCTTTGTAGTTCTTCAAAGAAAATTGCTTGATAAATCGAGAGACCCAACGAGTTTCACAATTCCCTGCTTAATTGGCAATATGAAGGTCAGCAACGCCCTCGTCGATCTGGGAGCCAGTATAAATCTAATGCCATACTCGGTCTACAAGAAGTTGAACCTAGGAGAACCAGAACCTACACGCATGTCCCTCTTATTATAGGAAGACCGTTCCTATTAGAACATGTTGGTCAAAGTCGAAAACATGCGCATATCCCTCTTATTATAGGAAGACCGTTCCTAGCAACATCTTGTGCCATAATTAACGTTCATGATGGCAAGCTAACTCTGAGAGTAGATGACAAGACAGTCACCTTCGATGTTCAAGAGTCCATGAAGCACCCCTCGAGTCACGACAAATATATACCCTCGAGAGTTGAGTGAAATTGGTGAACGAGTGAGATAGAGTGAAATAAGGTTTGCAAAACTTGGTTAGGAAACTTTGTGTGTTTGCATGATAAAAAGTTCAACTTTAGAGATTGCAAACCCTAGTATTGAATGTAATTCTTGCGGACCTAGTATGCTTAGGTAGGATTCTATGTTGTTGAAATTGCAGTTGTGTAGTGCTCAGATAATGGTTGGCTTGAGGGCAAGCAAATGCTAAGTATGAGAATGTTTAATGTGTTGCTAAACACATAGGTTTTGTCTGCTATTTCCCGATCTTTTTGTTATATTTTCGTATTGTTTTATTTAAGTTTATGTTTGTTTTTGTTAATGTTTGCATTTATATGCTTTTGAAGGTCTCATGGTATCAAATGGAAGGAAAATGAGCAAAACTGAGGCGTTCAGTTATAATAATTGGAATTTGTCCCTGTATCTTCCAGCCTTATGGGTGTGTGAAACCTAATTGAGGTGATAGATTATGTAAACTGATAAACGTGGGGGAAAACGGGGGTCAATTCCGAGTTAAAACGAAGAAGTTATGAACGTTTGAAGGTAATTGCTGAAAAAGTCAAAGCTGCCACAAAAGTCAAATATGCTCTGTAATGGCCCGTAATACCCATAACGATCCATGATGACCCTTTTTCGAGAAAACCCTAATTTTGGGCCTATAAATATAAAGGGGTGTTTAGGAATGAAAGGGTTCGACTTCCTGAGACTTGTGACGGCAGAAGGACGACTAGAGTCTACTAGAGGCTACTAGAGACGTATTTCGGAGCTAAGGAACGAAGAATTGAAGGCTTGGATCATCCGATTGAAGCATTCGACGATCCGGTTTCATTGCTTTACTTCGTTTTCGGTATTGTAATCGATTTAATCATGTTTTCTAGTTGGTATACTTCTGATTTCAGATTGATTATGAGCATGCTAGGCTAAACATTTGTATCGTTTAGGCTAGATGAACCCATTCGTGATTTGATTTCGTGAGGTACTCGGTTTTCGTTATGATTCTGCTATGAAGTAGACATTGTGATTGATTTTGATTTGGTTAATGTTGTTGAATTCTCCATTGGTTTTAGTCATTTTTATAACCTTGTGGGACCCTAGATTTTGTATGCATGTCAACATTTGTTAGGTGTCTATCGTATAAACGAATCACAGAATCTGCGGTGTACGCGTTAACTAGAAATAGTCGCGATAGTTATAGGAATCCTTGTGAACAATTAAGAGTTCATTCTTAGGGTTTGAATAAGAAATTATCTCTCTTGTGGCTTGTAGTTGCCCTTTGTATTGTCTAGTAGCCTCGTAGTCACAGATACGTCGGGTCTGCCACTACTTAGTCGTCTTTAGGAACCTGCTAGGTTAACAATTTCTTTAGCAACACAATTGCTTAGGTTAGGTCACCGATAGGTCGGGTTTTAGTCAGAAGCTCTTCATAGTCAACCAACTTATCTAATCTTCACCGTGGAATATTAGTAACCATTTAGGGTGTGTTTGTAACCCTAACCATGAACCATTTTCATAGGAATTAGGTGGCGTTGTCAAGACCAATTTGAGCAACATGTTCTCATATGATTCATCACACAAGTGCGAAAATCATGTGTGATGGTCGATTATGGATGAATCTGCATCTATGCTCACCCATTGATGATTCCTAAAGCTCAAGAACACACACTAACACCAAGAACACACACACAAATGCTCTCTTGAAGAATAATCTAGGAGTGCCGTCCCTCAATATGGTTTTCTCAACTATATATATACTACAACAGAGCATAGGACAAAAAGAATGTTTGACACACACAATCATTAGCTAGAATTTAGCAAAATATTCCATCAACACAGACAAGTTCGCTAACAAGTCCGCTAAGCTTTAACAAGTTCGCTAACAAGTCCGTTAGGCATTAACAAGTTCGCTAACAAGTCCGTTAGGCATTAACAAGTTCGCTAACAAGTCCGCTAAGTATAGACAAGTTCGCTAACAAGTTCGCTAAGAGCAAAACAAGTTCGCTAAGATTAGGAACAAGTTTGCTAAGTAAACAAGTCCGCTAGGAACAAATCAAGTACGCTAAGACAAACATTGAACAAATACGCTAAGTGTTAAACAAGTCCGCTAAGTTCAATCAATCAAAAGTCCGCTAAGAAGAAAAACAAGTACGCTAGATTAATAAACAAAATGTTTCTAATTACAAATTCAAAGTTAATTACAAAACAAAGTATCAAATCCAGATAGGACATCAAAAAGGTCTTCACCAGCAATACTCAACGGTGAATAGTTTGTGTTGCCAACAAAATAGGTTCCAACAATTTCCACCCTTGTTGGCAATGCAAATCTTTGAAGTTAAGCAACTTGACCGAGCAGCTTGAGCAGGAATCTTCAGTTCTCTCTTGCGGCCTCTTTGTCTTGGTCAGAAAGTACTTCAATTCCCATATCGTACAGCCTCCAGAGTTCTTGCCAGAAAATCTTTTTCAGGTCATTAAAGTTGTTCAGCTCGACCAATCTGCTTGCCTTATCAAGGATGACACTCGATCCATGCTCTTCTATCAACCAGCAGTTTGCTGTCCTTAGGAGTTCTACG